>JANBXA010000328.1:51630000-52230000 GCA_030556225.1 Cricetiscus sungorus
TACATTAGTGCAACTATGTTTTAGCAGCATTATTTGTAATACCCAGATCCTGGAAGCAACCTAGATGAATCACAAACAGAAGAATGGATACAGCAAATGTGGTACATACTCAATGGAGTACTACTTAGCAGAAAAAAATAATGGAATCTTGAAATTTGCAGCCAAATGGATGGAAAAAAACTATGATGAATGAGGTAACCCAGTCACAGAAAGACAATCATGGTATATCCTCAGTCATAAATGGATTTTATAGATGGAGCAAAGATTTATCAGACTACAATTTACATTTCTAGAGAAACTGAAAACAAGGAGAACTGTAAGGGAGACTTACAAGTTTTCCCAGTGAAAAGAAAAGGAACGGGAGTCCCTGAAAAAATTGGGAGCATGGGATGAAGAAGGGAGAGAGCTAGGAAAATAAGGAGAGTAGAGGAAGGGCAGGAAAATATGAGGGATCAGGAAGATTGAATGGGGAGATGAATAGAGAACAAGAAAAGAGACACATCAATAGAGGGACCCATTATAGGTTTAAAGAGCAATCTGGCATGAGGAAACTGTACACAGATCCACAAGGATGACCCCAACTAGGAATCTAAGTAATATTGGAGAGGCTACCTTCATTGCTCTTACATATAATGAGAATGATGACTACCTTAAATGCAGCCTAGAGCCTTCATCTAGTCACTGATGGAAGCAAACACAGAAATCTAAATTAAACAAAGAGCCATATTCCTGGAATCAAGTTTCAGAGAGGGAGGAGTGATAAACAAAGGAGTCAAGACCATGCTGGAGAAACCCTAAGATATAGCAGACCTGAGCAAGTCAAAACTCTTGGACCCCAATCTGATAGGTGGCGAACCAACAAATAACCAAGACCCCTGAACATGGGTATCATCTAGGAGGACTGGGTAGTCTATAGAGCCTCTGGCAATAGAAGCAGGATGTATTCCTAGTGCACAAAAGGATTTTGGGAGCCCATTTCCCATAGAGGGATACTCCTTTAACCTAGAGACACAGGGGAGGGCCTAGCTCCTACCCAAAATGACTGATAGATATTTATGGTTATTCATGGAAAGTGTCACCCTCCCTATGGGGTGGATGGGGGGTGGGATGGACATGGTTGTTGGAGAGCATGGGAAGATGGGAGGGAGAGGGACCTGGGGTTGATAAGTAAAATAATGATTGTTTCTAATTTAAATAAAGTTTATTAAAAATGAAAAAATATGAATTATACAATATGTGAAATGTGCATTAAAACATGGTATTTGGCATATAATTCAAATTTTCTCTTTAACTTATAAACTCATGTTTCATAAACATTAAGTACATGTTTTGAAACTATATCATACATAGAAAACTGGTAAAAATTTAAAACATATGTACTTACACAGAATATGCTCTTTTATATCAGTTCACTTGTTTTAAAATTTTGTAGCAGTAGGCTAAAAGAACCTACTTCAATTGGTGATGTCAAGTAATAAATCCTGTGCCAATTCCTTTTATGTCAGAGAGTAGACAGAATAAATGGGAAAAAGCACCTGTATGGCTTTCATCAGGCAATTTTTCTCTACTACACAAATAATGCCTTATGTACACAAAATTCATAGCTTATCAGCAATGGGACCATCATGACTACTTCCTAGATCTCTATTCTAAAGCCCTTGCTTTTAGCCATTAACCATTTAATTGATGTATTCAGTACATGCCTTATTACAGAAAGCATAAGGCAAGGTTCAATGTTATCTCAATTTTATCAATGATAAATGAGTACTAGCACTTACTAGACCAGAAGAAGCTACGGAAGTTGTCCAGGAAAAAAAAAAGTACTCAGTAGTTCTATGCAACTGTGAAGTGTACTGTCCACAACAATGACACAGACAAGATATTTTAAAAGGTGAAATAGTGCCACTTACACCATGGGTGTAGCTAACAGCAGTCTCATTAGATATAGAGTCCACTCAGTGGGATGCAAATTAATGTTAGTTCCTAGCAACTGTCATTGACTGGTGAAGCTATGGAACTTAGAGAGAACCTATTACTGTCACTTTCCCTAATCAGTATGCCCACACAACACATAAGTGTGTGGTTATAAGGGCATATTTTTACTCATAAATGAAGTTTCTTTTATTAGTAGAGATTATTAATGAATGCCATAACTGCTCAAAACTCATAGAACAACTTACTGTTGTGTGTCCCAGTCCAACAGATGTATCTATACCTCAAATAACCCCTTTACTCCTCAGGTTTTGGCTATGTCAAAGAAGAGGGACAGAATGATAATAATTATCAGCAAACCAGGAAGTCTTCTGTGACCATGTGTTTTTTAAATCTAACAGGGAAGCTATCCCCATAAAATTTCAATAGCGAAGAATGACAACCAAAACTCACCTACAAATATGAAAGAGAGAAATACCATACAAGGCTCCACCATTGCATGAAGGACAGCCTATTAATAGCATTTAAGCAAGAAAAATCAGCCTTTTTCAAGGAATATCTCTCTGATAGTTTATCAAAGCCCAAGTAGTTAGCCCTGAGTACACATAAATAATACTGACACTAAATAAATACAATAGGTTGCATTAAAGAATTTACATATGTACATAACTTTTACAATATTTAATAATAAAAGTACAAAAGCTCATGAATTTGAGGAGATATACCATATATATATATATATGGTAATGGACGAATAAATGGATGTACAAATTATGTATGTATGGTACAAAATTTGAAGTTTTCAAAAAACAAAAAATAATTTAAAAGTATATTATAGTCATTTTAAAATATATGTTAATTAACTATTATAACTGTGAGGTTAAGGGGAGAAATCTGGGGTGAATATAATTAAAATACATTGTATGAAATTCTCAAGGATTAACAAAAATATTTTATTAAAATTGTAGCAGATTCCAGCCGGGTGTTGGTGGCACATAGCTTTAATCCCAGCACTCAGGTGGCAGAAGCAGGTAACTCTCTGTGAGATGGAGGCCATGCTTGTCTACAGAGGGAGTTCTAGGACAGGCTCCTAACATAATACAGATAAACCCTGTCTCCAAAAAAAAAAAAAAAAAAAAAAAAGCAGATTCAGAGTTTCAAACATAAGGCAAAGAACTCTCATATCCTTTGTTCAGTCAAAATGAATCCTCTTCAATATAGGATCCATGATGTCAACTATTCCTTCAATCCACTGTTAAGATTATCTTATAAAAAAAATAATGACTTCAAACAATACAAAAGAATAATTTTTAATTTTATCAACAGATTATAAATTATATATAATTTACAGTTTAGTTCTTTTATAGATTTAGAACACCTATCTCCCATCATATGTTGCTCAATAAATACCCACAGAATGTACATATGGCTTTCTTTAAACAGCTTTAATACTGATTATAAATACGGAGTTTTATTCACACAAATTAAAAATGTGTTTCATAATATGTAGCAATTACAATTTTTTGTGTATTTTCCTTTTCAGCAAAAGCAAAAGCAACCTTCCTTACATTAGATGGGGTATCTAATGTTACCTACATTAAGATGTCTTATAATTGGATAATCACAAACAGTAATTTGATACAAGGTATTTTATCTTTTAGTAACTGATGTTATACTAAAGGCATGTTATTTTGATCTTAGTGTCTTTAGTCATAGAAAAGCCTTAAAATTTTACTCATGTCTAGTTTTCTGTAGTACTCCCATAATTCTTCATAATGTGTACTATCAATGTGTTAACCTCAGCCGTTCAGTAGCAAAGGCTATAAACTTAACTGCAGGTGTCTAACAACAAAATTTCTTACCACTGACTCTCAGTTTAACACTTATAACATTCTACTTGTCTCACAACTACCATGGAAGGTTCCTTACATAAATTTAGTGCACTATTTTACGCTGAGGAAGAAGATGATATGCTTTCCATTTATGTGGGAGAAGATTTATTGTCTATTTTTAGTAAAGATATTATATTTATCTTGTTTAATGTAAGTCATTGAAAACTATTTACTGAGAAAACTTCATTTAACTAAATGATTAGGAGGAAAAGGTGTGGCATGATTAAATTTATATTCATAGAAAATTTATTATTATAATTCAATATGTATAGGCACAGATGTTTATATTTTAAAGATTCTTTGGCAAAATACCTTCTTAGCATAGATATGACTTCTCTGTTTTGAAGAGTTTAATTACCTAATTTACAAAATCTGCTATGCATTTCTATGAGACATTTATACAGAAGTTATTTAGTGGTGAAAATTTCATGAAGTGAAATGTTTAGGCAAGGAGATTCACAATTTAAACTTTTCAGCTTGTATATGCATATTGCAATTCCCTAATTTCTACAAACGATGACATTATTTGTGATATTTCTTGGTTATTTTTTATTATTTTGAGAATTCGCTGCAATGTGTCAGGCCCACTTTTTGAATGTCTCATGTGTTTTGTTAGAGTATTTTGGTTTTATATATGACTATCTGACAAACATCCTCTCCAGTCCTGGGGGCTTACTATTTCCCTAACTAACTGTTTTAGTTGATCAGCAACATTTTTGTTTTATGATGTCCCACTTGTCAATAGTTATCTTTAACTTTGTGCAAATGGGGCTCAAATCAAGACGTCTTTTTTTATACCTGTATCAGGTAGGCTACTACCAAGGTTTTGTTCTAGCAGTTTCAGTATTTCAGGCTTAATATTTAGATCTTTGACCAATTTGGAGTTAGTTTTTGTGCAAGGTAATACATGGGCCTAATTTCATAGTTCTAAATGAGGATACCCAGTTTTCCCAGAACTGTTTGTTAAAGGCACTATTCTTCAGCATGTATTTTCAGCATGTTTATCAAATAGTAAATGGCTAAAGTTACAGGTGTGCATGTTTAAGTCTGTTTCATTGGCCTACGTTTTTTAAAACATTTTTTTGATATTATAATTGCATTCTTCTTTCCTTTCACTTCCCTCAAACCCTCCCATATGCTTCATGCTATCCTTTTAATTCGTGGCCATGTTTATCACTATTTTTTATTGTATCCATATACACACATTTGATGTATATGTATCTGTATATTTATTCCCACATTTAACCTGTTCAGTATGTATAATGTTACTAGTTTCTGATTAGACTGTTTGACACTGGACAAACAATATGCTCTTCTCTGGGAAAGACTACCTTTTCCCACTCCCAGATTTGTTAAGTTGTCAATGGCTCTTTGCGGGAGTTCTGAGGTCAAGGTCCTTAGGCTTTTCCTCAACCATTTTGGCATATTCAACTCATATTGTGCCTCATGTTGCTGAGACTACATGGACATAACTTCTGATATTAATAGGAGAAACAATCTCATAACAAACACTATGATGTTCAGCCTCCTTCATTCTTCTTCCCTTTCTTTAGAATTGTTCCATATGCTTTAGTAGAGGGGCTGTTTTGTAGATCTATCAAATGGAACTTACTCTACATCTTGATTGATTGTGATTTCCTGTAGTAAATTCCATCTGCTGTAAAGAGAAGTTTCCTTGATTAGATATCCCTCATCAAGACTACTCTTATCTGTGTGTCAAGGGACAAATGTTTATAGATTATTTTAGAGCTTATGTTAAATTAGTAAACTAGAGGTTATAGACTCTCCTCCAATAACTATGACTCTACTAGCATTGAGTAGTTAGCTTAGTTCTACTAAAGACAGACAATATGAACAAAAAATAAGCAGAAATATTAGAATTAATTGATACATACATCAAATGGACTTAAGAGATTTCTACATGATATTCCAACTGAAGACAAAAGAACAAACACTCTACTAAGCAGTACATGTAAACTTTTATAAAATATATCTAATCAATATCAATACTGTCCTTCATGGTGAAGGAGATGCTTACTAGACCAGTGTAGAGAACACTGATGGTTCATATAAATTACATTTTATAGCGCTCCCTGTCAATGCATCCAGAACATAGAGGATGAATTCATGTTTATCTCCTGATGTACAGAATATGCCAATAACTTCCTTGTCTTCTACCTCTAGTTTCAGCTATTACTACCCAACTTGATTTCCAGCTAACTCATCACATTTGACATTTCCCACTGACAAGAGAAACTAAAGGAAGAAAGAGTTTGTTTTGGCTCACTGTTCAAGAATAAATGCCACCGTTCCGTGGACATCACTTTGGCTGGGGCTTGAGTTATCTTGCCACAGTGTTCACATTCAAGATCAATGAGCATTGATGATTAGCCACATTTATCCTTTTTATTCTGTTCAAGATCCAGCTCATAAAATGGTCTTTTTCATAGCTAAAATGGATCTGCCTACCTTAGTTAAGCTAATCAAAGACATTCCTCAAACCTGTGCATCCTCCCTAGGTGACAAGATTTCATCAAGTCAACAATATTAATGCCATAATTCTACCTCTGTCTAACTTGAGACCCAAACATATTCCTTGTAAGCAACAACCTCCCACCCATGTTCTCAAAGCACTAATAGCTATCTCATAATTTAAAACACATTCAATCCAAATTCAAAAGTCCCCATAATCATCTTCAGTTTTCACACTGCTTGAAATTCTGTCTTGAACATGGGAGATGGCTTAGTGGGTCAGAACACTTGCCTAATTATATGAATTCAGATCTTCAGAACCCACATAAACAACAGAGTAGTAGCACAGATTTCTTTAATCCCTCTGTGTCCTAATAGGGAGACAGAAAGCACAGACAGGAAAATCTCCAAAACTTCAATAGATAGTCACCCTGGATTGCATTGCACTACAGATATCCTGTAAAGAAAAATGCAGCATAGCAAAGACCAATACCTGATGGATGTCCCTTGCCTTCTTCATGTACAGTTTGATATGTACACTGTATGGACACACACTTGTGAAACTCAAGCAAATTCTCTAAATTTTCATAAATGGAAGTTTCCTCCATCTGACATATGATGGAGCAAATTGACATTCATATTCATCCCCAAAGGAAAGAGAAGCATAAAAAAGAAAGAAATACACCAATGTAAAACTGAAACCTATCATGAGAAAACAAATCCTATATCTCCAGTCTGTGTTTGAGGCCTGTAATGAAATATTAAGGCCCCTAAAGCCTCTCTAATGAGCTAGGTCTACTCCATACCTGCAGCTTTCCTCAGCAGATACCCCATGTTCCTGACATTCAGTGGTCTTCTTTACAACTGATATTTCTCATCTACACAGAATCTCATAGTGTAAATTTTGGGCCTCATTTCTTGGCCTCCATAACCACCACACATTGCCTGGTTTCAACAAGATCTCTAAAATCATGGAGCAATAGCCTTACCAACTTCTGTGTCTTTTATGCATGCAAAAGAAAAACCATTTGCACAATGCTGTCATGTTCTGCTGACAGCTTGGATTAAGCCTTAAAACCAGGATAGTCCTTCCTTCCAGAGGCCTTGGGTCTGTGTCCCCAAAACACTTGCCAAAATAGAATTAGTCAGTTGGTTTTTAATCAAGGTACCCCTTCTGTGGCATTCTGAGATCAGGCTTTGATTTTCCATAATGATTCACACTTTTATATAGGATAGAATATTGAGAAACAATCTCCCTCCCCCCATCAGCACTAGAAACTCAGAGCAACAGAGTAAAGACAGGTATTAGTCCAGAGAAGAGAAAGTGCTGATTTGGTGTAAAAAACAGGTTTTATGACCCTAAGCACAGGTCTCTTCCACTTTTTCATTGCTTCAGTAACTGAGCTATTATCTTAGCAGTCATCAGGTTTTCCCCTTACCTTGAACCATTTATGTCTGACATTTTTCAACAAAGGTCACAGGTGGGTTTATCTGTGCACTTTATATTTTGTTTATCTTAAACATATTAGGTACATGACCTTGTTAGGCAACACTGGATGTTTTCTACTCTAAACTTTTAGTTTGAGGAGGAGGGAATAGCTAGATTAGTAGAGTTTGGGAAAGAAGGTAGGTAAACTAACAGATGATAGTAGGGGTCCAGTGTTTTCTGTTCATTGAATCAGTATAAAGGCACTTTTGAAAATGGATCATTATTTTTCTTTCTTTCAGAGATATTGTTCACTGTCAATTGACAGAATCTAAAATCAACTAGAAGACGGGTCTTTAGACATGCCTGTGGGGAATTATTTTGTTGACATTATCTATGCACTATAGGTGGCAACATTCTCTCTTTAGGATCCTAAAGTGTATAAATGCACAAAAGGAACTAAGCAGTAATACACTTGCATTTGTTGTTGTTCTCTTTCCTGATGGTGGATGTGATGCTACCAGCTGCTTCAAGCTCCTGCTTCTTCTACTTCCCCACCATGAATAACTCTTCCCTGGAACTATGAAGAAAGGACCCCATTTCTCCCTTAAGTTTCCTTTGTCAGATCATTAGATCACAACAATAGGTTAAGAAACCAAGACAAGCTGAGTGTTGGTGGTGCAGGCCTTTAATACTAGCACTTAGGAGGCAGATGCAGGTGGATCTCTGTGAGTTCAAGTCCAGCATGGTCTATAGAGCTAGTTCCAGGGCAGGCTCCAAAGCAATACAGAGAAACCCTGTCTCGAAAAACCATAAAGAGAAAAGAAGGAAGGAAGGAAGGAAGGAAGGAAGGAAGGGAGGAAGGAAGGAAAGAAGGAAGGAAAGAAAGAAGGAATTAAGAAAATCCTTATATTGTTGGGGTCTTGCCATCACAATTTTCCATCTCAGTGAACAGAATAAAGTTTCTCTTTATCAACTAGAGATACTTTCCCTGTCTAAAGTTTTAAATATGCTCATGGAACTTTCCTCACAGAACTCAGTGTCAATTTGTTCTCTCTTACTGTAGGATAAGAACACTGAGGAGCAGTCATGGCAGACTAAATATGGCCCATTTGAAATTCCTCCACCACACACACCAGTGTGTTCATTTTAAATTTAGTCTAGTTCAGGTTCTTTGACAAGGGCAGAAAGAAGCCAGATGCTTTCCCAGAATATCACATGAATGGTCTCTAGCCCAGTTCCTGATACAGCTGAAATCCTATGACAGCTGCTTCTCCACCTTTCACATTTCTCTCAATATTCTTGTTCTCGAAACTCTCTGCAGAATGATACATTCATCTATGATTAACACATACACGAGTTTCTCAGATTGAAGAATTTAAAATCTTTAATGCCTTCCATGCAAACCAGTAAAAAGGCCCAAATACTACAAAATTAGGGTTGTCATAACAGATCTATTTCCAGGCACCCCTTCTCTCTATTGGTTACTTCTTCATGCTTGAGGCAACATATCACAGTGCTGCTATTGTCAGAAAGAGGGGGCCTATGAATGTGAATGCTGCTGCCCTATTCTTTTTCTCTTTTTCTTTTGTCAGAGTCCCAACCAATGAGAATTTGCTTCTTGCATTATGTTAGGGTTTCCTACCTCAAATAATCAATTGAGAAAATCCCTCACAGGCCTCATCGACACAGCTTTTCTAGGTGATTCATAAAGCCCAACAATTTGACAATATTAACTGTCATAAATATACAAGAGCATGAACTCTGTTTTTCACTCCACTTGCTGTCTAATGGTATTTGGACATAATAGATCCTAAAATATGCAAAGTGTTAAAAATCATTTGGGGGTTCTATAGAGCCTTGCATTCTAGCCTGACATCAATTACACCAACTGTTGCAAATACTTAAAACATATATTTCTTTAAAATTTAGTTGTCTAGAATGATTTTTGAAAGTATTAGCCTATGAAATGAATGCCTTTGAAGGAAATAATATATACACCAAATTCTAGAGATTTTAAACTTTCTAATATTCTTACATTATTTGATAAGGAAAACATAGTAGCCCTTCTTTTTGGGTGCAAGTTTAAGATTTAGAACATAGCTAGGGATTTATCATATAACCATAGTGTGATTTGTCCCTTGTTCCCATTTCTCCTTCTGTACTCATCTCCCCAACATCCCCAATTTTTGAACCAACCTATTTTACAGCTTCATACAGCCTATATCTTGCTATCTCCCACTCAAAATGTCTCCCCACATCAACCATAATACCTTTATATGTCCCTGGTTTCTGTGGACACTACAGGTTTATACTCTTATCTTAGGATGTGGAGCTAAGAGGCAGAGATGAAAGAGAATTTGCCTTTCTATGTCTGGGCTAACTAGGTAGATAAAATCTTTTATACGTCTCTCTATCTACCAGAAAAGTCCTTCATTTCGTTTTTCTTTAGAAGTGAATATTATCTTTTGTTCATGCACCATATTTTCATTATTGAATTTCATTGTTGAATGACTTTCAGGTTGCCAACATTTCCTAGGTATGAATAGGAACAGCTAAGAACAATGCTGAGTAGGTTTCTGTGGATCACAGATGAAATGTTTGGGCAAAGCCCCTGAATAATAGGGACATATTGAAGATTTACATTGGTTTATTTTACTCTACTATGGTTCTCCTTTCCCCACAAATTTGCCATCACTTGTTTTCAGTTGTTTTGTTTATCTTAACTATTCTGACTGGGTTAAAAAGAGGTCTCCAAATTTTAAAAATTGTAACAACCTTATTTCAAAGGATAAGGAAACCCTATTTTTAGTGATTTTTATTTCTTCTATTTATAACTCTCTGTTTTGATCTCTAGCCCAATTGAATTGGGTAATTTGTTTCCTTCACACTTTTTTTTAGAGTTCTTTGTATATTTGGATTATTAACCCTCTCTTAGAGGTGCAGCTTACAAACACTTTCTCCTGTTTTAGAGGTTTCTTTGCTTAGCTGTACAGAAGCTTTATAGTTTTATGAGATCTCACTTGTTAATTATTTGCCTAAGTTTGGTAAATTAAACACACACACACACACACACACACACACACACAAACACACACACACACACACACACACACACACACACACACACACACGTTCTATAGCAACTCTAAGAGATTTTGTAAGTAAAATAAGAAAATATTTTTAACTCAATTGTGAAAATAACAACCATCAAGAAAAGTCTGGAGGAGAAAAGATCAAAAGTGTTTCCATAATTCATAGATTCATTTTATTTAATTCTCAAGCATTGCTTTAGGGAGGATATTATGTTATGAATGATACAGATAAATAAACTGAAGTGGGATTACAATCATTTGTTTTTTGATAAAGTACTCCATGCTGTAGTCAACCAAACACAAACTAGCTGTATCATATGTTTCTTTAACAAAGTACTCCATACTGTAGTCAACCCTACACAGCACTAGTTTAGAGCATATGTGCCCCAACCTTCTTATTTAGAAGGTGGATAAAATTTAGTTTTAGACAGCAAAGTATTTTACACATACTCACTTTTCAGAACCCCAGTAGACTTGAATTACTGGAGTTGTGTTCATAGATCTCTTTCCAATCTAAATTAAAATACCTATTCGAGGCACTAAACATATTATTTTATATATATATTTTTTAATTTAAATTTGACACAAGCTTGTTTTATATGTCAATACCAGTTCCTGTACCCTCTGTCCTCCCCTGTTCCCCCCACCAACCCTCATCCCATTCTCTTTCTGCTTTCCAGGGAGGATGAGACCTTCCATGAGGAGTCTTCAAAGTCTGTCATATCATTTGAAACAGGGTTCAGGCCCTCCCTCATGTGTCTAGACAGAGGGAGTATCCCTTTATTAGGAATGGGCTCCCATATCCATTCATATACTAGGAATAAATACTGATTCACTACCAGAGGCCCCTTACACTGCTCAGTTCTTCAACATTCAGGGAATCTGAATTCAGGGAATCTGGGTCAGTCCTACGCTGGTCATTGAGATCTGCCTTGTTCAGGTCAGCAGTTTCTGTAGGTTTCTCCAGCCTGGTCTTGACCCCTTTGCTCATCACTCTTCTCTTTCTGCAACTGAATCTAAGAGTTAGGCTCAGTGTTTAGCTGTGGATGTCTGTTTTTGCTTCCACCAGCTACTAGATGAAGGCTCTAGGATGGCATATGAGGTAGTCATAAATATCATTATTGGGGAAGGGCATTTAAGGTAGCCACTCTACTATTGCTTAGATTGTTAGTTGGGGTCATCCTTGTAGATCTCTGGACATTTTCCTAGTGCCAGATTCCTTTTAAAACCTATAATGAATAGTTTGCTTTATTGTGGTAAATCTTTTCTTGTTCTCTGTTCTTTCCCTGACTCAATCTTCCTGCCCCATCATGCTCACCTCATTCCTTTTAATATTATATTTTAAAAGTAGCATTCAAGTACTGGGGAAAAAAGCTTGACATATATCTTATTCCTTTTTTAGCTTGAAATCTTGCCAAAGCTCTCAATTATAAAGCCTCTTTTGATGCAGAGAAAACACTACAGGGAGGACACTGAATGAAGTTATATATTGGGAATAAATGATTTTTTATGTACAATGTTTTGACATATGAGCTGTTTTCCCTAAGATATGTTATCAATTAAACTTTTTTATTTGAAATTTCATCTATATTTTATTGAAGGTCACCTGGTTAAATATGCCCAAAAGTTGGTATTACCTAATTATACAGAATTAAATATAGGAAAAATTAGTGACAGTACATTGAACATACAGATTGACCATGGTTTAGGCTATTTGTTAATTTTAAAACATAAGGCATTTGGATTATTAGTCTGAATTAATAGAAATATATTCATATGAATAAAATTCTAAAATTTAGTAAGTGCTAAATAGTTTAAACATCAGAATTAGTGAATGGTCAGATTTTATACTTAAGATTATATCATTGTACAGATTTCTTCTTCTGCCCAGTTCTTGATTAATATTAAGATTTTAGGCATCATCTCATGAAACCATCAAATAAAGTATACTATAGCAAGGTATTTCATAAGATACTGGTAAATTTTATGTTCTTCACATTACAAACAGCCTGCCAAAAGCATTTCTTTAGGCCTGTATAGTGTTTATTTGTCTTTGACAATTTTGATTGTTTTTATTTGATTTGAGAAAAACATTCTGAAACTGTAATATCCTAGAGTATATTCTTTAGATTAACTTTTGTAAGGGAGAGCATTTGTCTTAAGCATTTTATATAGTTATGAAAAAAAAACCTGCTGTCCTCTGCATTCAAAAGCTATGACAATGAAATTACTCATGTATATTGGCGAGTATGTGGGATTGAGTATCTAAATTCTTTATAACCCTTATAAAATTTTATTACTATGAGTACTGAAACTTACTGGAAAATCATTCAGCATTGCTGAGTTGTCACTTGATTATCCTGAACTTAGTAACATTATAAAAGATGAATAAAATGCCAAGATAAAAAAGAGGTTAAGAAAAGAGCAATAGTAAAAATCCACAGTGCAGGATATTAATTGTGTTGAATAGTGTGAGTTTCTGACAGGTAATAAACTAGTGATGGATGTGATCTCTAAAATTTCATGTGTATCATGAGCTAAATCCTTAGTCTAATGCAGGGTCATTGCATTTTACAGTCTCATAAGCTTCTAGGACTTTGCCTGGCACATCAAAACAATTGCTTAATGTGCAATAAATTCTGTAGCTAGCCATCTGCTTACCCTCTTGACCTTTCAAATTTTATAAAAACTCAAGCCCATAATTTTTCACTTCATGAACCACCAGAATTTTGGAATATGTTCCATACCAGGGTTACATTAATTTTTATGCAACTAAAGAGACTTAACATATTATAAAATATTTGGCAGCCATATCCATTTTACATTGAAATGGTTATGAGGGCAATCACTAGAGTTAATAAGATTTAGGCTATTTTTACTCATTAAGTAGCTGGATATGCACATTTAAACAAATGTATGCTAGATACACAGATCTTTGCAATTCGCAGTAGTGCAAAATATAATAAATAATGACTCAAATGTTAAAAAATAAAAATTATATTTGCATGAGTAGAATATTTCATTATTTTATGTATTGAAGTTGAAGCAGGAAATATTTACTTAACCATGTAATAAATGGAAATGCATAATGCACAATTTAGAAGAAAGCTTAAGAAATGCCTGTGAGTTAGAATTCAGTTCTGTTAGTCAAAATATACTCAAATGTCCAATATTGTAATGTCTGGTATGGAGTTAACCAATAGATTTCTGGTTGTATTTAAGGCCTGCTGCATAATAATGCTTGGTACTGTAAACCAGGTAAAAAATACATAACTAAAAGAGTTCTGGGTCTCAGAGAGGAACCCACTAAAATTTGCTAAGTGGCCATGTTGTCATACTGCTTTCTGAATATGTGTATTTGTCTTCATCGGTTAGTACTGCTCTCACCTTGGTAAGATAAGCTTCTGTTTGTAGTGTGTAACTATAAAGGCAAAGAATTTAGAGGCAGAAATTTAAATAGGGGCCATGAACAACCAATGTATATAGCCTTGCTTCTCCTGGCTTGCCCAGTTTGCTTTCTTACACATCCCATGCCCAAGGACAGCACCACTCACAGTGGCCTAGACCCTGTCACATCAATCATTAATTAAAAAAAAAAAAAAAAACTATTCCACATGTCTGCCTACATGCTTACATTATAGGAGTCCTATTTACAGATGACTCTAGCCTCTGCTATGATTACAAAAAGCTAACCAGAATAGGGGAAAAGAATGAAAGCACTAGAGGATAAGAATAAGTGAATAAAATTGCTGGCTTGGGGTCACGATATGCTGTTGTACATACATTCCTAATAGCAACTGCTACCTGGTTAAGATATGCACAAAATGGAGAACATCAACCTTTCACCACAGTCATGGAGGATGAGCTCATAAGGTGTCACACCTCCCAGAAGAACTGTAGACATTTAAAATTTGCATGTGTAGAACATACTATATCCCTTAGTGAGGTAGACACTGGTACTTGGGCCCCACTCAAAAATGTATCTGTTCATCAATGAGATGCTGGCCTGACAACTTGAGTTCAATCTCCATCCCCAGAATAAATGTGAAAATGACACCAAAAAGTTGTTCTATGACTACCACACACACTTCATGGTATGCCTATTCACACATACATAACACACACACACACACACACACACACACACACACACACACACAAAACACAAAATTTTAAAAAGAATGTCTTCAAGGTGAATATACATGTCAATGTTTTCATTAATTGAATTGCCCTTTTATAATTTGAAAAATATTTATGTGAGTTACTTAAGATAAATTTCACAACTTTTATGACATGGCACTTTTGAAGTTACAATACAAAATCTATGAGAATTTCAGAAGTATGAAGAATCATAAATAAGCAATTGAAGAAAAGGATTAAATCTTTGGTCTTTAGTGTTCAACCAAGATCTGACATACATAACTCATAAACCCACTACACATGTTTGGTACATTTTTATAACCTAAAAGTTGGGTAATAGTGAGTAATGCTTTTAGATAGTACTATTCAATAAATTTTTGTTTTGTGTTCTAATATGTACCAATTAAATTAGATAACCATTCCAAATGATTTTTTCCAATATACAAACGTAAAGGAAGTGCATAATTAAGTTTGTGACAGTTGCAAGTGGCCAGAAATGCAAGCATGGTAACCTTGCCAGAGGTCTAACAGGTATCAAGCATGTGTGCTATCATTTTAAGAAATCGAGCCTGTGACTGAGCTTCTGGAATTGAGAGGTAATCACTGGGAGCAGCCTGACTTCATGCATATCTGAATGGATATATTCTTCTTCCAGCAACTCTTGCATCTCACAGTTATAACAAAGCCATAGGGAGGAGGATCTGCAATGATGTCTAATCAGGCATACTCCATTTAATTTTACAGTCACGTTATGAAAAGCAGAAAGCTAAATAGAGGTAAGCATATTTCTCTACTGTGCTTTTGGTGTGTCAACTGAGAAGTAAAATATAAAGTAAATCCTATTGCAAATAAGTAATTCAAATTTGCAAATGCTGCCTCCCAAATGTAACCATGAAATCTAAACACTGTAGTGAGATTGGACAGTCTCTTAATATGCCACCATAAATATAAGCAAAATTAGATGTTACCAGGCTGTGAAACAGATTTATAAATAATTCTCTTTTGTGAGTTAATATTCTCTAAATATTTGAACTCACTAGGATATCTGATTATAATTCAGTGTATTAATTTTTGCTTGGGCATTGCATACTTAGGCTTTAATTACTTCTCTTTGCTTCTACACTCCATAGTACTTGAAATAGTTCAAAGGATTTATTTTTGTTATTTTATTCATTCCTTTACTCAAAATTTTATCTTACAAAAGCTTATAGATTATATTTTATCAAAAGTAGTTCCTGATCAGAAGCAATATATATATATATATATATATATATATATATGTATATATATATATATATATATATATATATATATATTCTAGTTTGTGGCTATGATGGATTAAGTAATGCATTGAAAATATCATGACTTTAAATTGAAACAGAATTCATCTAAACATGAATGAAAATGTGGCAGAATTATTTCTCTGCTTCGTGGTAACTGATGTAAACTATATTGAAGACAGTTTGGTTAAAGATTATGTTTAAAAAAGATTTAACATCTAGTAAAGTCACACCACATATTAAAATAAAAAGGGGATGAAATCCTGAATAGTATGAGACCACTATTTATATTCACACTACAGAACTGAAAGTTTGTGCAAGTGAGAAACCAGTGAGCATGTATGCAGAGGACACTGCTATCACAACTAGGAAGCCAAAACATTGTTTTGGGCAACTAGAATATATATATGAATATTTTTCTAGTGTTTCAGCCAACATCATCAAAGATCTAATCATGTTCATAATACTATGAACCTATGAATTTCTATGAAGTTTACTATTTAAAGAAGACCATGATAAATAAAGATAACAAAAGAAGATATTATATTCAGAGTAATCTGCTGAGTGTGATTTTAATGTGTCTGAAATAAATTCGCAATCAAAGTCATTGCCTTTTGACCTACTTTTAAATCAAGAAAGCAAACCATTAAAAATCATTAATTTATACACAATTTCTCTGAATTTTTTTTTCTGGTTTTGCTGCATGATTTCCTATTCTCCTGCCTAGCCATGTTTCCTTACCTCACAAACGTTATTAATTAAAAACATAGTCTAGAATATATTTCTCTGGGTTAAAAACTCCTTTCTCCTCTCTCCTCTCTCCTCATTGCTGCTTTCATCTCTTTTATCATTTAGTTCTGAGGAACTGCCAGATCTATTGAAAGCTTTCCAGAATGCTCCATCTGAAACAGTTCTGAATCACTCTCCCCTTGAGTATCCCAATTGTGTCTTCCTCTCTATAGAACTTGTAGTTAGGGATGAAATCATAGTACATATTTATTTTGAGGCTAGTAGTTGCCATACAACTCTGGCTAGACTGATATTCCCTACTTATACCAGGCCAGACTCAGACTCATTCAGGCTCCACGCTCCTGAGAATTATTTTCTTGCTGTTGTCTTTCTCTAACTGCAAATTCAACTAGGCAAAAAGCTTGTTTTGCTTGTTTTTTTAAAGGTATTTCCTAGTGTTTGAAATAGCACTTAGCATACTCAATTTTAAAGCCAAATAACTTAATTTTGAATAAATGAATAAATTTATATATTAACACTTATAAAACCGAAATTGGAAAAAATATAATATTTGAAAAAATGAGAATTTTACTCCAAAATAAGCTTTAGGAAGAAAACAATAGAAAGAGAAGCAGATTTGAAAGTAATATTGAGTATTAACATGATCAATATATATTAAATAGGATTTAAGAAGTGTCATGCTATACTCTTATTTGTAAAATTAATCTACAAATGCAGCAATTATTATTTATTTTTGTGTGAAGAGAAATCAATAATTTCATTCATAGTAATATTTTCTATATCATTGATTTAGACTTCTTTTGCTAGCTAAATTTATGATTAAAGTAATTAGGATTATCTCAAAGTATCATGAACAATTGACAATTGCTAATTTTTTTTTTAATTTTCAGTATGTATTTGCCCATCTTAAAAGTAAAAAGTATAAGGAATACATGCTGTGAGAAATATCATTGTAATATAAATAGAGAAGCTTAGTGTTTTGTTCTTTATGTTCAATGAGTCTCAGGTTGAGCTTAATTTCATAAAGTTGTATTTTGAATATTGGTATTCATTCATCAGTTTTTGCAATTTTCTGACAGCTTAGAAATTTTAGGAAAACAAATATTTAGCCAGTTACAGTTTATTCCCTACCACCTTTATTCTATGTGTAATGAACTTTACCAGATTGCTTTTGAAATGTAAAATTACCAAATTTTCATGCTAATCTCGTGTGTGTGTGTGTGTGTGTGTGTGTGTGTGTGTGTGTGTGTGTGTGTGTGTCTACACATGGGCATGTGCAAGACCAGAGGATGACATTGGAGTTCTGTTCTGCCATCCTCCACCTGCAGGATAAGATGTCTCATTAACTCTGGAGCTAAACTGGCATCCAGCAAATTATAGCAGTTGTTTCTGCCCCTCATTGTGCTGTAGTTGCATCATGAGCTCAGCGATGCTCAGTTTTGTCTTGTTGACTGTGTCCTTTGCTTTATAGGTTTTCAATTTCAAAGATCCCATTTATTAATTGTCAATCTCAGTGACTGTGCTACTGGTGTCATGTTCAGGAAGTGGTCTCCTGTACCAATTTGTTCAAGGGTACCTCCCACTTTCTCTTCTAGGAGGTTCAGTGTGGCCTGATTTATGCTGAGGTCCTTGATACATTTGGACTTAAGATCTGTGCATGGCAATAGATATGGATCTATCTACAATCTCTACGAGTCAGCATTTAGCTATGTCAGCACCATTTGTTGAAGATGCTATCTTTTTTCCATTATATAATTTTAGTTGCTTTGCCAAAAATCGGGTGTTCATAAGTGTGTGGGTTTATAGGGGTTTTCAATTCTATTCCATTGATCTACCAGTCTATTTTTGTACCAATACAAAGCAGTTTTCAGGACTATAACTCTATAATTTGCATGAAGTCAGGGATGGTGATGGCTCCAGAAGTTCCTGCATTGTACAGGATTGTTTTGACTATCCTGTGTCTTTTGTTTTTCCATATAAAGTTGAGTATTGTCCTTTCAAGGGTGACGAATTGTGCTGGGATTTAAACGGGGATTGCATTGAATATGTAGATTGCTTTTTGCAAGATTGCCACTTTTACTATGTTTATCCTACCTATCCAAGAGCATGGGAGATCTTTCCATTTTCTGGTTACTTCTTTAATTTCTTTCTTTAAAGACTCAAAGTTCTTGCTATACTGGTCTTTCACTTGTTTGGTTAGCACTACCCCCAAGATATTTTGTTTTTTGTGTCTATTATAAAAGGTGATGTTTCTCTGATTTCTTTCTCAGCCCATTAATCATCTGTATATAGTAGGGCTACAGATTATTTTAGTTAATCTTGTATCCTGATAGTTTGCTGACGGTGTTAATCGGTTGTAGGAGTTCCCTGTAGAGTTTTTCTGGTCACTTATGTAAACTATCATACCTTCTGCAGGTGGAAAAAGTTTGACTTCTTCCTTTCTTATTAGTATCCCCTTGAACTCCTTTTGTTGTCTTATTGCTCTAGCTAGAACTTCAAGTACAATATTGAAGAGATATGGAGAGAGTGGAAAACCTTGGCTTGTTCCTGATTTTAGAGGAATCTCATTGAGTTGCTCAATATTTAGTTTGGTGTTGGCTGTTGTTTTGCTGAGTGTTGCTTTTATTATGCTTAGGTATGTACCTATTATCCTTGTTTTTTCCAAGACATTTATCATGAAGGGATTTGGATTTTGTCAAAGGCTTTTTCAGCATCTCATGAGATGGTCATATGGTTTTTCTTTTTCAGTTTGTTTATATAATGGAGTACATGGGTAGATTTTTGTATGTTGAACCATTGCTCCATCCCTGGTATGATGCTTGCTTAGTCATGGTGGATGATTTCTCTGATGTGTTCTGGGATTCTTTTGCCAGTATTTCTTTTTCAGTGTTTTATATGGTAGAATACATCGATGGAGAAAAGGGTACCCTCCTCCACTGCTGGTGGCAGTGCAAAATATATCAGCCACTTTGGAAATCAATATGGCAGTTCCTCAGGAAAATTGGAATCAATCTACCTCAAAATCCAGCAATTCCATTTTTAGGCATATACCCAAAAGATGCACATTCATACAACAAGGACATCTGGTCAGTTATGTTCATAGTAGCATTATTTGTAATAGCCAGAACCTGGAATCAACTTAAATGCCCCTCAACTGAAGATTGGATGGAGAAAATTGTGGTACATTTACACAACGGAGTACTAGTCACAGTGGGAATAAAAATGGAATCTTGAAATTCACAGGTAAATAGATAGAACTAGATTAAAACCACCCTGAGTGAGGAAACCCACTCATAAATAAAACACAAAAAAATGGTGTGTACTAACTCATATATGGTTTTTAGACATAAAGCAAAGGTTTACCTGCCAGTTTACAATCCAAACCACCAGAAAAGCTAGACAACAAGGAAGTCCCTAGGAGAGACATACATGGTCCCCTAGAGAAGGGGAAAGAGACAAGATCTCCCAAGAAATTTAGGGGCATGGAGGGGAGGGGGAAAGGAATTAGGAGGAATGGAGGGTAGAGGTGGGCATGACAGACCAGGAAGATTTAGTTAGGGAAAGAATAGAGAATAAGAGAAGAGATACCATAATAGAAGTAGCCATAATAGGTTTGAAATAAAATCTGGCACTAGTAAATGTCCAGAGATCTACAAGAATGATCCCAACTAACAATCTAAGCAATAGTGGAGAGGCTACCTTTAATGCCTTTCCCGGATAATAAGATTGATGACTACTTTATATGCCATCCTAGAGCCTTCTTCTAGTAGCTGATGGAAGCAGAAGCAGACACCCACAGCTAAGCATTGAGCCTAACTCCTGGAATCCCAAGTTGCAGACAGGGAGAAGTGATGAGCAAAGGACTCCAGACCAGGCTAGAGAAACCTAAAGAAACTGCTGACATGAACAAGTGGGAGTTAATGGATTCCAATTTGATAGCTGGGAAACCAGCATAAGACTGACATGAATTTCCTGAATGTGGTATTAGTTGGGAGACATAGGAAGTCTTTGGGGCCTCTGGTAGTGGATCAGTATTTATCCCTAGTTTATGAATTGACTTTGGATCCCATTTCACATAAAGGGATACTCAGGGGAGGGCCTAGGCCCTGCTCCAAATAATATGACAGACTTTGAAGACTCTGCTTGGAAGGCCTCACTCCCCACCCTGGGAGGAGAAAGGGAATGGGATAGGGGTTAATGGGGGATGGGACATGGTAAGATGGGAGGCTTCAGGAACTGAGATTGACTTGTTTCATATTAAAAAAAAAATAAGGTTCTCAGTTTTGTATGTGTTTTTTTTTGGGATTTAAATTTACTTCTTCATACTTGTACAGAGAGCCCTGTTACCCACCGAGCCATCTCCTCAGCTCCAAAGATTAACTTCTGAAAGCAAAATTATATATTCTAACCCAATAAATCAAAGCTACTCAAAATGAAGTTGAAAATGTAGAGAAAATAGTACCCCATACTTATTGCATTATCTTCCCAAGTAAAATTTGTGGAGATTCTTACACCTTTGTTAGAATATGCATCTTTGACAATGCAAATAGTGATCCATATTTTCTCACTGCTGAAGAAAACAAGTTTTGTCATGAGCAAAGCATATAATTCAGCATAGCATTGAGTTTTACATAGCAACCCCTCCCAAATTTTAAATCTGCCACACACATCATGGCATCTTTCCCAAAGGGTAATGTTAGCAATGGAGATTTAAAAAACATGACTATATTGTGCTGGCACTTATGTTCAAGTATGATTTTCTGATCACATTTTAAAACAGGCAAACTTCCATTATGACAGATGGACAGAAGCCACCAATACCAATACTCAGCATAGAAGGATCATTTACAAAAGGCTTGAATAGAATAACAGAACAACTCTGATGTAAAATGTACCCATTTTGTCTTGGAAAATGAAACATTCATTATTCCATTGTAGTTTGGGAGTATTTATGGTACCACAGTTAATATTAGGATACTTAGAAGTAACTACAATAAAATGCATTAATTTGAAGAAGACAAGGATTCTTCACCAAATATTAAATGGCACAAAAAGAAACTGAAGCAAATTTGAAAAGGATGCTGGGAGTAAATAAAAGCATTTAGATAACCATAAATAGATAAATGATAGAGAGATAGACATATATTTATAAAATGAAAGGAAATACATATACAATTCCAAAGTTTAGGAGCACACATATCTTTAGAAATGGATTACCATAGACTTCATTAAGGCTCTCCCTTCACATGTACAATTATATTAAAATGGGCTTGAGTTTAATTGTTAGAAACTATATCTGTACCTTTATTGATCTTGCCACTGAAACTGAAATTTTGGACTGGACTTCACAATTACTCATGATATTTTACTTCCTATTACTAAATGAGTAACACAGTAATGTTCATTCTTTTTGATTCAGGCCACACGTATTTACAACTGTATTTAGTTATTGTTTAGCAACAGCTGTTACTTACTGATACTATTTGCTATGGACCTAAATATTTTAAATATTTAAAATAAAATGTATAAATGAAATTTTTTATTTCATTTTTTATTAGACATACTTTTATTCAAAGGACTTAAAAAGCAAACTCGGATGAGTAATAAATTATCCTAAAACATTAATACAAAATTTTGCAACAGTGTGATAATATGTTTAGTTATTTATCATGAATATAAAAATAAAATGTCAAGGAAGGAGAGAAAAACCTCTGCAAATTTGCATCATGCACGGATTCTTTGATGTGCTGGACTTCATTCATTGACAATATCTATTATATTGCTTGCGAATCTACCTCACTTTGACATGGGAGATTTGTGCCAGAAGATATATATATATACCCACACCATTAAGTTTAAATTTTCAAAGTTCAGTCAAATTTTGAAGATATAATATCTTTTTCTTTCTTTATAATTATTTTTTTTAATTTTTTTTTCTTATTTTAAATATGAATCCCAGTTCTCTCTCCCTCCTATGCCCCTGACCACCCTCCCATCCCCTGTCACTTCACAGTTCACAGGGTGGTGCCTTCCAGGAAGGGTCAATTAAATCTGTCAAGTCATTTGGAGTAGGGACTAAGACCTCCCTCCTGCCTCTAGGTTAAGGGAGTATCCCTCCATGGAGAATGTGCTTCCAAAGTACTTTTGTGCACCAGGGATACATCCTGGTTTCACTGTCTGAGGTCCCTTAGGCTGCCCAGGCCTTCTAACTGAGACCCATGTTCAGGGAATCTGAGTTGGTAAAATGCTGGGTTCCCAACTATAAGTCTGGGGGTACATTAGCTTTCCCTTGTTCAGGTCAGCTGTTTCGGTGGCTTTCTGTAGCCTGGTCTTGTCCTTCCTCTCTGCATCTGGATTCCAGTTTGGCTCAGTGTTAAAATTCAGCTCAGTGTTCAGCTGTGGGTGTCTGCTTCTGGTTACATCAGCTACTAGATGAAGGTTCCTTGATGGTGGATAAATTAGCTATCAATCTTATTATAAGGAAAGGATATTTATAGTAGCCTTTCCACTGTTGCTCAAATTATTAGTTGGGGTCAGTCTTGTAGGTCTCTTGACATTTATCTAGAGTCAGTTTTCTTTTCAAATTTATAATGGCTCCATCATTTATGGTATCTCTTTCTTTTCTATTTTCTTCTCTTGTCTATTTCTCCCCTGACTCAGTCTTCCTAGTCCCACATGCTTTCCTCCCCTCCTTTTCTCTTTCTTCTAGCTCCCTAATATATTCGAATTTCTTACTGGTTCTGAATTAGTTCAAAAACTTAAAAGTACCAAAATACATTACATACTTGAAGACAGGAAAGTGGCACCCACAGCTAATCCTAGCATTTGGGAGATAGAGGCATGAAGAGAGGAAGTACAAGATCATCCTCAGCTACATATTTCGATGGAAGCCTGCTGAGCTATATGAGATCCTTATTGTGGGGGTGGTGAGCGATAGATAAAAAGAAAATCAGTTTGAGGCTTTTTGTGAAAAATGCAGTTTTCCATGATACAGCTTTTTCTAGCCACTTTTTGATGTTAGTGAGGAGAATAGCAGAATTAATGCAGAGGGGAAAAGCATTCTAGACCCCACAAGTTCGTGTGTGTGTGTGTGTGTGTGTGTGTGTGTGTGTGTGTGTGTGTGTGTGTGTGTAATCTCAGGTCAGGTCTAATTTCAACACTTATGAGATCTCTGATGTTTACCTCAAAAAGAGGAACAATTAACTAGGTGACCAAATTTAATAGCAGGACCCACATAAACCTAACAGTCATGAAAATAATTCAACAATTGTCAAAAAGCAATTGATAGGCTCAAAACTTCCTCTCAGGCATCATTGGAATAAACCATAATATGAGAGAATGAACTTTGTTTGAACTCCTCAGACTAACATTATTCATCATTGTTAATATGCTTCACTCACATTAATAGGTTTCTGTGAGTTTTCTCTCGTGGCTAATGTAATATAAAGAAACCCGCTCTCTTCATTTACCTCTATGGCACTGCATTAGGGAGATAAGAGTGTAACAGCAGCTTCATGAGAGATTTGTGTTTTAAATTCTTTCCTGCAGCAGTTGCTTATATCTATTGATGATTAAAGTACATATTTTATGCCACCGTTATGAGAAAGAATATATATTTTTCCAATTATTTTTCCTAGTTATTCCCAGACATATCAGAAGAATTGTAAACTGAATTATCACCCAAATATTGTCCCAGTAAATAGTAAAATATTTCCTGTGCATATACAAATAGAAAGTGCACACCGAGCACTTCCTCATCTCAATGGGAAAATACAGTTAGAACTGTCTTGTCATCAGTAAGCATTCCGCAGAGTTAACGAGAGCCTATTTCTCAGGCTTTAGAGTTGTACTGCTGTGTCTTTATATGTCATATTTGCTTCCTTCTTATTCCTACTACATAGTTTTCTATTTTACAATGAATAATGCTCATGTGTTTTCATAGCTCCTTTAATAAATTATAATCCTCTTGAAAAGAAGAGTCATACCAGGTTCAATCATGCACATCCCTCAAAGTCTTGGTCTGCTACTTTGATATACAACAGAAAATAGCATAAAATGAGATGATGACTTGTCGTGGTTCTGGCTTTGTTTATTTACATGCATTGTGTTAATTATGAATAATTGGATAATTATGAATAGTGAAACACTATAATTTCAAATAGAGAGACAAGTGATGTACATTTATAAAATACTCATATACAATAGTTTATTTTATTCACATTTAAAATAAGTGAATTATTATATTTATATATGGAAAACTTAAACTTCAGCATAATTCAGTAATCTGTTGTTTTATTCATCTTTTGTTTTGTTGCTGTTGTTCTGTTTTTGTTTTTATGTTTGTTTGATTTCATAAGATCTTGCTTTATATCCAGGGCTTTCCTCAAACTTATTATGTAGCCTAGGCACCCTTGAGCTGATGCTTCTCCTCCCTTATCCTTCTGAGTGTTGGGGTCACATATGTGTTCTCTTTTTTCCTGTTACTAAGCCTGATGTTCTGTTTGAAAAGTTAGTCTAAAATAAGAATTTCCTTGATATTTGTAAATAGTTATTATACTAACTAGAAATGTTGCCTTATTCACAGGGTATCTGTAAATAGCATTCCTTCAACTTAAATGTCTGCTCTTTTAATAATCTCTTACCAAAAGACACAGCTTCTTGAATGATTGTTGTGATTGCATTTTATCTCCAAATTTTACCAATTAAAGGAGTACCCTTCCAAAAGAAGGCAATTGAGACTTATCTTTGAAACCCTTACCTGGATACAAAGATGGTCAGTTCAGACTCCATATCCTATATTACTAGTAGTCCTCACTAGAGTCACCCAAATGCATTTGAGACAGTTTCCACTGCCCTAAATTTTTACCTCACTTCCCCAGTGCTACCTAATTCCAGCTGTTTCTCCCTGTAGTCTCCACTCCCCCCCCAATCATTTCCATTCCCATCTCCACATGTTCCCAGTATACCAGCAAAATTTATCCTATTTGCCCTTCACATGTAAGTCCATGAATTCCCCTGCAGCCATCCTCTTTACCTAATATCTCTGGGTCTGTAGATTGTAGCTTGGTTATCATTTACTTACTTTTATCAAAGGGTGAGGGAACAATTGAGGTCATTGTAGATTATATTTTCATAGAATAGGTTAGAACACAGGGCTCATTTTTCACTTGCAAGCCCCTTAAGTCAATGCAATAGATTTTCAATGATACCTATTTTTATTAAAGTTGTTACTAAATGTATATAAACAAAAGCATTATACTGTATCTTGGTTTCTTCCTTAGATTTTAATTTCTTGAATTCAATGACACATGTCAGGTCCAAATGAACACACAGATGCTATATTAATTGTAAAACTGTTGACCTATCACCTGGGCTTCTTATTGGCTAGTTCTCTGTAAATTATTAACCCATATCTGTTTATCTATATATTGCCATATGGCTGTAGCTGACCTGAAATCTGGCATGTTACTCCTGTGGCAGCCTGGCATCTCTACTACTCCTCTTTCCCCAGCATTCTCCCTGTCCTCTAGCCCCACCTATCTTTCTGCTTGACCAATCAGTTTTTTATTCACTACCCAATAAGAGAAATATATACAGAAGGACATCCCCCATCAGCACTCCATAAAGTGTTGTAAAGGTAAAGAGGAGTATTTTAGAGATGCAGAAATCTCCCTGGTAGAGGAAATAAAATAGATTTTATGGACAGACTAGTGTAGGTTAGGAACAGGAGGGTAGGTCAGGTAATGGGATAGGGTGGAGAAAGAGAGTACAGTGAGAGAGGAAACTGTAATTGGTGAGCAGAATTTTGAGGGATAGCATGGAAACCTAGTATAGTAAAAACTCCCTGGAATCTATAAAAGTCATCCTATTGAGGACTCCTACTAATGGGAGATTTGGAGTCACAACTGATCATCTCTTGTAGCCAGGTAAGTCTTCCAGTTGGGTTGTAATCAATTGAGTTATTGGCCAAATGGGTCCCATGGAAATCCCCACACCATTCAGTCTATTGTCAAGACAACAGGCTGCTCTCTAAAACCTGATTGTGGGGCCACATTTCTGAGGACATCACCTACACAACTTGTTGAAAATGAAAAAAATCAAGATGGTGCCAACATGGAGCCCTCACCTCTATATGCTAATATCATTAGTTTAGCAAGATACTCTTCAGGCTATTGTAAAAAAGTGTTTTACTTACAATCTGTCTTGCCTGCAAAGTATACCAGGGCAGTTTGTGTAGGCGTATCCCACCAATGTCTGATTTGGTCTAAGGCCCAGTCCATGAGAAGGAGCCCACAATCAATATTGCTTGGGTAACCAAGAACCAGAGACAAGATAACCCCAAGATAAATGATGAAACCAAACACTACTGGTCTATAAAAATCAATAAAATGATTACTAATGATATTGTGCTGTACTCACATCAGTGCTTATTCAATCATCATCATCAGAGATGTCTCTTTGACATCAAATTGGAACAGATGCTTTTCTCTATAGAGATTGTCTACATTGGAGGTTTCCATCAAATCCTTTAGTGAATCCACATAGAAGAAGAGGAGGTTGAAAGCTTGTAAAGGTCAGAGGGGATGAAGGACACCAAGAGAACAAAACCTTTGGTATCAACTCAGCAAAACCCATATTGCCTCACAGAGAGAGAAGCAGCAAACATAGGGACTACACAGGTCTGCACCAGGCCTTCTGGATATATGTCATAGCTATTAGTTTAGTATTTTTTTAATGGGCTATTGATTGTGATAACAAGTGGGTCTCTGAAATTTGTACCTGCTCTTGGTACTAATCCTTCATTTGGTTTGTTGTGTCCAACTTCAATAAGATAGTTTTTGTTTCATCTTATATATCTTTTGTAAAAAAAATACACAATATGTCATCTTGAGAAATTAGTGTGTGTCTTATTTATATATTCTCAATGACTTCTTCAGTGTCTCTATTAAAATTCATTACTGTTGCCCATCTGAAGACTTTTGCAAGGTTTTATGCATGAGAAAGTGCATACCTCTATTATCAAGCTTAGGGATGGAATTTGGGTTTCCTACTTCAAATTTCCCTAAGGCTGTTTGTGAGCAACATTCTATTGCTTCAAAATGAGTCTTTTGAGGAGAACACTGCAGGGTAAATACCTCGCCATCACTATTAAAATAGTTTTAGACAAAAGAAGAGGCACTAATGTCTACACAGCTTGAGGGTCTTGTGAGAAAATAAGAGGGGACTGTTTGAGCAGTTTCTCTGTGAAATTTGGAAAATGTAAATTTGAAGTGAAATGTATTTAGTTGTATTATTTACTCTATATTCCATCTTTATCATCATCATCATCATCATCATCATCATCATCATCATTATTATCATTATAATTATTATTTTTAAGTCAGGGTTCTCTGTGTAGCTTTGTAGACCAGGCTGGCCTTGAACTCACAGAGACCCACCTGACTTTGCTTCCCAAATGCTGATATTAAAGGCATGTGCCACCACTGCCCATGTTCATATTCCTTCTTATAAATATGTTTTCCATATTTTCTCCAGGACCACAAAACAAATGTAGGTTAGTCACATTGAAAAAAAATTCTGTTTTTATGCAGAGTGTGTGTGTGTGTGTGTGTGTGTGTGTGTGTGTGTGTGTGTGTGTGTGTGTACCTATTTGTATACATCTGTGTATGTGTTATGGGGGGTATATATGTGTGTGAGTGTACATGTGATTATGCATGTGTGTGTATTCATGTCTGTGTATGTGTGCATATGCATCATATGTGTGTGAATTATCCATATAAAAATTTCCTAACAGAGCATAAGCCTAAGACAGAATCCTATGCAATTAAAATAAATATTAATGACAGAGTTCTATGTTCTGTTGTCATAGATCCACAAACTATTTTGTGGATCTAGGCATTTATGCATTTTGTTGAGTTGTTCATGTAATTGTCTGTATGTTTGTATTATTAGAGAAAATTTTTATTTGGAGTTTCAAGGAGGCAGTCTTAGGATGTAGACAGATTCCTGTTTGTTCTGTCTTCTCCTGCCCCCTTTCTCTCTGTCCTTCTCTCCTTTTTTCTTCTCTCTCTCTCCTTTCCCTCCCTTTCTCCACTCCCTTCCCAACAAACTTCCTTTCCATTTAAGTTCTACCTGATGGCATGCTTATCCCCTCCATGGGATCTGCCAAGGTCCCATCCTCAAGCTTTACTTTAACAATGCTGCTATAAAATTTATAAAATTAAGGTCATGAAAACATTACTCAGATGTTAAAAGGAAAGATTCAATGAGAAATTTACCTTCTAAGGAAAGCTCCAAAAGCAGATTGTGTTTTCACATATTCTGGCTTCCTTATTTCTGTTGCATTATCTGTAATTAACTCCTCCTTATTCTTTCTGTTTACCAAAGTGCTAGACATGTTACTTGCTTGAGATTCTATCTTTGAAAGAAAATTTACCACTTGTCTCAGATTCTTGATAATTCACTTTTGTTTTTGCAAAATATGTTCATTAAAACTCAGGATAGTTTCTTTTTAATCAGAAATATTAAAATACATACAATAAAAGCATACATTAAATCCAATATGAAAGAACTGATTTTGCATTTTATTCTGAGCCCCATTTGACTTCGTGCTCTGCTATATCAAGTGTCTTAGTACTCACTAATCCTTTTTAGAAAGTAAACACATACTAGCTTTATTTTTACATGAAGTAATTAATAACTAATAATCAATTTTTGGACACTATTTTGTAAAATGTATATTTTCACAAAGTGTGATTTAAAAATTCATGTACAATCTTACTCTTACTCCTTAAACTACTCATTAAGTAGCATAATCTCTGAATTTACATTGTCACAGTCTTGAAAATACTGCCTTATATGCATAAGATCATGTGTCTACTTTATCTAACACTATACTGTTTCCTAATAATGTTGCTATTATTAAATATTTTGTTGTCATAGACTTTCAGGCCTTGTATTTTATACTTTTGTAGCAATTCCCTGGCTTTTTGTAAACCATAATTTCACATTCAAAAATTAAATTCACTATACATTTTTTGTCACTATTAAACCATAATGAGACTATCACTATGTCATTGAAATAAGCCTGAGTTTAAAAGATACTTAATATATTGTTTCTCTATAAATCAGCTTTTTCATATCAATATGCTGACAGCATTAACAATGAAAGTATCTCTAGCTGTAAAAATTCATAAGTACTTCTTAAGATCACAAAATAATAATTTGTGATAGTTGAACTAAACACAAATATTTACATATGACTGTACATTTCTATAAAAGATATATTCTTTTGAATATTTATTTCTTTTATATTCCATACATATCTCAACTTTTTTTAGATTTAACTATTTTTCCTCACTTTTCTATGTAACCCATTTGAGAGTTTATGAGTTTATCTCTTCTTACTCCCACTGTCCTATTTAGCCTGTTTATTTTTTTTTAATCTAATTATTATTGAGATTGAAGCTGCTCTGGAATGTGCTTAATCTACCATAAATCACAACATTAAAGATCAATGACTCTCTCTCTCCAGGTACTATCAAATGCAAATAGTTCTTCAATGAGTGGTGTGATTTCTTATCCACTCCACTGTCCAAACTCCTATTGGGATTTTGTCTGACTGGAGCTAAAGAAGGTTTCATTCATGCTGTTGAAAATACTGTAAATTCATACATGTATCTGCATTGTGTTCAGAAATCACTTTTTCTTGAAGTTATAAGCCACCTCTGACTTCTACAATCTTCTTGGCTGATCTTCTATAAAGTTTTTTGAGTTTATGTAAAGGAATGTTATATGTGCAGTCCATTGTGGATTGACAATTGTAGCTTCTTATTCTTTTCATATTGGCTAGTTGAAGTATGTGTTCATTATCATCAAGCACAAGAAGCTCCTCAGAAAAGACTGAGAGATATACTGATCTACAGGAATAAGAATAAATGAGTAGGAACCATTTTATATTATATCCATCTAGCAAAATAAGAGTGTATCAATCACACCCTCTTCTAGACCAGGTCTGATGACCCACATGATCAGAGATTCTTGGCCTTTCCAATAGTGCCTAGTATGATTCTTATATGGAGTAAGCCCTAGAGGCATTCAGAAATTGGCTAGTTACTCTCATGACTTTTATGCTACTATTGTGCGAATGGGTTAATTTAGTAAATGGGTAATTTTAGATCACAGACATCATAGTTAGGTGAGATTTTTGATTACTGTTTTTAATCCGGTAACATGCATAGCAATTTTCAGAACTATGAAAGCTAACTAGTAGGAATGAAGCTTTCAGATGAGCTCCAGCTCAATGTCTATTTCTGGTTCTCCATATATAGGGTTTCACTGTCAAGTTCTGCAGGGAAACCAATAGCTTTGACAATAACCTAAATCTAGGAGTTTGTAAGACATACTGATCAAAAAGTCATAAAGAGTTTCCCATTCCTGGTGTAGGAGAATTTGTTACCATGTGGTATCTAGTTGTGGTATAAAGCCCACATTATATAAAAACTCTGAATAATGTCCAAATAGAGGAATGAAAAAAACATTAAAATGTTTGTCTAGGGGTTTTTTAGTGGGCTAAAGCAGAACTAGATAAAGACTGGGTAATTTCTGTTGAGTTTGGTAAATACTGTTAGTTTACTGTAAGTTGAGCCTATCAAGGGTATCTTTGGTTTATACCTATCCTTCTCTCTCAACCAGAGAGATCATGTGTACTATTTACTCAAGTAGACAAGTGATCATGCTATGAGTCTGCAATTTATGCTGACTCTCAATTCCTCTGGGACTAGAAGGTGTTTCCAGATTTAGACCTCCATCACCTCTACTCACCATTACTTATACTATACTCTCTTTGTTTCATTATTACACAGTTGACTTGTGGTTTAATCATGTATCTTATGTAACTTAACTTCTACCTTGTAACATGTAACTTAATCAGGAAGCTAAGTCCTACAAATTGTCAACTGTAGCTGAAGTTTTATTTGCTTATCTTATTTTTAGCTATTTGTGAAGTACTCTAGGGTAGTCTTCTTAGAATGGATGGAAGCTTTTTGCTAGAATTTATCCTTGCTCACAATTTAGTTTATGACACTCCACTGTGTTAAAGGCAAGATGACATGTACCTAGCCAGCCAGATTCTGCAGACACCTTCCATTGCCAGGCCCCTGTACTTCCTCTTGTCTTATTTATTCATCTCATCCATCTTATACTTAGTGGTAGATCATTCATGGCTCATTTCTTTTAACTCTGATTTGTGTTTACTTCACATCATTTGTTCATTAGGAACATTGAACTAAGTTCCTGTTTGACTTATTTTGATTCTGTGTGTACAGGAGTTTTCATAAGCTTAATAGAAAAATTTATGAGAAAATCTTTGCTGTTTTACTGTGAGACATTGAGTTTATTGGTGTACTTTTTCATTTTAGGCAAGCTAAAATTATCTCTTTCCATTGCTTAATAATAAATATGATTTCTTTATTATATCAGGGTTATCTTCTGTTTCTTCCTTGTGAGTTATGATAGGCAACATATTCATGATATTTGCTGATTTTACTGAAGTGCATGAAGTCTTTGTTTTGGGATTACTTTTTATTTTTAAAATTCCAGTCCATTGGTGTGAAAATGATATATATTTTTATACTTCACCTGACTTGGTCCTGTCTTTGTTCCTAATGTAGCATCAATTTTCTGTCTATTATTTTTACTTAAAGTAAATTATATTATCTAATATTAAGTTTAAATGTTGATATATATATATGTACATAGATATATCAGTTATTAATTTCTAACTGTTCTTGGTTCTTACAATCTAGAAATTTCCATTAATAATATTACAACATTAAGGTATTCTTTCTTTTCCATTTTTTCTTTTGGAGATGATCTCCAGTACCTTGACCATGAGACGCAGGTATTCTAAGCCTGAGTATCATCTCGGCCTTTCTAATCTTCTTTGTAAATTTGGTTCTTTGCATTTCTTGTTGAGTCAAAATTTGAATAAAATATTGTTTTCTATTGTTTATTTTTATGGTGTTGCTTAGACAATTATAAATTTTAGCTATTACCCTAAAATTTAAAATTGCATAGTACCAAGTTTTATATTTTAACTTTTACTCTGTGGGCTCTTTCCACATTTTTTCTATGATCATATGTATTTTGCACCCTTTTAATTTTTAATTGCTCTGAATCATATTGCTTTACAGATAAATCTTGAAAAGAATTGAAAAAGATGTAACTAGGAGTGAATTTAATGATTTTTTTTACTTGACTACTACTGGAAGTTCTGTGCACTTTTGTTAATACAGTATTATATTTGTATATGAATCTCTCATGTCAGCTCTATTTATGAGAGTTTGAGACTTTATTAGCTTTCCTCAGAAGATCTAGATCTGGTTATATAAAAGGATTGAGGTAGTTCCAGAGTGTAACACATTTTGCCTGCTTACTTTAGAGTGTTTTATAATAATGACACAGTGAAGATTCTTAATTAAATGAGATGCCTCAGCATATCTGAGGTGTAAAGGTTGTATGTTATGTGTACTATTTTTTGTTATATAGCTAAGCTTCTTTCTGATTTTGTCTTCTAATCTGATTGTTCAGCTAGATGAACCAAAACTTTTAAATATACATATATAGGTGAAATTTAATCTTTGATGCATGTCATTGGATTAACACTGGGATACTGTTGATATATTGTTCTTTTCTTTTTTTAATTGTTTGAAAAATCCTAATGCAAAATTAAGTGTATATGCTTGTGGCCACATCTTTCTGTATTGTGTGTTTATATATGATGCTTATGCAGGTAGATTTATACATGAACTTAAAGGAACACAGAGTTAGAAAGGACAAGAGAGAGCTAGGTATACATAGATTATTGATAGGTAGGTAGATAGAAAGATAGAAAATGTGTAGATTAGATAGATGATAGATAAATAATATACAATAGCAGGATGCATATAGATTATATATCATCTACAATATATATTAGACAAATACATGTATTTTCTAGATAATACAATAAAATTTAAACATATATGTACAAAAATACTATTATTTTAATTAATTTCTAATTAAATTAAGAAAATCTTATTTTACATACCAATCTCAGTTTCCTCTCCTTCCTGTCCTCCCATTCCCCCACCAACACCATATCCCACCTTCTATCCACTCCTCAGGTAGGATGAAAACTCCGATGAGGGATCATCAAAGCCTGTCACATCATTTGGGGCAGTACCTAGTCCCTCCTCCATGTATCTAGGCTGAGAGAGTGTCCTTCCATTGGGAATGGACTCCCAAATCCCATTCATGCACTAGAGGTAAAATAATTGTTCTACTGGCAGAGACCCCATAGACTACTCAAGTCCTACAACTGAGACCCACATTCAGAGAGCCTGGTTTGGTCTTATGTGGGTTCCCCAGGTGTCAGCCTTGGGTCCAAGATCTCCCACTTGCTCAAATCAGCTCTTTCTGTGTTTTTCCCCAGCATGGTCTTGACCCCTTTTTTCATCAGTCCTCCCTCTCTACAACTGGATTCTAGGAATTCAGCTCGGTGCTTAGCTGTGAATCTCTGCTTCTGCTTCCATCACCTACTGGATGAAGGCTCAAAGATGACATTTAAGGTAGTCATCCATCTCATTATAGGGGTAGCCATTTAAGGTAGCTTCTCCACTATTGCTTAGATCCTTAGCTGGGGTCATCCTTATGAATTCCTGGAGATATCCCTAGTGGCAGGGTTCTCTTAAGCTCATAATGGTTCCCTCCATTAAGGTATCTCTTTCCTTGCTCTTCTCTGTTCTTCCCCCACCTTGACCTTCCTGATTCTTCATGTTGTCCTCCTCCTTCCCCTTTTCCCAACCTCATTCTCCTACGTCCACCCCCCCCTCACCTATGCTCCCAATTTACTCAGGAGATCTTGTTTCTTTCCCCTTCTGGACAGGGAGAGGGTGGAAGGGTCCATGCATGTCTCTCTTAGGGTCCTCTTAGTTTCCTAGCTTCTCTGGGGTTGTGGATCATAAAATATATTATTTTTAACTTCAATTCTATTGTACTCCAAAAATAATTTGGCTATAATTCTGCTTTATGCAATTATTGAACACATCTATTTCTTCCAGAGAGCACATCTGGGAAAACTAATAAGAAGCTGATGATTTATTGGATTTGCTTTTCATGTGATAAGGAATGCACAGGGACTTGTTGAAGCAAACAATATTATTTGCACTAGATTTGATTAGAAGAATCTTATTATTTTTACAGCGCTCCTTAGCATATATAGGATAAAATGCTTTTCAGTAACCCAGATTTTAATGGAATTCATATTACTCAATGTGAAAGCAAATTTTTAGACATGTTAGACATTTTTACGTGTTGTGTAAAATATTTTCAAAGATGGAATTATCAAGAATGTTAAAAGTGCCTAATCTATCCAATGAATCAGTTACCAAAGCAACAGAATTAAATAACTTGATTACAGAGAATAAGAATGGTTTTAAATATATTATTTGCCTACTTTACTTTTATCCCAACTTTAAAAACAAAATGAAAGGTGGTATTAAGAACTTTTAAAACTGTTCTTTGAGATAAAACTAATCATAATTCTGAAAAGAAAATCAAGTAGTTTATCAAAAGAAAATGAGTATTAAGATATGTCAATTTACTCTTCTCCAATGCTTTAGAGATTTCAAAGATTTAACATTTACTCTAAAGTACTTTAGTTATTTTAATATGCAAAACTTATTGTTAATGCTGTGAATTATTATAATCCGTACTCTTCAAGATTTCCTATTATTTTATGTAAATCACTCATATGTTATGATCACTTGGTTTATTTACCAAATGATTCGTTGTAACTGATATCCTTATACAGATGTAGACATAGCTAGAAGTATAGAAAGTTAAACTTGTTACTTTATCATTTTATCAGAATACTCTGATTTATAGTTATGTGTACACCTAAAAGAAGTACAGTGATTGTTTTAAAAATTAAATAATTGAAAAAGACAGATCCATAGAGACATACACACCATTGGTTCATATAATGAAAACATTTTTAATTTAACTATTTTCATAACATCATATGTGAGTGTTATATTACATCATTTCTATCCTTGCCTTTCACTATCAATTCAGATAATGTCTTCTTGGCTAACTTTCAAATTCTGATTCATTTGTCTAAAATTATTATTCATATACAAACTAATTACATACACACACTGAGTCACAGACATGCATTTATATGTGTATATATACATATATATTTTTGATAGTATTGACTCTTTTCCCTTGATCATATGTTACTCCTTGTTTATGGGTGGGGACTTATGAGATTTCTCCCACTCCGGTTGGCATGTCAAACTTGTGGTATTATTGTTTAGATGAACAATATTTTTAGAGATTTCAAAGTGTAATTAAATATTTTTAATCTTAGAGTTGAAGCAATTTAATTATTTATTTATCATTGAAGTAGACAATATTGCTAGCACCATATGTGGTTACAAAAAAAAATTTTGAGTTAGTGCATACCATGTCTGTCTTTATAGGTCTACATTACCTCACTCAGGTTGATTTGTTTCTACTTTAATCAATTTGCCTGCAAATTTCTCTATGTCATTGTTTTTAATGGCTGAATAATACTCCATTATGTAAAGATACCATATTTAACATTTCTTAGTTTGAATCTTCACTTTCCCAATCCAGATACATAAAGTAAACAATTTAACAATATCTAATACTGCAACTTCCATAAATTTCGGAAAAAACTGTCCTTGTATTCTCAAAATGTTGCATCACAACTTCACATAATATGCATTTTTGTTGAAACTAGCTCACAATTAGCATTCAAAACTCAAGTGTAGATACTTGTCTGTCTTTTGGGATAGTATTTTGCTAGCACAAAAGTAAAGATTGAGGGAAATTTTACAAGCTTGGTGTCAACAAACAAGGTAAGTTACCATTCCTACCAGTATCTAGAGGCCATTGTAAGACCATGCACTTTGTGGTAAATCTACAGCATTGTTAATTTATTAAGTACTAACTGTACCTGAATACATATAAATAATGTGAACAATGTATTTTAGAAATATTGAATTTATGAATTGGTTTTGTGATTTTTCTTTGTGTGTGTAATTATTTGCTTAAAATTAACATATTAAGGACTCTGTGATGAACATACTGATTTATACTGCAGCTGTAATTTCAAATGGTTTATATCATTTATTTGTTTCTCATGTCATTTACAAACTTTTTGTAATTTCACCTTCACATGTATGTGTGTGTGTGTATACACAGATATATGTATATATGCACACATATATATCTATACTCCTCATATATTCTTATATATTCAATATATATCTATGTTTATGTTTTATGATGCTTTGAAAATAAAATATTCTGAACTAAAAATTAAATGAGCTTTTTTTGTTATTATAATGACTTTTTTCTGGGCATAAACACAAAGTGAACAAATTTTAGTAGTTTCTTTTGGCAGGGCAATACTCTAGATGTCCATTAAGTTCAATTCTATAATGGTAAAAAATTTTTTTTTCTTTTGGTACATCACTATTTTGTATCATACTGTGAATTTCAATAGAAATACTAGTTCCAAATTTCCTTAATGGATTTTTTTGCCTAGAGTATGTGCATTTAGTGGTGAATGGTAACTTTGTGTGCCAGCTCTTAAAATAGGATAAAATATAATAGATTATGGTTATTTTTCAATGAATTGTTCTTAAAGATTGAATTGACAATAAGTAGACATATAAAAAAAGAAAATTAAAAAACTCAGTAAAATACACAGAGCTGTGCAAATTAAGGCCAATTTTCATAAAAATAGAAATGCATAACTTTCACCCATTTTCTGTTTTTAAAATGGTTATTGTTGTAATCTTTTTTCTTTCCTTTCATTTTCATTAATTATAAGATGTATTCCATGCACGTTCTGTTCTTAGACACTCATCTTTATCATCCATTGAAAACATTACAGTGTCAGTGCTAGCTACTTAATTTGTAATATAAATATTTAGATAGAATTTATTATCAAGCAACTTGTGGAAATAAAACAAAATAACTTAATTAGAAGTATTGAGAAAAATATTTTGTTATAATTTTACATCCAGAAATGTTTGACCTCCAGATCATAAGGTTTTAAGATGGTTGTTTGTGCTTCCATGATTACAGGCATGAATCTTTGTGGAGAATTTAGAACATCCATGTTACTAAAGCAGGATAAAATCTAAGAACATTCTAAATGTTTGTATTTAGAACCACAGATCCCAATAGGTTTCACTACTCATCAATGAAATATTTCTTTACAAAGGATAAAGAAAATTACAAGGAACCACAACCAATCAAAATGCAGAGCTGTGGAGCTCCTTCCCAACTGATAATTCTACAACAAAACATGTGTGCCTAAGACTCAAGGATCAGTGTCCAAGAAGGGCAGAATGCTTTAAAAGCAAGAGGAACAGGGAGTTTGATGAGACATATGTCTTCTAGAAATGTCAGAAAAAACTATAGTCATAAAATCTAGCAAAAATGGCTGGTTAAACATGAGTTGAACACCAATAGACATGCTAATGTTGTTAGGAAATAGCTCCAGAGGCCTTATCCTATGCAAAGAACTATAGGCAACTAATGGATGCTGGGAATAAGAAAATAGTCTTACACAGGGAAGAGTACAGCAATTGATTATCCATTATCAGATGATCAGCCCCTAAAAACATATACATAGAAATAAGATTGTACGTAATGGACAGAATTTATTTGTGTGAGGGTGTGTGTGTGTGTGTGTGTGTGTGTGTGTGTGTGTGACAAAAATTAAAGAAAATAATGGCCATGAATTTAAAAGATATCAGTAGTGATAATTGATGGAAGGTTTGGAGGGAGGAACACAAGGGAAAAGTGGTATTCTAATATCAAAAAGAAAAACATATACTTTAAGATATCTAGTTATATTTTAACCTTGGAGGTATTTGTTATTAGTTTATTTCTTCCTAGTAATTTGTTAAGCAATCAAGTTTTTATGATCTTGATAAAGGTAAGACAGGAATTTCTATTTTTTTTTGTTTTTTTGACTTTTTTATTATTTTCATATTGATCTCAGTTGCCTCTCCCTCTTTCCTTTCCTTCCTCCCTCCCATGCCACCCACAACCCTCCCATCCCAATCCCCCACTCCACAGGGAGGGTGATGCCTTCCAGGAGGGATCAACAAAATCTTTCAAGGCATTTGGAGTAGGGACTAGGCCCTCCCTCCTGCCTTTAGGTTAAAGAAGTATCCCTCCATGTTGAATGTGCTCCCAAAGTCCTTTTGTGCACCAGGGATGCATCCTGGTTCCACTGTCAGAGGTTCCTTAGACTGCCCAGACCTTCTAACTGAGACCAACGTTCAGGGGGTCTGAGTCAGTCTATTGCTGGTTTCACAGCTATCAGTCTGGGGGGGGTTCCATAAGCTCCCCCTTGTGTAGGTTTCTGTAGCCTGGTCTTGACCCCATTTTCTTATTATTACTCCATCTTTGCATCTGGATTCCTGTTTGGCTCAGTGTTTAGTTTTGGGTATCTATTTCCATTTTTATGCCAACAGTGAATAACTGAATTGGTTTACTCATTCTGCATAAACTATCATAAACCATAAAAGCATTTAAATGTACTTTCATGCACTGGTTTAAAAGCAGTAACTTTATTTCTGCTTCTTTTTGTAATAAGACTCTTGGCAAAAGGACATTAGCAGACCCTGGATATTAACTCAAGTACGACAGGTAAACACCTAGCAATATTCAAATGCAGGACAGACATCCTGTTTGAAGGACCAGAGCCTGACATAAGAAGTTGGCCATTTAGTGGTTTCCAGTGACCTCTAGTAAATCTGACACAATAAAAAATTCAAATTTATTATCTTATCAATTGTTTTACTAAGATGTGTGCTTGGGTTGACATCACCACCATTATGAATGGATAAGGTTCCATTGTAGAAAAGAAATCAAGGCAATCAGAAGTAATTAGTAGACAAAAAATGATATATTTTAGAAAATAAATATATGAGGAGTTTATTATTATTTTTTTTCTTATTTTACATATCGATCCCAGTTCCCTCTCCTTCCCTCCTATGCCTCCTGACACTCACTCCCATCATGAAGAGTTTAAATCTCAAATTCGGGAATATTCAATAACCATGCAGGGAACAGCCATTCTTTCCTAATTAAATACAAATACACCTCAACCTATAATTAACCTTAGTATTAAACATCAATGTTGTAAATTAAACCTCATTTCATTTATTTTTCAAAATAACATGTATGAGTATTTTATCTTTATATATGTATATGAAACATGTGAGTGTCTGGTGCCCACAAAGGCCAATAGAAGGATATGGATTCTTTGGTCACTGAGTTACAAAAGATTATGAGCTGCCTTGTTGTTGTTAGAAAATGAAATGATATGGATGCAAGAGCATCAAATGTTTATAACCAATGAGCTAATTCTCCACATCAATCAAACTCTCATATTGCCAGGAAACACAATGGGATAAAGCATCCATAACTTTTTACAAATTTTATTTTGGAGACATTATACTAAGGAGAATATTTATGTGTCTTAGGAGTTTTGACTGAGGATGCCCCTAAGTCATGTGATTACAAAGTCATGTTGTTATATGTCCCAGAGGGAAAATGAAATGATAATCTTTTAAGTTCATAGATACATTTTTAACACTAGAATAAAATCAAACTTTGAGTAAAATCAAAGTAGCCATTAGTAAAAGGAAAATCTACTGATAAAATTTCATATTCTAAACATAAATATGTTTTTGTGTACCTTTTGATTTTATGCTTTCTGGGGAGAAATGTAAAGCACAGCCCCAAAAAGTAGAAACTAGGTGTGAGAACTGGCAAGTGAGGCTGGTCAGAGATGTTGAGTATTAAATAGGCTTTGGCATGTTAAATACAAAAGACCAGAGGGCTTTGTTAGAAGCAGTTTTTCCCTAGCCTGAACCCAGTTCCACGTCAGCCCCAAATAACACACAGAGATCTAATTCTGTTGGCTGGTTACTATCATTTCTTATTAGCTAGCTCTGTCTTAAACAGTAACCCATTTCTATTGATCTAAGTACTTCCACATGGTCTTATCTTACCAAAGAGAAGCGCTGGCATTTTTCTCTCTCAGGTTTCTACATGCTGACTCCTCCCTACTACTTCCTGGAATCCTTCTAGTCTTCTAGCCCTCCTAGTCATTTACAGAATGACATCTCCCATCAGGGCTTGGCAGAGGATGTGCCATAGGAATCTGAGGCCTCTTGTGAGTCTCTCTGGAGACTATAAAAACAAGTTTAAAAGAAGACCACCAAAACACCACAAATAAAGAACCCCAATAGAGCGAGGACAACAAACCAGTTTATAGGCATATCTAGTCATCGTTATTGTCCCTACCAACTACAGTGAGAAATGTTCTTTTTTTTTCTATGCTAATGGAGTACTGGCTAAGGAACCTGGAAAGCAAGGTATGTACATATTGGAAAATTGGAGTCTTTTTTTTTCTTATTTTACATATCAATCCCTGTTCCCTCTCTACATATTGGAAACTTTTTTTTTTGAGACATGTTCTTGACCTCCACATAAGCTGTGGCATAGATGGCCCCACATGCACATCAATACATAAGAACTAAAGAATTTAAGAATAAATTGTCACTCAAATTCCTAGAATATTTACATGATAAAATATTAAATATTTTGAAATAAAAAATAGTACTTGGAATTCAGCAGGAAACATATAGATAGTATTCCTACACTAACTGAAATTTCTTCTAGAAAATAGTCCCAAAAATTCTTAATATATTTAATAAACACGACAGAGACATCATCATAAACGTGTAGGTTTTATTTTTCCATAAAATGTCTTAAAGAATATGCAAATACTAAGTAGAGAAATGTGTTTCAAACAAATACCTACTGGGAGATTTTCTAACAGTATTTCTGTAAATAGAACACACTCTAAAGTAATCTTTTCTGCATACTAATCAGAAAGGTGTCTGCAACATTCTGACAAGATTTCATCTGGATGGTAATGTGTGAAGCACTCCAGAAAGATTCCCCAGATACACACACTATACAGCAAATCACATCTCCCTTCAAACTAAATATGCTAGCAAATGGTGCCACATCAATAAGAAGCATGTCCCAAAACCTGAAGGTATTTTTTTTAAAAGGAAAGTTGGAATATGTAGACTGTTACCATGACAAACAATATCTCAGTATGAATATATTTGGCAAAATTCAAACAATGGTTTAAACTTTGGCCAAAGATTGATACCAAATCCTCATGGATGGCCTACAGTACATTCTTGGTTGTTACAATTTGCACATCCTTATTATTTTTTCAATCTTCTGCAACAGGACAATGTCATGAAACACTAAGCCCACCTAAAATCCAGTAAATATGTGTTCATGTGTTTCTGTAGGGAATTTTTCAGAGATAGACAGTTAACTATGTTAAGAGAGAACCAAGCAGAAAAGCAAACAAACTAACTTACCAGTGTTACTGAAAATTAATTGGAACAGAAAATGATAAAAACAGAAATGAAATAGATATTGAAAACCTCTAAGACTGTATAAAGGTCATAACAATAAAATAATAGTGAATGAAGACTGTGAACAAGCTTTTTAAATATCTTAGGCATGAAAGGATTTCCTTTGAATTATTTAAATATTAAGTTATGAAGGTTGAAGCATCATAAAAGCAGCACAGACATAAAAGGCCACTAACTTCATTGTATGATCAAAAAAAAAAAAATCCTGCAATTAACTTTTTAATTATGGAATCTTTCTACTTTGCCCTTTCTTGACAGAGAGAATGTATGTGTGCACACACATTTATCTTTGCTCAAGGTTCTTTCTATTATCTAATGGGCTAATTCAGTTTTATTAATAGTTGGTGTTATGTGGAAAAGGAACAGTTTATAATTATTCCTATTTTAATAAAATACTGGATTGTAAAATGCAGTCAAATATGAAAACTTTTGCCAATTCAAGATATTTTCCCTGCAATTCACTTATATAAAAGCAAAACATGTCTTTTTATAAAAATGAAAATATTTAAATACACTTAATTTGTGTCCATGCATATGTGAATGATATTCAGATATGCACAGTGCTATGCCTAATAAATATAGAGTGTAGGTCAAGCAAGTGTTCAATTGTTTCTTTTGACTTATATGTTATATTTGAAGTAAGACAATAGTGGCTACATCAATTTGTACTTGATTAAATTGTTCAAATTTATGCCATCAAATGGTCTTGAGAACGAACATCAATTTAGAGGGCATCCGAGTTACCTGTTTACATGTCTAAGATTTCTTAAGTGTCTATGTGTCCCTGTGTGTGCACATATATGTGTCTTATGTGTGTGGATGCATGTGAAAACTATAGTTATCTAACAATTTCAGTCATCTCAACCTTATTGCTGAGACCAAGTTATCTTAATAAGATGAAGTTCACTTATTTGGCTACTCTGGTTTGATGACAAAAGCATCTTGTAGAAAAAGGGTGAATTTTTAGCTCTAAGTAGGTTATAGCTCATTGTATTAGGGACATATAGGGAAAGTGGTTTCAGAAATTAATAAATAGTCATATTTTATTTTCAACCAAGCACAGAGAAAAGTGCATGTATACATACCTCTCATACTCAGTTCATTTTTTCACTATTTTACAGTGCAGCATGGAACAGCCAGGGGATGGTTCTACCCACAGTGAACAAGTCTTTCCATGTTACTCAATGTAATCAACACAGTCCCATTCACTGACCTACCAGTCTACCCCGATTTATACTTGGAGTTTGAAAATATTGCTATTTCTCTTCTGGAAATTTTAATGTACTGAAATTCCAAATCAGATAAAAATAGCTTAAATTGAAGGATACATTTGTTTTCATAATAGCTCTGACACAGGTTATGCCTTTAAAATTTTCATTGCATTTTTACTATATCCTTTATTATTTGAGATTATAGAAACCCCTTCCTAGATACACGATGTCTCAGTACTTTCAGGAGCATAGGAAAGTTATATGTATAGATATGAAATTATTTTTGAATCATGACATGATACATAAATATGGTGTGTTTAGTAATTTTAGCTAAGAGACATACCTAGCTAGCTCTGGTGCTGGTTGGAGTACTGAACAATGTGTTGCTATGTTGTTTTCTTCTGGACCTGGCAGGAGTTTGAATTTCATATTCATAACTCACATTCATGGTTCTTTTCCTTTTAGGTATGTGTGAGCATAGGTGGGAGAGGGTGATGCTAAGCATTGATCCCAAGGCCCTGCATGTAAAGTGTATATATTCCATCACTGAGTAACATGCCAAATAGGAGAAACAGATCTGAGGGCACTAATTTCAAGAGTGAATTCATGGAGATGAAGAGAAAGCTCAGTGGTTAGGCTTACTGTATAGTCATGATGGACTGCATTTGGATCCCCATGCCCACATAACAAGCAGGATGACCTGAAAGTGAGTGCCAGCAAACACAGCTCCAAAGTAGAGGATCTCTCTGGCTTCTGAATTTGTGAATAAGCAAACAGTAGGCAAGGAATTTGGCAGGTTTGTTTTTTCTTATGGCTTTAAGAAATGCAAAATATAAGGACAATGAACCCAAATATCATTGACATGAGACAGTAGAGGAAGAGTTAGGAGCTTATCACTTTAATACTGAATTCAGTAAACATAAAAGAATAGGAGGTGATTTTAAGGAGTTAAGGATTTAAGGATTTATCATTAAAGCAGAAGTATAATGAAAAGTTTTGGTTGACTTGTAGCCTGAAAAGGTAAAGAATGATCAAGCATTCTTGGAAAATAGTGTCAAAAGTTGTAGAAATTCTAAATATTGTTTGTAATGATATCACTAAGGAAAAATAAGGCAGTTTTTAGGAATAAAGACAATTAAGGAATGATGATGATGAGATTTGGAAACGAATGAGGATATTGAAGATGAAGTTTCCTCTTTGGTCTTAACCATTGGTCCCAAATCATGTCATTGCAATATAGAGCTCCTTTCTGTCCATGACTGTAATTATAGCCAGTAGAGGTTTGTGATGTATTGGCATGTGTCTTCCAATATTCCAATTATCCAGTTCCTTAAATGCAAACTCTCTGGTGGCGTTAGGTTCTTCCAAATAAATTGTAAAACTTATTGTGGAGAGCCTGGGGACTGATGGAGAGTTTTTTCAGGATTGGTTATCACAGACAAACCCCTGGAGGTGATATCTATTGGAGTCTTGAGAATGAGGTTAGAACAGAGTTGTCATTTCTGATTCAGGCTCATTATACTCCAGAACTATAGACCCACTAGCATGCATCTCAAGCCTGAGCAGATGTACATGAGAAGCTCAGCCTGTCAGTTTTCAAACAATAAGGATCATGCCCTCTAACTTCTTGGAAGCCTAATCTTGTCCTAACGTGCCCAGAAGGTAGGACATGGTATGTCAGAAGATGATCTGGAAGTTTAAATGTTACGTTGTTGATTTAACTTGCTAAATGTTAAGTATTTTAGGGTCTGTGTATTCTTGTGAATCCCCACTGAACACTTTGGTGATGGTAATATGGATATTAAGCTTGTCTCACCATTCCATTGTATTCTGAAAGCAGACATAAATTGTTTCCAGGTGTATGATTAGAGGGGCATTTGAAAAAAGATGGATATTTGCCTGAAGCAATGGATACTTGCATGCGTAGGTGTGTGTGTGTGTGTGTGTGTGTGTGTGTGTGTGTGTGTGTGGAGAGAGAGAGAGAGAGAGAGAGAGAGAGAGAGAGAGAGAGAGAGAGAGAGAGAGAGAGGCCATGGACTTCAATGTTTTGACTCAATGTGCAGTTAATTTAAGGCTTTAGGGTCTATTGTAATGGAATGAATAATCTGGGAGGAATATGAGTGGTATACTAAAACTTTAATGTTCTCTCCAAATTACCTGTTGAAAGCTAATTATTTTAACAGCTAATAAAAGTAAGATCCGATTAGAAAATGGAGGATTTGCTTATGAGATGGATCTATTGCCTTAAGTGATTTTATGATAGTAACCAGGTTGTGTAAATAAGCAAGTTGAGGTCTTTTTCTCACCTCTATTGTCCTTTACACCCCATGACAAGATGCCATATATGGCCATATGACATAGTCAGAGACCCCTAACCAAATATTAGCTTCTCAGAGTAAGTACTAGAAAAATATTTATAGATTGCTGTTAAGTATTATTCTGGTTTAGCAAATGGTCACAGATTCTGTACTAATAAATGTGAATTCACTAGCAGTGAGAAATAAGTTAGTTTTTCAGTAATAGATTACCGGTTGTTGTGCAGACCTCAAATTCAACTGTAGCTGTTAATTAACACCAAGGAAGGTATGCCACTACTGTACTCTTAGGATTATCATACCATACTCTTTGTGGATGAGGTTCATATGAGCTATAGCTAGGTAAGATGGTTGTTGAACTCCCTTCTTTGAAAGCTTGCATGTGCATTTTGATACCGTGAAAGATAGTTCTGAGAAAGCAGGTGTTCAGAGTTCACTGATTGCTGTTCTTGAAGTAAATGGTATCTTAAGCAATTTATACTTACATTCTTCCCCTGCGAGCAGCAAAAAGCAATAGCAATAGGATGAATATTTTTGGAGTCTTCTAACAGATCTAGACAACTCAAAAAGGGGCTTCATCTGTGTGGTATTGGAGGTTTGGTTAGGTATCCTTTGGTTCATAGTGGAAGTATCTTCATTGCAAATAAACAACTTTCATTAAATTATATATGCATCCTTTTACACAGAATTACATATGTTTCTTTTTTGATCAATAATAGTTAACAGTATGATTCCTTATGATTATATCAGACATTCTTGTTTTTATTTTACCTACTTCCTTCATTGGGATTTACCTCCTTTTCCCCTACCTAAAAACACCCCCTTTTCATTTGCCCTATTAGATCACTTGCATCCTTCAATTCCCAGTTACCCTCTCCCCTGCCTACTTGTTAAAGCAGGGCTCTAATTTCCAGTGATCATATCGCAACCATCTTTGAACCTTTTGTTTATTTCACCAACTAATTCATGGGGCTAGGAAATAAATTTTGTCTTATCTTTTGTTCTTAAAATGAGTCTTAGTCTCATTTATATAACATCTATAATGATCTATGTGTGTCTATGTTTAAATGCACAGGATAAATGTTTACTTTAAAAACATGGATGGATACAGCTTTAATTAGTATTTCCAGTTTAGTCATGTCTCACCTATGGTAAGTGTGACATATTTCAATGGATAGTGATCTCAGTTCAACTACTTGTTACCTCTCAAAGGTGAACATTGATATGTATTTCCTTTCCACTATCTTGACACAACAATCAACACTTTCACCTTAAGAACAACTGTGTTCTGAGGATGAAATGTGCTGTAATGGAAACCTTTGACAGACACTGTTTTTACTGACCAGGATCATGAAAAGACAGGGTTGCTGGAGCATGAGGTGCCTGTTTAACTAACTTGAGCTATGCCCACAGATCTACCATGGTCTTCCTGGCTAACAACTCATTTATGGAAATCTGTGTGTAAGAGCAACTCATCCTCAGACACATTGGAGTGGCTTAGCATGCATGCTAGGTATTGTTTTCTCTGTCCTGGACTTCATTTAGTTTTCAGTAAACTGATTCTTTGCTCTCAGATGATTTCTGGTAGTGTGATGATTATTGTTTGTAAATTCTAAGTGCCATGGACAAAATAAAAAGATTTATTCTTTTATCCCCCACAATCTCTGAGTTTTATCTGGATAAGTGAAAAGTGACATTTACCACTTAACAGGCAATGTCTCTTACATAAGGTTACAGTCCAGAAAGACCTGGTTTTTAGAGATGTCTCATCAATGGGTCAGCGGGTGAGTGGCTGTAAGGTAGCAAATAAAAATCATCAACCATATTAAGGCTGAGATGTTCTAGATGCTCTATAATTATTGACCTGTTTAAAATAACACAGGTCACTGGTGGAAATGTGCTTACAACTTAGATCCTTTTCACTGAGGGAGTTTTTTAGAGTAGTTCAATTGAAAACAATGACAGACTTTTCCTACTCATCAGCCTAACATCTTGCTGTCCTGGTGCCATGGTGGGCATGGTGGGTTATACAGACATTATTGTCAGTTAGAAAGAAATCATACTTTAGACATTGGGTGTCTTATGATCTCAGAGTCCTAGAAAAATTATTTGACGTACTTTATCTGCTGTCATGTTAATCAGACTTTACAATAATAAATTAAATTTATAAAGAGAATACATTAGTGCAATTAATTGAAAGTGAGGTAATAACTTATTAACTAATAATAAGTAAAAACTAACTAATATTTTTAACATTCTTATTCATAATATCTCATTTTAATAACTAACTTTATTCAGTAATATCTTATTTTACCTTAGAATAGCTGGAAAAATGGAGGAGTCTCATTATTCATAGCCTGCCTGTTATTGTAGAGAGAGGTTTGACTAGGATGGCAACCTCTGCAGTATAGTCTGTCTAACCTGCCCCAGAGCCCAGGTGCATGTCAGCATAGAGAAAAGAGGACTTCAGAAAACAATGTGGAAAAAGCTACTCATTTTCTTTCCATGGTTTCTTTTTATATATATATATTTTTTTTAATCTTGGGAAAACATTTGTAGCCCTGCTGCCTGCGAAAGTGATGTTTGAATGTATGCTATGAAACTTGCAAAGCTCGTAACTCATAAAATATTCCTGAAGTTGGCAAGTTTCATGAGATGAAAGGTTCATACAGCTCTAACAAGGAACTCAAAAGAAGATGGGAGTAACAGGCCCAGCACAGCAGTTTAAAGCCTCATGCTGGATACTGGGCTGCATTGGGATACTTATCATGGACTGTGGAAGATAACACACCCACCCTGCTTTTCCTTCCATGCATTTTTTTTTAAAAGTGTGTATACAGAATTATTAAAAAGATACACAGAACAAAGCTCTTTACTTTCTTCCTTTGCTTTTCCTTATAGGGAATTTAAAGTTTCCTTATGAAAATGTTTTCACGTTTATATTTAGCTTCTTTTGCTCTAACTTGCAAAATAGGTTTCTGGTTCCTGCCAGAACTTGTAACCAAGGAGAATGATTACCACATGCAGGTGCCACTGATTGGCTAGAATCGAAAGCTTCACAGATTAACTAGCAGGACTAAACCTGTCTCTCTGCTCTCTAATCACTGTTGCTTCTGCCAAATGCCATCAGACAACAATCATGTCAGTAGTGACTGACAGCATCGCTAACAAGAAATATCACTGGCAAAATATCATGAGTGTTTGGGGAAATTACAAGTATTATGCATATATTTGTCATGTAAAGTCATTGACAAGTATCAGTTTTAAATTGTACACAGACATTGATTTTTGTTTTTATTTTCTGAAATAGAAACATAACTTCACAATTTCTTCCCTTCCCCTTTCAGCTGACAAACGTCTCCCATGTACCACTCCACACTTGCAGTCTCTCAAATTCAAGACTTCGTGTGTGTGTGTGTGTGTGTGTGTGTTCATAAATATACAAGTAGAACAAGCTCAGTTCTTATAATATTGCTTATATGTATATGATTCCAGAGCAGACAACTTAGAATTGGGTATTCGATCAAGTGGCTGTCTCTACTGTTCTCAGTATTCCTTAATTGTCTGTGATTCTGCCTCTGGGGACAGAGACCTGTAAGATTCCTTCACTTCCGCACTGACATGTCTATTGGTGTTGCCATTCTTCATGTTGGGTTTAGGCAGCCATGTTGTTGAAACTTCATGGTTATCTTCCTGACAACTCTAGAAGAATCAACCTCACAGCAGACTTTTATTTCACTGACTCCTATACTCTTCTGACCCCTTGTTCTAGAATGTTCCCAGGCCATCGTTGCTGACTTTTAAGTGTATTAGTTCTCAAATGCCACAAAGAACATACACACAATGGAATATTACTCAGATATAAATAAAATTGAAATAATGGAATTTACAAGAAAATCGATGAATCTAGGAAAGCTTATACTGAGTTAGATATAAGCTAACTCCTTTTTCTCTTTGCGTTTTAGTAAGTTATGGTTTTCTGCAATGGTCTCCATCAATTGTGCAGACAAGTTTATTTTGATAAGGGGTGAGAGCTCACATTTCTGTGTATATAAGGATACATATTTAGAATACATATAGAAATCACTCTGATTTAGTAAAGTGGTAGTAGGAGGTTCTCTTACAATCTATGACTTCACTACCTTTTGGTGGTTGGCTGAGTTTCTAGTACCAGCCATGTTTCCCTCTTATTGAGGAGGCCTTAAGTACAGCTATGGGTTTCTGCCAATGTTTGCCCTATTGAACCCTTAGGGTTATTTAACATGCCAGCCATTGTTGTAGCTCATATGTGTCACAGCTGTTTATGACTGTTTACTTCTGTTATCCTACCAGCTTTGGTATTGTGAAAGCTGTTCCTCAGGAAAAATACTTTCATGTCAGGTAAAGCTCAGGTATCTCCAGGTTCTATTCCTGAGGGTGTTACAGCATTTTCAGTAATGAGAACTTATCTTTAACCTCTAAAAAACAACTAGAGTGAAAGTAAAAGTGTATAATGTTTTGTTTTTCTTAGACTACCCTGGCCAACAGCTCAAGAGGAATTTCCTCAGGTCTGGTGTTTTGATTTTCTGAGGTAGTCTATGGGTCTTGAGGAAAGCAGAGTCAGGCCAGGAAGTAAAATTTTATTTAAACTTCATATATAATATATAACTGTATGTATACATTCATATATAAATCATATTGAATATAGTATTTAAACTATATAGTATATGTTTTATTTAACTGTATATTATATGTAATTTAAATTAGATATTAACATGAGTCCTTATGATTTAACAGACAAGTTTTCCTTCCTTCATCTCTTTACTAACCTCTTCCCCCTCCCTACCTAATGTCTCCGACCATTTATCACATTTCCTTTTTTAAATCACGTGTACCCTGCTATTCCCTTCCCTCTTGCTCTTTCCACTGCAGTCTCTCTTTTTCTTGCCTGTTTTTCTGCAATTATGCCAGGTTATATACTCATATCTGAATATTTGGAGTTAAGAGACACAGATGAGAGAGCATTTTCAAATACTGGATTATCTTCATTTCCATCAACATTATGAGTGCACTTTCTTTGGCATCACTCAGGCATTTATTTTTTTAAAGTTCACTGAGTCACATCTTTGCATCAATTTTAAAACCCTGAATTATTTGAGGAAGTTTATGATCATTCTTTGAAATTCTGTACCCTTGTGTTACTCTGTGCAATTATTGTTGAATGAATTTTTATAGGATTAGTGGATTTTTTTTTGTGGGCAAAGCCTTGGTCACCATATTACATGTTTGTGATCAGATGTGGACTTCCTTTGTCAGTCAGTTCTGCGTTTGATATGGAAACTGCAGGCTGGGACAGAACACAGTGTGTGAGACATTGGGGCTAATGGCCAGATGTAGCTTAGGTGTAATGAAATCAAGGGTGCTGGACTGACCTGCAAAAAGTCATTGCATCTTGGCTCATGCCTGGAGTTTGGGGATATAGCTTAGGGTTTAATGAATTAGAGAGGATGATCTGGCAGAATCACATAGCTTGATGGTAGCACATGATTTGGAAGAACTGGCTAGCTAGTGAGTTTTGGTATAGCAAACAAGAGCCTTGTAGGTTTTAGACATGAAAAAGATATCATTGGTTTGAATCTAGGCATGATGTGAGAAGTTTGGGGATTATTGAAGTGGGAGTTTAATATAAACTGACATGGCTTGATGCTGATACTAAATACTTAGCACCTGGTTGGGCTGAGGGACCTATAGGTTATCATATTTACAGTTTTTATAATACCACTTATTAATGGCTTTGAGTTCACAAAACGGATCAACTATTAGGAAACATTTTAATTTTAATTTCTCAAAGTACTTTGAAATTCTCCCTTGAGGAGTAAGAGAGGTAAACTATCTCCTCTGTAAGGAAAATGCAAGAATATTTATGTGATACGGTCTTAATATTTTTGGCAAATATTTTAAATACACACAAAAAACTTTAAAGTGTATCTCTACTTTTGTCAACTTAAAGTTTTTCATTTTTACTGACCGTTTTTATGAACTAATCAAGAAATTGACTCAATAAAAAAAGCAGGCATGTACTATGGAAAACAATAAGGTGACAAAACGTAAAGTATATTTTGATCTCAGAATAGCTAAAGCATGTGCACACCAGCTTAATTTAGAAAAACCACTCATTGGGAAAAGCATTGTTTATAATTGTCATTTTCTCAGATTAAACCTCACTATTTGACCTAAGAAATAAGCTGCTACTTAAGAATAATTTTGATCTCTGTGATTGAGGCCAGCCTGATCTACAGAGCAAGCAGGATAGGTTCCATAGCTATACGGAGAAACACTGTCTCAAGAAAAATTTTCTGAGGTTGCAAGAGACTTCAACTGTCTTCCTGTACCAATCCCACTTATAGCTCCCTGCAATTGTGCTCCTATGAGGTCACCTTCAATATGTCTTGAATCAAGGTTACCCTCATTTTCCTTCGTAGGCCTACCTACATCACCTGGGAAAACACTGTAACATGAGCTAAGTCAGCAAGGTCTGTTGCACACTGCTTTTTAAGGCAGATCTACACTGCCTGGGAACCAGGATTCAGGTGCCTACCAAGGACTCATGCATCAGCTCTACTTACAGATCCAGGAAATTTGCTCCAGTGTTTGGTAGCAGAGAAAATAGCCAGCTTTCCTTACTTAGTTTCCTTGTTTGTCTCTATGTTGAAACACAACTCCCTGACAAAGTAAACAAAGGAAATTAGAATTTCACCCTTGCAAGGTAGTCCTGTTCTTATATTTTGAAGCCTACACTGAAAGAAGAAAAGTACCATAAAAAATAAAAAAGGAAAACAATATTGGAATTCAATCATCACACTTCTCCAGATTATCAAGTCCCAGCATTCAAATAGAAACAACAAAACCACACCAACATGTCTCCTGCACAGACTATAATTCCCATACTAAAGGTGATGAAAGAAAAAGTCCTGGGAGACCTCCTGGGAGAAGAACTCAGAAAAATAACTGTATGCTTGAATAACTCAAAGAAGACATAAATGTGATCCATGAGCTAAAAGAGAGTAGGAGAATGAAATAAGAAAACCAAGTGAAGATATGAAAATAAAATACCAAAGAGATATAACTGATGAAAACAAACAAACAAACAATCCAAAATGAAATCATGCAGGAAAAGGAAGTTAATAAGCAAAATAAACAAACAAGACTTCAGTTCAGAGCCTCGTCAACAGAATGGATGATGTGAAAATTGAATCTGAGCTAAAAGAAAGGATATAGGAGGAGAGGTAAGCATGTGGGACTAGGAAAATTGAGTCAGGAGAGGAATACATGAGAAAAGAGAAAGAGAGGGAGAGCGAGAGCGAGAGAGAGAGAGAAGAGAGAGAGAGAGAGAGAGACCATAATAGAGGGAGCCATTATAGGTTTGAAGAGAAAAGTGACGCTAGAGAAATGTCTAGAGACCTAAAAGACTGACCCCAACTAATAATTTGAGCAACAGTGGAAAGACTACCATAAATACCCTTCCCTGATATTGAGATTGATGACTGACTTATACACCATCATAGAGCCCTCATCTAGTAGCTGATGGAAACAGGAGCAGACAGGCACAGCTAAACACTGAGCTGAAATCGAATCGAGATTCAGAGAGGGAGGACAAGACCAGGATACAGAATCTCACAGAGACAACTGACCTGAACAAGGAGGAGCTAATAAGCCTCCAGACTGTAATCTGGGAAACCATAATTGGACTGACTCAAACCGCCTGAACATGGGTCTCAGTTAGAAGGTCTGGACAGTCTAAGGGACCTATGACAGTGGATCCAGGCTGTATCCCTGGTGCACAAAAAGACTTTGGGAGCACATTCGCCATGGAGGGATACTCCCTTAACCTAGAGGTAGAAGGGAGGGCTTAGTCCCTACTCCAAATGACTTGACAGATTTTGTTGATTCCTCCTGAAAGGCATCACCCTCCCTGTGGAATGGGGGGGTGGTGATGGGATGGGAGGGTGATCAGTGGGTATGGGAGGGAGGGAGAGAGGGAAGAATAGGAAACTGGGATTGATATGTACATGTATGTTTGTATGTATATACCTGCATATGTGTACATGCACTTATATATGAAAACACACATACAAATATGTATAGGGCATCTGATATAACTTGAAGAACATGATCTTTTGTTGTAGAAGTAGGAGAATTTCAATATGAAGGCAAAAACAATATTTTCACTAACATCATAGAATACAATTACCCATGTATAGGGAAAAAGAAGCTTATCCAGGTTTAAGAGACTTAAAAATATCAAATAAGAGGATTAGAAAAGATTCTCTTCACTACATGATGTAGTTAAAACATTAAGAACTGTGATTGATATGCAAAATAAAAAATATTAAATAAAAATTAAAGAATACTTAATAAAATATTGAAAGTAAAATTAAAAAGGAAAAAAAATAAGTCACATATAAAGTAAGCCCATAAAAATGATATCTACTTTTTCTGTAGACATTTAAAGAAAGAAAGGCCTGCAAAGATATATTCAGTTTTCTGAAAGATCAAAGTTCTTACTCAAGATATTATAACCAGGAACATTAGGTATCTAAAGTGTAGTAAAACTTCCCATGGTAAAAATAGATTAAAAGAATTTATGAATGCTAAATCAGTAAAAGGAGGTGCTGATAAGAATCCCTTGATCTGCAAAAAAAACCCCACACCATATGATCATATATATATATATATATATATATATATATATATATATAGTGTGTGTGTGTGTGTGTGTGTGTGTGTGTGTGTGTGATTCTGAACACGTGAGATATCAAACTGAAATCATACTATTGGCATGGATAGGTACTGGTAGAGCAAGTGTATGATCAGGAAGACTGAAGAGAGGAAACATAGGATAAACTTAATCAAATCCAAGTGTGTATAAAAGTGCCATAAAGGAAACTGCAACTCAGCATGTTAAAGTGAAATAAATTTGCAAGATTTTGTTCTTTGAATTGCTTTCTCTTAGTGACAGCAGTTTATCCACTGCAACGTCATTTTTCTCAAAACATTCTTCAACCCAAATTCAAATTATACAAGATTTGGAAAAACACTTTCTAAAGTCACTGTATATCTCCCCATATTATGTGTGTGTGTGTGTGTGGGGGGTGTATGTGTGTGTGTGTTTGTATAAAATTGTCATGAGGTTGATTACATGCCTGCTGAACTCTTTTGTACGATACAGACAAAGTTCAAAAAGATTGCCAGCCAGCCCATTAAGATGTGATTGACATGGAGAAAGTATGACAAAAAGTTCTGGAAAAGATAGTACAGGAAGGCAAAAGCAGCTAGTAAACAGATGTCAAATTGATCTGCTCCTAGAATTTTAATAGTTTCACTCTGAAGAGTATTGTAACTTATTGATTAAATTATCCAATTTGATAAAAGTATGGAGACTAGCAGCACAAAAGCTGTTTCTGTATGTTCTGTTTAAATTACAATTAAGTTTCCAGCTGGAAATCTCCAAAATATAGTAGAATTCTTACAGGGATGGCATTTGCCTGGTTCTATTTTAGAGATCTTTAGCAATATCACCTTAAAGCAACAGCTGTTCAGAACACTGAGATCACTATATATTGTTCTCTTCTACTGCTTGGCATGTTGAAAAACTGTAAAATGTATTCAGTTCATTTCAGGTTCAGGTGTGCCTAGGAGCCAATATCTTCATCTAGACATAAGAGAGGGTACTAAGACTGCAAAGCACAGACTCTAAAACTAAATTCAAATTGCTGTTGGTTGGAAACACCAACTGGGACTTTATTGCCAAACAGCAGACATTAAAAGATCAGTAGCAGAATAAGCCAGAGTAAACATGCCGGGGTACAAAACTAGTGCCAGCTCACTGAACTAGTAACAAGATAAGTGGGTTGGCTAAAGGGAGCCAAGGGAAATCCTAAGTATATTTGGAAGTCTGACCCTGTTGACAGGTTAATGGACACAATATGGGGGAAAAACTGTGTCAGAACAAAAGAATTAGCCACAGTTTAAAGATTTTTAGAGGGTTTATGCTGCCAATCAAAATATATAAATCTATTAGGATTAAGTTGATCCAACTGTCTTGCCTGCTAATATTTGAACCTCGCAATGTTCTTTAAAATCATATGTTGACATTAGACATCTTTTGCCACTAAGTGAAACTTCCATTGTCAAGAATGGGCTACATCTAGTTGAGTAGCTGGCCAAAGGGGCCTTATAAAATTATTCAACTGTCTCAGGCTATTGCCACAGTTATTGGTGGCTCTCCCAAAACTAATGGTGAGGCTCTAATACTAACAACAACATTTATAATTCTAATTGAACATGAAGAAGTCTATCTGGTGTCTAAATATAGTCTTCACCCCTACTGGTTAATGTTCTATACCCTGCATCCTACCAGAGGAGAAATGTCTTCACCAATCCGTCTAGAGACTCTGCCGTGTACATTGATAGGCATGAATGATGTAGTGGTAGAAGAGGGGCCTTTTCCTCAAAATAGCCCATGACTAACACATGGGTGACCAAAAATGGGCCGCAGGTAGAGGTTAACTAAATACTATTGTTCTGCTAAAGGTACATAGCAATAACACGACTACTAATGACCATCTGCTATAACCATAGATTAATAGCTCACTCAGCCATCATTAGAGAAGATTCCTTCTGCATGAGATAAGAACTAATACAGAGACCAACAACTGAACAACATACAGAGTGATAAATTTTTGTAAAATTCAATCTTTAATGGGACATCTTCATTAGACCTAATGCTCAGGCTTCCAGGAATTATGAGTTACAATTGAAGAAAAGATTGTAAGCTAAAACATAATTGATTCGCATATGATCTCGTAGAGAATGTGGCAACATGTTCAGGGCCTACCTATTTCCATACCAGATGGGGTCCTGGAGTTTAGAGGCGAAATTGTCTAAACCCTGCCATCCCTAACAAAGAAGCTATCTCTAAATGTCAACAGATTGCAAAGGAAAATTTAGTTTTCACCAATGGTGTTTCACTGTGTAAATTAAGAGCAATTAAGTATAGAGTCCAAACCCAACAATAGATGACCAACACAAAAAGAACTCCATGGTATGTTTGTAGACTTTTCACCTCATATTTCTTCATTTACACACCTTTCTGTTTTGCTTGTATATCATGGCTTCCAATTTTGTGTTTTAATGTATTTTGTATATGTGTTTGTGTTTGTAAGGTTTTATATATATATATATATATATATATATATATATATATATATATATATACTTTTTAAATTTAGATTTGAAACAAGTTTGTTTTACATGTCAATCCCAGTTCCCGCACCATCCTTCCTCCCATTCCCCCCATCAACCTTCAACCCATCCTTTTTCTGCTCCCCGGGGATTTATTTGTCTTTTTGTTTTTTAAAGAGATAAAAATGGCATGGGACTGGGCGCATGGGGAGGATATAGGAATAATTGGGGGAGGATAAAACATGATCAGAATAAGTTCCTTGATTTTTTTTAAATAAAAAGTTTAAAAAATTATTGACTGGGTATTTAGATATAAGAATTGTTTACTAGCATGAGCACATCTAATACTTTTCATTCTCATTACATTACTCTCTGTGGATTCTTTTATTATTTGACATTGCATCTGCATAGGCAAAAAGAATATTAAAAAATACAAACAAAAAAAATACTTTGCATGCTCATGCCTCTGTGTCTCTGGCCGGATATTCTGCCTGGTCTATAAAAGAAAACACATGACCCAATCTTTCAGGTTTTACACAGTAACATGCTGAGGGAAACTTATGCTTATTTTGCATCATATTGCAGTAATCAGACTATTTCATCACTTTAGTTTTCTTTCATTAGAATAAATAACACAAACTAATTTATAATTTACATTTAATTTTATACTTATATGGTTAGTACTTTTATAATCATTGATCTAGTTTTGTCTCCTAATGATTCTGTTCTTTGTAAGTAAATTTAATTAGCAAAGTCAGTTTTAACTTTATAATTAAAATTGCCAATCCAATCCCAGACAACAATGAAATATCTGAACTTGATTTAGCATTTCTTCCTCCTTAGTTCTACTCATCCAGGCAAGATCTGGTACAAGATGGGAGATTACAATATGATGGGTGAAAAGAAAGTAGTGAAAATAAAGGAAATGCCACTCTTCACTAAGTGGCAAATGAGAATGAGCACTAAGAGACACAGGGAACTCACTGGGTTGGACCAGGCCTCACCTTGCTTTGTACATAGATTCTTTTTAGCAGCAACTTTTATCTAAGGCTCACAAGAGCATTGCTAATACTTAAATATTGTGTGGTAGATGCTATCTTAATATATAATGAAATAAACAGTGAAATGGTGAATTTCTATTACTTATATTGACTCTACATGGTAGTTTTTAGCATTAGCATAGTTTTCTTTTATTAAATATTAAGACTAGTGCTTCTACTATTAGAACCAATAGACAAAATTTATTAAAGTTTTGTAAGAATGAAATATATATATATATATATATACATATATATAGTACCAATGTTATTTTGTTATTTTACTAAGATTTAATTATTATATAAATATGAGATCTGTGGATGTTTAAAATAAAACATTCTAAGAGGAATTAAGTTGGTTAGATCCAAATACATCTTGATAGTTATCTGTAATTAGTTCACAATTAATTGTAGAGACATACACTTTTACCTGGCCTGCTGAACTTCTAATCAATGCCACTTTTAAAAATTTTCTTTGTGGCATAAAATTTCTCCTTCCTTCCCTTACTCTCCCTGAAACTCTGAGATAAATAAAGCTATATTAAGCTATTGCTGACAACAGAAGCCTCCCAAAACTTTTCTTCATTGAACTCTCAAATAACTGTTTCTCTTGGAACATTAACTTTTATTTTAAATTCCCCTTTAAGTACATTCAACACTTATATCCATAATGAAATACTTAAATCCTTAAAATATAACTGAAAAGGTTTAATGTTATAAAAGGAAATATTTTATCCATGAATAAAATAATTCATTATTTCCTAGGTAAATCCTGATGACTTTAGTTGCTTTTACATAATTTCATGTATTTATTTCTTTTTTATTGTTTCCAGTTTTATCCTATAATAGTAAAATTCTTACCTACCCCCTTTTTACAAGCATTTTGAGCATAGAAAAAGCACACTTCTATTATTAGATAATTTCTCTTATTTTCTACCCAAAAACATATTTAACCAGACTATTTTCAAATTAGTATCTCTTTCATGTCCTAAAATAAATCCTATTTTATTTTTTACTATAGTACATTTTACTGTGTATCATATTTATCAAACTCGCACAGTCTGGAATGAAATTTATTTGTGGTGCCACTTCAGCGGTTCCTCATCCTCAATCTTTCTGTGACTCCCATGATCAGAATTTATTTAGAAGTTAAAGGTCAGTCATTTCCTACAATGTCCATCAATCTGAATTTTCCTGCAAGTTTTCATGAAAAATTCAATTTATACAATTGAAACAGGATTCTGTGGAAATATTTTCGTTTCTTTGTCCTCAATGAGTGAAAACAAAGAATGTAATTCTGATTCGTCTCAGTATCATTGCTGTTGCAGTAGATGTTTGAAGATGTTTACTAAATGTTAGAAGCATGAAATTACTACCTGGTACTTTGTAGTTTAAAAAAAAGCAAAGTGTTACCTTGAAACTATGCAAATATTTTGATATTCATTAAGTATTCATTCACTAGTAATAATATACATTGATTATTTCCTAATCACATCTATCTTTATATCACCAATCTATCATCTCCTATCTATCATTAACCTATCATCTACCTATCCTCTATTATATAAATTTCTATCTTCCTATCATCTTTCTCTCTCACTCTCTCTCTGTATATATATATATATATATATGTGTGTGTGTGTGTGTGTGTGTATATATATATGTGTGTATATATATATGCATGTGTGTATATATTATATGGATATATATAATCTTCTATGTATCTAATCTGTCAAAATTCCACCTATTAAAATAGCATATTTATTCCTCTATCTAATGTAAACAAGTATATCATTTACTTTCTCTTGTAAGGAACAACTATGTCTTATACCTTTTTATCGGCTTGGATTTATAAATTGCTGCAATAATTGCTTTTTTTGTTTAAGGTGAAATGCCACTTATTTTCATATGTAAATCATCCATTTATGTACCCATCGATTACTAGATACTCATACCTAGATGTGCTATCTCTTGGGAATCCTAGTCAAAACATATCTCTTGAGGAACTTGAAAGAAAACATATGAAAATGCAACTTATGGACTTGAAATACTATATAATAGAATAAATACATCAGGGTTTACTGTTAAATGTGTTTTTCAAATATTTTCTTCTATAACATTCTGAGGTACCATTCATGAATATTAATCTGTTTCTTACAAAATCCACACACTGTTCATATTTAGTCATCGAAAAGAATCTAGAATTTGAATATGAGTGGGAGGCTATCTTAAGACATAAGAAAATTATAATAGCATTAGTCATATTTAAATTAAAAATATGACAGAAAAGTATTTAGAAACACTTTTAAGGTAATATCTTTATATCATGGAAAAACTATCTAAAATATACATTAAAGACAATGAGTTCTTTTATGATGCAATACTAAATGTCTTAATAATGTTATTTTAGCATAATTAAATCACATGCTATGTATGTGAATTTTGTTGCTCAAGGCAAAATAAAAAAGCAAATCACTATAAAAAATTACCGAAGAAATAGTCTATAAATATTTTTAAGGAAACATCATTTTAAGAAGCCATTCAGTGATACATATTAGCCCAACTGATTTTATTAAGTTGAGCATTCTCTAGTTTATAACTAAAATATCAGCATTTATGTTCTCCATGTGGTCCTCCTGTGAGTGTGTGGATTGATCACTAAATGGAGGGCTGGAAGCTACTGTGTGGTAGTGAATTTATTGTTATGGAAATATGTAGTGGTGTTTTATTGTCTGCATACAGCTCCTTCCTTCTTTATCTCAGAGCAGTTGTCCTTCAACCTAGAAGAAAATTACTAACCCTGGTTTATGGTCATACAGATAGAATTTACCTTGTATAAAGTATCATCAACCCAATTAACCTATTTTAAAATGCCTGATAATGTTTAAAAAGGTACTGTGTAAAATTAAAGAGTGGGTCTTTCTCTGTTATGAGGTAATGTATATATAAATCATTGTTTCACGCAGGGCCTCTTTAAATGTGCTGAATTATACATTAATAAAGTCTAACTTGGTGAAGAACTGTTTTCACCTATTTAGTTTCAGCAGCCTACTGAGCCGATATGTTTGTTATCTATGATAGTTTCCCATTCCTTTCAATTCATTAACAAAATAAAAGGAACAGCTAAGAGTTTGTCTAAAGGCATCTTCTTGTGGTTAAAAGGATTGCCACTTTTATATGCTGACTTTAACTAAAAAGAAATTTTAAAAATGAGGCTTACTTTCAGTTTTGAACCAAAACTTTCAGTTTTCAATTTTTTCAGTGATTCTTTATAGAAAATGAGGCCGTATGAGAAGGCTGTTATCACTCTGGCCTTGAGAAGAAAAAAAAATTAAATTAGAAGTGTCCCATGGTGCTTTTGTCTCTGGAGAATTCATCATTAAAACACTATATTGTATGACTTTGTCATAATTCACACTGTGGTGGCATTTCTTTGGTTGAAGTTTAATTTGAGGAATTGTCTGTTAGTTTTTAATCCTGTATCTTTAAAAAGAGGAAAATAAACACATAGATCCTGTCATGAGGTGTCCCACAGGACACCTTACAGTCATTTCCATTTAGAAACCCTTGAATTCAATTTGGATTTGAACATCCGGGGGGCACAACAATGTGCTGCATTGTCTTGGCCCCAGATAACAATATCTTCGCCAAATTGAACTTACACAGCTCCTACGAGCTTCACTTCTGGACATGGAGAGGAATGATCATAAATGCCTTGCTAGTTTCCCTTTCATGTCCACAAAATTGAGAACATCAGTCAATATGTGTAATAATCTCTTCTTCAAGATTCCTCCAAGAGAAGTTCCTTCAGGTCTTTCCCAGAATTGGAAGTACATCTCTTTAAAACACTCCCCTCCAGAACCTACAGATACCAGTTCTCTTAATTTCATTCTGATGACTTAGAACACTAGGGAAGTACAGATCTGGAAGTTTTCTGTGTCTGCATTCACTCTGCACTGTGCATCAGACTTTACTTATGTTAACCTGTGGTTTTTATTAACTATATTATTTATTATCAACTTTTTCACAGCAATTGTTGTTAGTTTTTCATTATGCACCAATTTAAGTAAAACCACATAAGATAATATGTAATTAATGTCTACGTTGTGGGCTTTATTTGGTGACTAAAATTCAAATTGTTTCTCTATAATTGATATCTGAAATGATGTCATGTGGATGAAGTGTGTCTCCTTTGAACATACAGGCTGTGTGTGGTAATGGACATGTATCCAATCTACTTCAGAACCTCGTTTAGCTTTTCTCTTTAATCTCCTTATCTTATAATTAGCATCTGTTTCTCAGTGATCAACTTCTCCCCAAATATGTTTTCAGGTGTGCCTATAAGTATTTCTGTGGAGATTTGAAATTGCGAAGTACCAGAAGTGAATTCCTACTTACCGACTTATTGCTGATAGTAAACACTAGTTCTCAGGGGCTTTTCATCTTGGTGTGGAGGTTAGGCAGTTCTACTTGTACTACTGCCTTTAACAATAACTGCTACTAGAATAAATTTTTATTAAATGCTTTTAACATATTTTATGTACAATGATAATACAAGGAACTATCCAAGTAATATTTTATTAGTTGCACAGAGGAAAAGGAAGTAAATTATTGAAATTTAAGATTGAGTAAAAGTGCTACTTACTGAATATTTAGTCCATTTTAGAAAACACTTTCACATTTAGATTTTTTTTTTTAAAGCTACAACCTTTTCCCTTTTTTGCCTTTGAAGAACAATAGAATATTGTATGCAACTATAATGTGATTGATTTTAATGAACATATAAACTATGTGCATTAAAAAACAGAAACAGGCAGGGAAATGGAGGTATATTTCCAAAGGGAGTAAAAATTGAATTAAAAAAAATAAAGTTTCTATTATACTGTGGAAAACTTTCCTTTTCAGACCTCTTTGTCACAGCGATTTGCTTTGTTCTCACAACTGTTCTTCACCTCTGATATATACATTTTCTGTTATTACTTTTAACCTCTCCCCCACACTAGTGTTTTGAGTCTTTTGTATTTTATACAATATTATTTTCTCTGAACCTTATTGGCTACACAAGTGAATTCTCAATGTCTTTTGCTATAAGTAAATCCCAGAACTATTACTAAATTATTAGAGTGAATTAAAGCTATCACCTTTCTAAAAAAAAAAAAAAATAGAAGGGGTTGTAATGCCTCCATAATACAGCCACCAAGGAGGGCCAAATATACAGACAACCAAACAAAACAAGCAACCAAACCTAAGGCAGCTACTAAATGGGACAGTTTAAACAGAAAAAAAAAAAAAAAAAAAAAAAAAAAAAAAAACCATTCTAACAGCTATACAAAAGCTAGCAAAGGGACAAATATGGGCTAATAACTCTCTATGAGAAATTCACAAAAGTGCCTCTCGCTGGTAATATTAATTAATAGAGAACTCATAGTTGTACTTACATAGACATAGAAGTGTGATAAGTGAAACTTGCATATAGGTGGGAACCGACAGCTGTCTAATTGGACTTAGGACAAACTCAACAGGGAACAAAGAGTCAAATCATGATTACAGCTGAAAATCTTGTCAGCTTCTCTGTGCAAGTGAGGTCTTAGAAAATAGAAAATATTTTCAGAGAACTTAGAAAATATTCTATTACTAGACTAGACCAGCATTTTTTTAACTACTAATAATTTTACCTTATACAAAGAGATAAATGTAATTACCACACCTAATCAAAAAAAGCCTCTCTTTATAGTAAGTGGAGTATATGACAGAAAATCACAATTGAAAACAATACAGAAGTTAGGAAGAGACCAGACCCAGTGGATAGATCTACATCACAACTTCTACATCTATGGCACAAAAATCATCACAGAAAAAGGCTTATAAAGATTGTCAGAGCAAAGGAAAATTGCAAAAAGAAAACCAAAACACACCAACGAAACCCAGGAAATCAGTTATGAAATGCTACATGAACAAGACTAGAATTATCCAAATATCGACAGACATGCTAAAATGGAAGGGCAGAAATTCTATTTCGTTGTACTACTAGACAAAGAACAAAAGACACTAATGACTAATGACTTTATCTTCTCCCTGTTCCTCTAATGGAACATTCTCTAATACAGAATGGCCAACCTTAAAATCATATACATCCAAACAAAAAAAGTGAACTCAACGGGCTGTGTTCATATATGTGTGTGAATATATATGTATGTGTATATGCATGTATATTTGACTCTATATATAAACACACATATATGTGTGAATATATAACAACAAAAAACTAATAAAAAGAGACTATCAGCTTGAGAGGAGGAGAGTATGGGAGGTACTTGAGAGGGAGTAGGGGAGTGATAAAATTCTATTTCAATTAAAAATAGAATCGGTGACCATATAGAGTACTCAAATATTCGGATGAATGAAGTAAGGTAATGAATTGAGTATGTAAATAAGAAAGTTTTCAAAGTAAACTAAATGGTTAGTAATGTAAAGGAAAATTTAAAATGACATGAATTAAAACTTTGTTAATAATTGAAGACATTGAATAAGAAGCAAAAAAGATATAAACAAACAACAACAATGAAAAGCCACCAACTTAACAAACCAGTGAACAAATCAAAAACATAGAAAAAGCAGCAAGAAACATGAACAAGCAGACCAATTAATTTTAGTGATAAAGGACAAAGTTCAGGCAATAATAAATTCATATGTATTTAAGTAAAAATACTAAAAATAATAAAACATTCTGAAATACTTATGATACATATAAGAGACAAAATCTAATAATCTGTAGTATAAAGACCTAAGATAAAGTAAATAGAAACATAATTTTTCAAGGAAATTACAGTGGGAAATTGCTTTTTCTGAAATTTATTTAATGTAGAAACAATATTATTTTACATAGAAATCCGAGTTAAGTCTCCCTCCCATACTCCCATGGCTCCTAAATCTCCCCATCCTATTACACATCCACTCCCCAAGGACACTCCCCAAGGATTCTAAGGGGGAATCAACAAAGTCTGTCACATCTGGGCTGAAAGAGGATCCCTCCATACGGAATGGGCTCCCAAGGTTCATTTGTGCAAGAGGAATATATATTGGATCCACCATCAGAGGCCCCATAGCTTTCCCAAATCCCCTAATAGGCACCCAAATTTAGAGGGATTTTTTTGGTTCAATGCTGGTTCCCAAACTTTACAACTGGGATCTCTGTACTCACACTTGTTTCAGTGGGTTTCTCCAACATGGCCTTGCCTTCTTTGCTCATTCCTCACCCTTCTCTACTACTGTATTCCAGGAGTTTGGCTCAATGCTTAGGTGAGGGTGCCTGCTTCTCCTTCCAACAGCAATTGAATGAAGGCTCTAAGATGGCATATAAGTTAGTCATCAATCTCCTTACAGGGGAAGGGCATCTAAGGCATCCTCTCCTCCACTGCCTAGATTCTTAGTTGGGGGTCTTCTTTGTGGAACATTTCCCTAGTGAAGGATTTATCTTTAAACCTATAATGGCTCCCTCTTTTAAAGTATCTCTTTTCTTGTTCTCCTCTGTTTATCCCTTGACTCAGTCTTCCTAAACCCTCATGTTCTCCTTTCCCCCTGCACTTCTCCCCTTTTCTTTTTCCTACCTCCTTCCCCTCTCCCCCCATGCTCTCAAATTGCTCAAGAGTTCTTGTCTATTTCCCCTTCCCGGAAACCATGTATTTCTCTCTTAGGGTATTTCTTCTTTCCTAGTTTCTTTTATGTTGTGGATTATAGGCTGGTAGTCCTTTGATCTATGTCTAATATCCATTTATGAGTGAGTAAAACTGTGTTTGTCTTTCATGACTGGGTATTTCAGTCACGAATGGACTCTTCTAGTTCTTTTTGCCTGCCAATTTTAAGATTCATCCCTCTCTACAACTGGATTCCAGGACTTATGCCCACTACTTAGCTATGGATTTTGCCTCTGCTTCCATCAGGTACTGGATAAAGAGTATAAAATGTCATTTAGGATAGTCAACATTTTCATTATTGTGGGAAAAGGCAGTTAAGGTAATTTCTCAACTATTCCTTAGATTCCTAGTAGGGGTCATCTTTGTGGATCTCTATATAATTCCCTAGTGACACATGTCTCTAAATCTATAATGGCTATCTCTATTGATATGTCTCTTTTCTTGCTCTCCTCTATTCATCACCTGACTTGATCTTTCTGATCCCTTATGTCTCCCTACTCTTCTTCTCCACTTCTCTTTCTCCTATCTCCCTCCTCCTAACACTATGCACTTGTACCTTTCCCCTTCACCAGGGGACCATGTAAGTCTCTCGTAGGGTCATGCTTATTCCCTAGTTTCTCTGGAGGTGTGGATTATAGGTTGGTAATACTTTGCTTAATGTCTAATATCCATATATGAATGAGCACATACCTGCCACACCAATTAGATTCTGTGTGACAAGTTCCACAACTGAGACGATAACTTCAAAAGAAGGAGGTCTCCTGGAAACAGTTGGGGAACTCTTGGCTAGATGAATATCTGTTCCTCTATTCTTTTTCTCATATCATCAAAATGCCCCTGAAAGCCTATGCTGAAATTTTAAACAACAGATACAATTGAGAAATCGTCCCATGACCCCGTCTCCAGGTAAACCAGCACTTTTAAATCATTCACATAATTCACATAAGTACAAATAATATTGATGAAAACTTTCCCAACAATAAAACTTCATGTTGCTGTACATGTGTAATGAGAATAGATATAAATATTTGGTAAAGAAAGTCTTTTGATAAGAGAAAGTTAAAATAGCTCAATATTTCAAATATTCACAAAAGCTAGGCAACAAATGCTAAACAATAACTGACCATAAAAAATAATAACCCAATTGTAGAAAATAGGCAGTTAGTTGTGATTAGCCTTGAATGATTTTCTGATTTACTGTTAGCCTTGAATAAGTTGTAGGTGACTGTACCTAACAATGATGATGTCATTTGTTCTTTCTGGATTTGCTTCAATGAATACAATTTATGAGAAACTATTCTATATCCTGGATAAAAAGCCTTGCTTGAAAGCTACAAAATACACTCAGAATCAAACTGCCTCTGTGTTTGTTTCTGTTTATCACCACCGAATCCTTACCCACCTAGTCTTCGAGAACTCTCATCCCAGGACCCCAATACCTGGCTGGGGTGGTCTGTGGCACATACCATGTTTGTCGTTTGGTGATTGGGTTACCTCACTCAGGATGGTTCCTTCTAGTAATATCCATTTGCCTGTGAATTTTAAGATTTCAATTGTTTTTTTCTTTTCTTTTCTATTTTTTTTTCTGCTAAGTAGTACTCCATTGGGTAAATGTGCCACATTTTTTTCATCCATTCTAAGGCTGAAGGGCATCTATCTTGCTTCCAGGTTCTGTCTCTTACAAATAATGCTGCTATGAACATAGTTGAACACATGTCCTTGTTGAATGAATGTGTTTGTTTGGGTATATGCCTAAGAGTGGAATTGATGGATCTTAAGGTATACTGATCACTATTTTTCTGAGAAAACACCATACTGATTTTCAAAGAGGCTTTACAACTTTGTACTCCCACAAGCAATGGAAGAACATTGCCTTTTCTCCACAACCTCCCCAGCATTAACTGTCATTTGTGTTTTTGATTTTAGCTATTTAGATGGTTTTAAGATAGAATCTCAGAGAGGTTTTGATTTACATTTTCCTGTTGGCTAAGGATGTTGAACAGTTTTTTAGGTGTCTTTCAGCCCTTTTAGATTCATCAGTTGAGAATTCTGTTTAGTTCTGTATCCCACTTTTTAATTGGATTATTTGGTGTTTTTGCGACTAGTTTCTTGAGTTCTTTGAGTATTTTGGAAATCAGCCCTCTGTAAGATGTCTGTTGGTAAAGATATTTTCCCATTCTGTGTCTGGTTGACTGGGTCATTTGCCTTACAGAAGTTTCTCAGTTTCTGGTGTTTCCATTCATTACTTGTCAATCTGTGTCTGTGCTACTGGTGTTATATTCAGGAAGTGGTCCTCTGTGCCAATTCATTCAAGGGTACTTCCCACTTTCTCTTCTAAAGGTCCAGTGTGGCTGGATTTATATTAAAGTCTTTGAGCCATTTGGACTTAAGTTTGATGCATGGGAACAGATTTGAATGTATCTGCATTTTTCTACATGTCATTATCCTCTTATGCCAGCACCATTTGTTGAAAATGCTATTTTTCTATTGTACAGTTTTAGCTTATCAAAAATCAAGTGTTTATAGTTGTGTGTGTTAGTATCAGGGTCTTCAATTTGATTCCATTGGTCTACCTGTCTGTTTTTTTATTATAATTTGATTTATTGTAGAAATAAATTAATTCATCCATTATATAAGGTAAAGAATGATGTTTTCATCTATTAACTAAGGAAAATCACATCTGCTAAGTACATTCAGATTTCATAGTTTAGCATAGTGTATAAAAAGAATTAGATCAAGGCATTGTCCATGCGTTATATATATATATTCCTGAAATGATACTTGATTATGGATGAAAAGGAATACCCATAAACTCATAAAAAAGATCCAGATACATGGTGCAATGGTAAAACTATTTTGATTGTTTTAAATAAGTCCATTTCATTGCATCATCGAAGCACACATCAGTCAACTCTTCCTCTATGCTGCCAGCTGGTAGATCCATTCACTCTCTCATCTTGAGCCATGTAGTCCTGGGGTGAGCATTATTTCTCTTGAACTGGGGTTACAGTAGTTAGGAACTGGGATTTGGTGCTGGGAATAGAAGCATGGTCTTCTGAAAGAGCAACCAGTGCTCCCAGTCACTGAGCCATTTTTCCAGCTCATGTATTCTGTTTTTAATAGTTTATAAATCGTGAGAAATACATTGGGACATTATTTTTTATTTTTACATATTGATCCATTTCCCTCTCCCTCCTTTCCGGGGCAGTGAGTGAAGAGGGAAGTAGGATAAAGAGAAAGGCAGGAATGGAAAGCACATGGGACTAGGAAGATTGAGTCAGGGGAGGAATAGAAGACAGAAGAGGGAGAGAGAAGGACAGTGAGAGAGAGAACATAAAAGAGGGAGCTATTATAGGATTGAAAAGAAAACTGAACATAAAGAAATGTTCAGAGACCAATGAGACTTACCCCAACTAAAATTTTGAGTAACATTGGAAAGGCTACCATAAATGCCCTGATTATGAGATCAGTGTCTAACTTATTCACCATCATGGAGCCCTCATCTACTACCTGCTGGAAACCTAAGCAAACATCCACAACTAAACATTGAGCCAAACTAGAATCCAGAGTCAGAGAGGGAGGACTAGCTGCAGAAACACATAGACACAGTGAACCTGAACAAGGACCAGCTAACTGGCTCCTGACTGATACCTGGGAATCCAGCATGGGACTGACACAGACTCCCTGAACATGGGTCTCATCTAGAATGCTTGAGCAGTCTAAGCGACCTCAGTCAGTGAAACTAGGATGTATTCCTGGTGCACAAAAGGACCTTGCAGGCACATTCCCTATGGAAGGATACTCTGTTGTTGTGACAATACCAAGCAGTTTTCATTATTGTAACTCTATAGTATAGCTTGAAGTCAGGTATGGTGATGTCTCTGGAAGTTCGTTTATTTTACAGGGTTGTGCTGGGATTTTAATATAGACTGCTTTTGGTAAGATTGCAATTTTCACTATATTTATCCTACCTATCCAAGAGCATGGAAATCTTTCCATTTTCTGGTATCATCTTTAATTTATTTAAGTATCTATTCAAAGTTCTTCTCATACAGACCTTTCAACCTTTTGGTTAGAGTTTTCCTAAGATATTTTATGTAGTTTGTGGCTATTGTTAAGGGTGATGTTTCTCTGATTTCATTCTCAGCCCATTAGTAACACTACTGATTTTTTGTTGTTATTGTTAATCTTGTATCCAGCCACATTACTGAAGGTGTTTACCAGCTGTGGGAGTTCCCTGGTAGAATTTTTTGTGTCACTTATGTGAACAATCATATCATTTGCAAATAGTGAAAGCTTGACTTCTTCCTTTCTTAATTGTATTCCTTGATCTCCTTTTGTTGTCTTATTTCTCTAGCTAGAACTTCAAGCACAACATTGAAGACATCTTTGTCTTGTTTCTGATTTTAGAGGAATTGCATTGTGTTTTTTCTTCATTTAGTTTGGTGTTGGCTATTTGCTTCCTATATATAGCCTTTATCATATTGATTAAGTTCCTGTTATCCCTCATCTCTCCAAGACCATTATCATGAAAGAGTGTTTGATTTTGTGGAAAACTTTTTCAGCATCTAGTGAGATGATCATGTGATTTTACTTTTTCAAATTGTTTATATGGTTTATTACATTGATGGATTTTGGTATGTTAAAACATCCCTGAATCCCTGAGATGAAGCCTACTAGATCATAGTTGAAGATTCTTCTAATGTGTTCTTTGGATTTGATTTGCCAGTGTTTTATCGGGTACTTATGCATCAATGTTCATGGGGGAGATTGGTCTATAGTTCTTAGTTGTGTCTTTGTATGGTTTGCGTACCAAGATAATTGTAGCCTCATAAAAGGTTTTGACAATGACCATTCTGCTTCTATTGTGTGTAACATTTTGAGAAGTATTGGTATTAGCTCTTCTTTGAATTTCTGGTAGAATTCTGCATTGAAATCACCTGGCCACGGGTTTTTTTGTTTGGGAGTCTTTTGATAACTGCTTCTATTTAATCAGGAGTTATAGGTCAATTATTTGTTTGTTAATTTTGCATTTTGTTGTTGTTTTGTTGTCTTTTTTCTTATTTTTTCTTATTTTACATATTGATCCTAGTTCCCTCTCTCTCCCTCCCTCACTCCTATGCCCCCTGATTCCCTTTCCATCCCACCCTATCCCCTACTCCACAGGGAAGGTGATGCCTTCCAGGTGGGATCAACAAATATGTCAAGTCATTTGGAGTAGGGACTAGGTCTTCCTTCTGCCTCTAGGTTAAGGAGTATCCATCCATTGGGAATGTGCTCCCAACGTCCTTTTGTGCACCAGGCATACATCCTGGTTCCACCTGCTCAGCTGTTAAAGGTTAGGCTCACAACCAAAAATATAGGTCAATTTAATTTGCTTATCTGTTCATGATTTTGTTTTGGTAGGTGATATTTATCTAGAAAATTTCCTTTAATTTTTCAGATTTTGTGCAGTACAGGTTTTTAAAGTGTGATCTAATGATTTTCTGGAATTCCTCAGTATCCACTGCTATGTCCACATTTTTATTTATGATTTTGTTAATTTGCATGTTATCTTTCTCACTTTTGGTTAGTTTAAAGGTTTGTGTATCTTGTTTATTTTATCAAAGAACCAACACTTTGTCATATTTATTCTTTATATTTTTTTGGTTTTTATTTTATTGAATTCAGCCCTCAATTTAATTATTTCCTAGCATCACCTCCTCAGGGGTGAGTTAGTTCCTTTGTGTTCTAGATCTTTCAGTTGGGCTGTTAATTCTCTAGTATGACTATTCTCTAGATTCTTCATGTGGGCAGTTAGTGCTATGAACTTTCCTCTTAGTGCTGCTTTCAAAGTGTCTTAAAAGTTTGGGTATGTTGTATCTTCATTTTCAATGAAGTCTAGGAAGTCTTTAATTTCTTTATTTATTTCTTCCTTAACCCAAGCTTGATGTAATTGAGAACTGTTCAATTTCCACAAGTTTGTAGGTTTTCTGCATTTTGTGTAGATGTTAAATTCTAGCTTAAAGCCATGGTGATCCAATAAGATCATCATATAAATCAATCAAGAGACAATACAATATAATGTGTTGTATAATTACAACTAACACAAATCAGATAAACAGAACAGAACAGAATGGAATAGAGCAGAGTATCTAGAAATAAGCCCAAGAACTGTGACTTTGTAGACTTATTACGAGACAAAACTGTCAATAACTGATACAAGGAAAATAGCCTAGCTAAGAAATGATATTTTTCCAGACTGTGGTGACAAAGGCAGGAGATCTCAGTAAGTTCAAGGCCAGCCTGGTCTACATAGTGAATTCTAGGACAGCCAGGTATGCAGGCCTGTTACACAGAGAAACCCTGTCTCAAATATATATATATATATATATATTTAAATATATATATGTATATGTATATATACATATATATATATAAATATATATATATATACACACACACACACACATATATATATATATATATATATATGAAGAGAAAGTAAGTGATGCTCTTAAAAGTGAATATCAACACATAGAAGGATAACATTAGATCCATACCCTACACTCCACAAAACTCACTCAAAGTGGATCCATTCCTTCAACTAAAAACGAAATGTTGAAAATACTAGAAGAAAACTTAGGGGGAAGGAAACTTGACAATGTAGATAATCCAGAGGAGAAAGTTGTATATTACCATATGTAAACAATTTCAATTTATATGCATTTTCAAATATTGCTACTGATGAATTTGCATACCTTTGAGACAAACACTGAGACTGATTCAGAAAGAAGTGTCTCAATAAGGCATAAAGCTGTAAAATAGCAGACCCAGGATTCTGTACACCAGATAAACTGTACACAGTTTTTCTTGAAGTTATTGGGTTGACAAAAATCACCTGGAGTTGTTACTGCAATCAGTTTTTAGCATTGGCCCCTCCAGTTTGGTCTGAGATGCAGATACATGACCTGTTTCCTCTTCGCCATTTTCGAGCCTGCACATTTCTTTTTCTCATTATATGTATTTTGTGTGTAGAGTGCAGGAAATTATGCACAGAATTGTAGCTACTTCTGTGGGTCAGTGGCATCAAATCTCCCGGAGCCAGAGTTAGAGGCTATTGTGTATTCGCTGTCATGCTTGCTGTTGGGAATGGAATTCTGGTTTTCTGTAATGGCATTACTTCTTAACTCTTGAACTAACCCTAGATCCTAGAGTATTTTCTTCTTACTCACCATACTCTATATTAATCAGCATTTTAAGAAGAGACTTGTGTATTTCATATCACTGAGTTAGTTTTTAGAAACATTTATAATAATATTTTCATTGTATTTGAACATAGGTCTATTCTGCGTATAAGAAAGTGATAATGATAATAAAACATAGATTTTGAGATTTTTTGTCATTTATGCAATTTATATGTTATATGTACCCCTAAATCCCTGTTAGTCTTTTGATAATTCAGGAAATTGCCAGAGAGTGTGGTAAACGGCCAGGGTATTTCTGAGAGCACCTGTAAGATTATTTAAGCAGATTTACTTTTTAAAATGTTCTTTTCTCAGGAGTGTTACTTGCTAGATTCAAGCCACCTCTTGCATGTGAGCACACTTTCTTCCATCTGGACTGGACCCAAAAGCGTTATGGGAAGACCTAATGTTTTCATTGTACACTTGTATTAGGCTTTGAGAAATCTGGGCAGCAACATTAAATTACATTTCTCAGCAGCTTCAAGGTTCTATATCTGTAATTAGAGGCTTCTGTTCTTTATTGCACTGATCAGTAATGCAGCTCTATTCATCACTAGAGTCTCAGTTAATTATCCATGCTAATGATTTTTGTGGTATAAAGAATCGACAGGACTCATTTGTAAAGATATTTTGCATTGAAATTATTGGATGGTATGACTCCACAGTGAGCCGATAAGCTGTTGGTGGGATGTTGCTGTGGGAAATGATGACTCTTTCTCTATTGTGTTCGCTTTGATTGGGGAAAAGTTACAGAAGAGAGAATGCAATGTAATTTTCCATTTACAAGATTATAATACTCCAGGTGTGTAAGGAAGTGGGAAAGGAGTCAACCAGAATACAGGGAGAAAATTAAACTTCCTCTGCATGCCTAAGCCAGTGGGAGACTAAGTTATTTGCTAGCCCATCAAGGACTGGATTTTAATATAATTCTTGTTTGATAAAGTGTTACTCCTATTTCATCATGTGTTTATATTTAAACCCATCTGATGTGGAGAAAATTAATCCCTTTGTGATTTTTGTCATTTTGAATTGTAAACAGGAATGTCAGAATAAGTTATAACTTCATGATAGATATAATCTTACAATATAGGAGAATATTTATCTTTAAAAATATTTTTGTAAGCTTTTAAAAGATACCTAATGTTCAAAAGAGGGAAAAGGAGTTTTAATCTCATGGAACAAGCATAAATTGCTGAATGTAAGCAATTTTATGAATAATATGAATAAGCATTAGAGGAAATACAAATCTTTAATTATTTTAATGTAACTCAATGTGTAAGACTATACTGAATAATCTTCATTTTTCTTTTAAAGGACTCCTCCTATAATGACAAATGATAATTTGAAAAGCAAAAAGGAAAGCAACTTAAACAATTATAGAGTGTCACTAAGAGATAGATATATGAAGCATATATAAATATATTTGCTGATTTTGATATATTTCTGTGAATTGTACTTTAATTAGAACCTCCCCTACTACTCATGCCATATCCTCTCAAATACCAATCACTGTCCTCTCTTCCAAAGTCATGGCAGGCCTCTATTTCTTTAATTGTTGATATGAATATATTTTTTAATTGTTAATATATGTATATGTATATATACATATATAGTTCTAAATATATCAATAAATTAGGAATATACTCAATAAGTTTAATATAACTTGTGTACATATGATTTCAGGGAGTACCACTTGGTATTATATTTGGGACTATTCCGTGAGAAGGACTATTTCTCCTTCTCTCAACATTCCTTTCATAGCCGGTAGTTCCTTGTCTAGGTTTGAGGACCATAAGATTTCCCAGTTTCTTTTTCATGTCGGCATGTCTATTGTTGTCATCCTGTTCAGGTCTTGAAGAACCAGTTAAGTTCATAAGACATTTGTAACAACTGAATTTGCTTCTCTTAAATTTTAACAATGTTTTTGGTGATTGACATTACAAAATTAAAACCTGGAATGCTGAGGAATTGTACAGTATAAGATTTAATAAAAGCTGTGAGTCACAGCTAATTACTCAGCCAAACTCCTGGAATTCGGTTATAGAAAGTAAGGAGTGAAGACCAAAGGGTTCAAGATCATACTGGGAAAACCCACAGAAACTTTTAGCTAACTAGAGCATGTGGGAGCCTTCAGACCCTAGACTAGACTGAACCAGGCTCTCTGAACATGGATATCAGTTGGGGTGCATGGGCAGTGTTTGCGCCTCTAGCAGTAGAACCAAGGCTTTTGGAACTCATTGCCCAAAGATATATACTTTCTCAGCCTACATACATGGGGGAGGGCCTAGGTCTTGTGCTAAATGATATATGAAAGACTTTGATGATCCCCCATGGGTGATCCTAAGGAGTGGATGGGGAGTGGGATGGGGTGTTGGTGGGGTAAATGGGAAGACAGGAGGGAGAGGAAACTAAAATTGGTATGTAAAGTAAGATTGTCTTTAATTTAAACAAAAATTAATTTTAAAAAATTTAATAAGAGCGATATTTCAATCATTAAAATTCACTTTATATACTCTCAAATAAAGACTGACCTTCTGAATCATAAGGGGATGTTTTGATATCAAGTGATCATGCAGTTATCAAAAAAGGTTTCAACACCTACCAAACCTCCATATGTCTGTTACTTGAGTAGAATGTTGTCTGTTTCTTGTCTCTCTCTACATTCATCCATGTTTCTGCCCATCTAATTACAAATCATATATCTGTTTGTCAGTATTACTGACTCATCTATAATCTATATATCATATTATTAATCTTTCTATGATTTATGATTATAGAAAATATTAACAATTTATATCAAAGTGTTTGAAAGTAAGAAAGTCAGTCAGTGATGGGGGATGTCCTTCTGTATATATGTTTCTTTTATGGTTGATGAATAAAACATTAATTGGCCAGTAGCCAGGCAGGCCAGGTGGGGCTAGAAAACAAGGAAAATGTGAAGAATGAAGGAAAGAAAAGCCACCAGAGAGAGAGATGCCATGTGGCTGTTGGGAAGATAGGATGCTGGACATTCTTGGATAAGATAAGATGATGTAGAAATACATAAATTAGTAGTTATGGGTTAATGATTAAGAGAGAGAGATGCAGTAAGGAGCCAGAGCCATTTGCCAAACAGTTTATACTTCATATAAGTCTCTGTGTGTTTACTTGGGACCAGGTAGGGGAGAAACTCCTCCAAAAAGCCAGTAAGACTTGAACTAGCATATAGAATTTGATGTGTTCTGTCCTCTATGTGCAAACCTGATTGCTAATGAAACACTTTGGGATGATGAGCTGTGAGGATGTGTACAAACATCTCAGGCTTACTACCACTTCTAATGTTGATCTCTGGTTTAGCTTGGTTATTCATATAACTTCTGACACAGGGACTTATCAGAACCAGATGACTTGAAAAAACAATCATGTAACTTCTCTGAGAATATTTTTATCAAATAGAAATTCAGGTGAACAGCAGCATATAACTCAGAATTTTATAACTATAAGGTAAATTCAATGAAAGATTAAATGACTGGTAAAATAGAAGAGTTCATTATCTATGAATTCTTTCATGTCTTCAAATCTAGTTCACACATTTTTCTCAGTGTTTCCTATAAATTTTTAAGCTTTTATATTTTTAAAAAAATCTTATAAATTAAAGGTATCACCTATGTGCTACACAAATAGTTTTTATTTTTTCTTGTGATCATTTGTTACTTATATTGTAATATTTCAAGGAGGTGTTTTATATTATGTAAGTCTTCATATCACATTTTTATCTTTTTACATTTTTCTGATTTTCTCACCCCTACTTATCAAAACCTATTTCTAAATCTAAATTATCATTTGTGGGAGACAACTAAGAGAACGGATTATGTTTTTATTACATCCAGTACATTTTATGCAAAAAAGCTGAAGGTGGGAAAGCACCTTAACTTAAAATTAAATTGGCTATTACATGAGACTATTATGAAGACATGATGCAATAGTTATGGTGACAAATTAGAGACCAATGTTTAAAAAATATATTTAAGCAAGGCTTGAAGGACTTTGTGTTTGGGATGTAGATCAAGAAAGGGTGGAAAGTACAATCTTCAATGACTAGCTATTTGGTGAACTTAATTAAGCAAGTGATTATGGATTCCAATTCTGATACCTCTAATATACAACTATGTATTTAGTTATGTCTAAAGTCCATTTATGTCTGAGATTGTGTAGTTTATGGTGAAAAAGAAATGTTCTGTAGATGCAAAACAATAAATGCTATCTGCGCTCATAAAAAAGAAAACTAAATGCAAAGAAAAACACAAAAAATCAAAATTGTGCTAATTAAACAATCTATTCTCTAATCTAAATAAAATCATAACTAGAATAAAATCATATATATATATATATATATATATATATATATATATATATATATATATATCCATAGGCACATGGAACATAATTTTTGTCATATACTTCACAGGAGTTAAATTTTTATCTCAGATAGGATGTATGTTGCTGTGTGTGACCTGTATAAAATGAAAGAGTATGAAGTTTGGATTATCTGTCAGATAGGGAAATCTTCACCAATATGGTGCCCAGAAGTCAGGTTCTCCAAGAAAACACAAGTTATCTGAAGGTTTTTAAAGGATGAGTTTCCCTCCAAAGGAAAGAGCACTTTCACACCTAGCAAATTGGAGACAGCAAGACAAGAGTGAGTAAGCTCTTATGACTGAAAGTCATCAGTACACATATTCTAATGGGATGCCCAGCTATCCAAACTATGCCTCCTTAGCATTCAGATTGTGCATATGTAAACAAGTTTAGAAGTTTCTCCACAGATTTTTCCAATGAAACCAATATATGTACAAAGACAGGGCTGAGATATTTTCTAAGAGATCAATAGTCATAAAATTAAGATTAATTCTTAAAGGAGTAAAACGACAAGAATATAAAATGAAAATAAAAAGTAAAATATTTTGTGCTTTTTACTTACTGGATATAATATTATACTTATTTGCATTTCCACTGATATATCAGAAGAAATTAGAGAAATACTAGATAAGCTCAGTAATATCATTTTCTAGATTTAGAACCATCTATACAATAGACTAAATAAATAAACACCAAAATTTCATAAATTCATAACTGGGGATATTCCTATAAATTTTAATTAAGGGATCAGTAGTACAGCTTTCTTGACTAGCAGGCATAATACTCCATGTTCAATTCCAATCTCTACAAAATAAGTACTAAGCAATAAATGGTATCAGTTAATCCATCCCAGAATAAGTCTAAAAACTCTAGAATGGCTGAATGTTTTTATTTTATGATAGTTTTTCAACAAAACTGTTTTTATGCCACTCATCAAGAAGACAAACTTAAAGCAGGCATAACAAAAATAGGAGATTCTGTTAATACTTGACATTCAAATTACGCTACTGTGAACACAGCCAATCAATTATGGTTGAATAATTTTGAAAATATTGAAGCATCTTTTACTTGTTTTAGAAATTTATGTCTATGAACTCATGCTCATACATCCTTTAACTATGTACATGAATATTATTCTTTGTATATTATCATTTGAATTTTTGTTTTTCAAATTTATTATTAAATATCTTAAAGAAGTAGTTGAACATTTACTGAAATGTTTATGCTTTCTATAAAGTAATGAGCTCTATAGAATAAGTTATAAAATTTATGCTATAGTACACTAAATTAAAGAACATGTATCTATCCTATCAATAAAACAAAGTGCTAGATAAAGTAAATATAATTAGTTTGCTGATTTTTAAACAATCAGTGTGAATTGTAAATAAAATAAATGCTGATATAGAACTACTTTTTTATTGTGTGAAATTATTTCTAGCACATGCTTTATTTTTCCTAAATATTTTAATATCTTGTTTTTCATGTTATGATATATTAAAACTCTACTTGGCAGAAATCTGTATGAAATAATTTATTACAAATATTCTCTAATAGTATACTAATTAAAATATCAATAATAGAAGATATCATAAAAGAAGTAATTCTAAGTTGCATTAACCTATTTCATATTATGATAAATTATAAAATATTTTATTTAAAAAATTGTAATACATTATATTTTAATTTTATTTTATTGGTTATCACTGTATGTAAGTGAAGGTGTATGTGTAATTGTGAAGAGAGCACACCTGTGCCTCTTTACTTCCGTGGAGATGAGAGGACAATTTTCTTCTTTCACTGTGAGGGTCAAACTCTGTGGTTAGATGTGCATGGCAAGCACTTTTACTTGCTGAGCCATTGCACCAGCCCAACATTTTGAGGACATTATAAATAATGTTTTATTATACATTATAACAACTTTATTTAGTGGCAATGAAGTTTACTAAAAGTGTTTAGTTAAAAATGGAATGCCTCTGACTGTAGCCGGCTTTCTTTGATGCTACCAATCAACTCCCAAATAATGATACAGAGACCTATGATTAGCTATGAATGCTCAATCTTTTCTTATGCTTTTCCCAACTAACTTTCATAACTTACTTTACTCTTTATCTCAGGTTTTTTTTTTTTTTTAACTACTCTTTCATTCTGTATGTCTTACATTCCTGTTTCCTCCCTGCTTATCTGGCTGCTGGCTGCCTGGCTTCTGGTACTGGGGGTTTTCCTTTCTTTCTTCCATGTTCTCTCCTCTCTTCGATTCTCTCCTCCTACTTAATAAGTGAGGCTACCAACCTATTATTCCTCTACTACCTAGGTATTTACCTTTCAGCTTTCTATTAAGCCAATCAGGTGACTTACTTAATTAAATAAATACAACACATCGCTATGTCATTAAACGCTATATAAACAAATGTAACACCTCCTTGCCTAGTTAAAGTAATAGTCTACATCTGACTGCTATAGTAAACTTTATGACCATCTTTCTCAACTTTAATGATTATGTTGTGAAAGTCCTGTGGACCATTAATATCTCTCAACTCAATTAAAGACACAATTGGAAGTTATAATAGAACACATGCGATGTGCAAGAAGGGGGATTTTTAGAGGAGGTGGAGTGTTTACCTGGGCTTAGAAAAGAGAAATGGAAAGGAAGACACAGTGAATGAGTTAAAATATACATGGATAAAATATATATAGGAGCCCGCTAGCACTGACATGTATGTGTATTTATGTGAATCTGTTTGTATCTGCCTGAGCAACAATAGGGGGAAAAAGATCATAAATGTGGGAATGAATCAAGGCAACCAGGATAATTGGAGGAAAGAGAAAAAGGGGTGGAGCTGATGTAAATACAGAACCTATGTTTGATATTTCACAATTCATAAATTATTCATAAATTATATATGCATATTCATATACATAGACACATACTATATATGCACATTTATTTCTATCTGTACTGAATAAATGCATATATATTGCAAGAAGTTTGAACAGAAGTATTGTATTGTGGATAGTACTGCTTCCAGAGCTATGTGTAAAGTATAATGGTTCAGACATAGAATTGCTTGTCTAATGAAGTAAATAATAGGTTTTAGTCTAAGGTCCATGACCTGACTAACCCTGAATAGTTGATCCTTAAGTCCATTTAGACAGCTGTTGGTTACCACCCTGAAATTAGTGTCATTATTGCACTTATATACTCTGTTCTTGGACACACAGATGAATGTAGGATGAAAATCAGTCCCTAATGTCCTGGCTTCTCAGAATTGTTAAGAACACTTGGTTATTTCCATCAGAAGTTTCCATAAATATGAGAGATTAGATGACCATAGTCCATATAGGGATGAAGGAGCTACAAATAACAATTCACGTAAGACCTTCCTAACAACTTCAATAAGTTAAGCAAGAAAAATTGGGATTCAAAGAACTGAGGAAAGGAGAGAATATTGTAAAAAATAATGTAGTTTCTACATTCCAGCACAATCCATTAATTTTTAAACATCTATTTTTATATTCCCGGTTAAAGACAATTATTTCCTACAATTTATTTCTATTCTTATTTATATAAAAGCTATTCATGTAAATGAACAAGACATATTTTAATTAAGAGTATTTGACAAAGAATAATAGGGTAAAACATAAGATTGAGGAAATATAAGAAAATTTCTTTTACAAATATTAGGAAAGTTCTACATATTAAAAAATGGTTCAAAATGTAAAGATGAATTCCTTCTTGTTTATTGAGGAGTTTTAACAAGAAACTGTAAGAAACAGAGTAGTTAATGGAACCACATGATAGAAAATCGTGGCTAACCTAAACTGAATCTCTTATTTTTGTGACCTGTAACAGTCAATCAGCCTCCACAGCTCCTATTTTTTTACCTCTCTTTCCAAAAGTATTGAATTTACTTATATGTAAAAATCTATTACATGTGGCAGAGTCTACAAGGACTCATTTGTAAAGTGAACAGATTTTTTTAGTCATACTATATAGAAGTCAACTAATATGGATATCAACTGAATTTAAAGTTATCTGATGTAATGACTAATAATAAATTGTGTGGCCATAATTGGTATCATTATGAAATGGTAAAGAAATCTCAATTGTTTTTACTATTCATCAAATTCATGCTGATCTTAAGCTACCATTCATTTAACAGAAAAGATAAAGTGAAGTTATAAATGTTTTAATAAGCTGTGAAATACCTTATTGCTATAAGAAGTAAAAGTTCTAAAGGAGGAGCAATTTGATGAGGACACAAACAGTTTTTCAGATTAGTGGAGAGAGTACACATCATATACCGTCCAAGAGGTTATCAGCAATAACAAAAGGCTTTAAAAAGAACATAATTGAGGCATTTTCCCCTATAAAAATGGCTCACTTGGTAAAGAACTTGTTGCAAAACATGAAAATGTGAATTTTTGGATTCCCAGACACTCAAACTACAGTCAAGTATGGATATTAGTGGAACCTATTATATCATGAACAAGCCATTATAGGTGAAATAGCAAATTCCAGCTTTAGTTATAGACCCTGCCTCAAAAACTAATGTAAAATGTCTATGTTGAAGACATTTTTTTTAACCTTCAGCACCCACATGCATGCAAACACATTCAAATGTGTCTGTACACATATGAACATTTATGTGTACATAAACAATACAAAGAAATAGTTATTTTTCTGTATACGGAGCTCAAAATCTATATTTAAGTAAACAAAAAGGTCAGTGTGTGAGGAATAAACTGGTTTCACATTTTATGTGAAAGTTATTATGAAGTTAAGTGATAATCACTGGCATGATTGAGAGCATACTATTAGATATAGTTTCATATGAGTGATAGTGGATTATTCAAATGTTAATTGCTGCAGAAATGGAAAGTTATCTTGGAGAAATATTAGCTAATAAATATCAATTTTAAATTATGAATATAGAGTCTATGATGACAATTAGGGTAATCACTACTCTGATTAAAGGGGAAAGTCCATTCAGACTTCCTCTCCATTATTGTTAACAGTCTTAGTTGGAGTCACCCTTGTGGATTTCTGGAAATTTCTCTAGCACCAGGTTTCTCCTTAACCCTATAACAGAAGCAGATGCAGTGACTCACATCCAAGCACTTGGGATGAATACCTGGAGCTCAGTTGCACAGAAGGAGGGATCATTTGAATAAGTGAGAGGGAATCAAATCATGATGAGGAAAACCACAGAGATAGCTGAGCCAAGCTAGTGGGAGCTCACACACTACAAACTACAGAGCCCTTCAGGCTCCCCAAGTCACTTCAAAGTCCATGATCTCTAGCTCATATGTCTCTGTGAATCTTGACCCCTCTTGCTAATATACTCCCTCATCCTCTCTTCAAATGGACTGTCAGAGTTTAGCCCAGTGCTTGGCTGTGGATCTCTGCAACTGCTTTCATGAGTTACTGGATGAACTAGGGTAGGGTAGTCAATGATGTGATTATAAAAGGCTGTTTCAGGCACCCTCTCCAAATTGCTAGTAGTCTTAGTTGGGGTCATCCTATGGTTTCTCCCTAACAACATAATGGCTCTCACTATCAATATATCTCATTCATTGCTCTCCCTCTCTGTCCCTCTACCAAATTGACCATTCTGTTCCCTCTTGTTCTCATCCCCCATATAGTACCCTCTCCTTTCCCTGCCCCCAGTTTACCCTGGTGATCTTACCTATTCCCTATTACAAGGGAAATCAATGCATCCTTCTTAGTGTCCTTCTTGTTACCTAGCGTCTCTGGGGTTGTGGATTGTAGCCTGTTTATCCTGTGATTTGAATCTGATATCCACTTATGAGTGAGTACATATTGTGCTTTTATTTCTGGGTCCAGGTTACCTGACTCAGAATGATTTTTTTCTAGTTCCTTCCATTTGCCTGCAAATTTCAAGTTGCCCTTGTTTCTTACACCATTGTGAATATGTTCCACATTTTCTTTATACATTCTTCAGTTGAGGAGTATTATGTTGTTTCCAGGTTCAGGCTATTATGAATAATGCTGCTAAGAACATAGCTGAACAATTATCCTATTGGTATGCTTGAGCAACCTTGGGTTATATTCAAAAAAGTAGTAATGCTGGGTCTTGAGGTAGATTGATTTCCAATTTTTGTGTGAAACTGCCATACTGATTTCTAAAGGTACTGTACTAGTTTGTACTCCCACCAGCAATGGAGGAGTGTTCCTCTTACTCCACATCTACTCTAACTTAGGCTTTTATCAGTATTTTTGATCTTAGCCATTCTGATAGGTGTAAGATGGTATCTCAGAGACATTTTGAGTTGCATTTTCCTGATGGCCAAGGATGGTGACTAGTTCCTTAAATGTCTTTTAGCCATTTGACATTCTTCTGTTATGAATTCTCTATTAAGATCTGTACCCCATTTTTAAATTGGGTTATTTGGTATTTTGATATACAATTTCTTGTGTTCTTTATATATTTTGTAGATCAGCCCTCTGTCATATGTAGGTTGGTAAAGATCTTTTCCCATTCTGTAGGCTGCCGTTTTGTCTTGTTGATTATGGCCTTTGCCTTACAGAAAATTCTCAGTTGTAGGAGGTCCGTTTATTGTTAATCTCGGTATCTGTGCTACTAGAGTTATATTTAGGAATTTTCTCCTGTGCCAATGTGTTCAAGGCTATTTCGTACTTTCCCTTTTATCAGTATCACTGTAATTGGATTTATCTTGAGGTTGTTGATCCACCTGGACTTGAGTTTTGTGCATGGCAATAGATATGGTCTGTTTTCATTCTTCTATGTGTCAATACCCAATTATACCAGCAACATTATAGATGGAAATTTCTGTCCTGCTTGATCCCAGTGCCATTTGCTCCCAAATAAACACACTGAGGCTTATATTAATTAGAAACTGTTTAGCCTAATGCTCAGGCATATTTCTAACAAGTCTTACAACTTAAATTAACCCTTAATTCTTATCTATGTTTAGCCACATGGCATGGTACCTATTCTCAGTAAGGTATTCTTATCTTGCTTCTGAATCTGGCTGACTGTCCCTGTCTTTCCGTTTCCTGGAATTCTTTGGTTGGCACACCTATACTTTCTACCTGGCTACTGGCCAATTAGCATTTTATTAAACCAAAATAAGTATCAAATTTGTAAAGAGTACAAGATCCTTATCCCACAGTACACCATTGTTGAAGATGTTTGCTTTTTTTCACTGTACAGTTTTGGCTTATTTTTCAAAAATAGGGAGTTCATAGTTGTGTAGAAAATGTAATATCTCTAATAACTGAAATGTTTGCTGCTAACAACAAGCAGAAACAACACAATGCTAATGACAGGTACTTTAACCAAGATAATAAATGGAAAACCTTGAATATATTAAGAGAGGAAAGATACAGCTTTTAGAAACAAATTATCAGAACGATGCCTGGCATGGATGAGAAACAAGGTACATCACAAAATTCTACAGAAGTAGAAACGTCCCTTGAGATATAGACAAAATGCCATTTACAGATAAATATAAACTAGAAAATATTTTTTTCAAAAAGCCTGAACTACCAGAAATATTTTCAAAAGTCTTTCAACTAAAGAAAATGAAATTTGATACATTATTATCATAACAAAGGGCCATCAAATTTGAAACATTTGGCTTATTAGGCTTTTAATTATCTTATTTTCTTTTGAAACACACAGAACAAGACATATAAGTATAGAATATGGCTGCTATTTTTACTACGGAAAGCATATGAATGTGATGTATCATGAATTTCATTAATTGTTTAATTGTGTGTAATTATTTTTGTGTGTGTGATATATCTGTGGGGACAGCAGCATGTCTGAACCAGTGTTTAGGTTTAAGAACAGTTTTGTAGAGTCATTTCTCTATTTCTACCTTCACTTGGTCTTGGGGATCAAACTCAGTTCCTAGCTTTGTATAGCAAGCACTTTAACCCAAAAAGCTATCTTATTTGCCATTTATATTAGCTATAACTAAATTATTTGTAACTTTAAAAAGATTATGTATTAAAATGACTTGATTAGCAGTGTCAGACACAGTAAACATAGGTAATGCCAAGAACCATACCATATTATTACAACGGCATGGCTACTGAATAGATTGCAGGCTACCCTTCAGTAAAATAATGCTAAACCACATCCAAGGAACTCAGGAAAACATGCATAGCTACCCACATCAGTAGTACCAAGCCTGACACATCTTTACTCTTTAGTAAACTACTTAAAATAATAAAAGGTACAAAGGTGAGAAAAAGTAAATACTAAAACTAAATTACAAGAATCAAGACACACAGATTAATTGTTCCATGAGAAAAAAAAATGATAGCAAATAATAAGGAATTCATTTTAAGGTATGGGCAATATAAATCACATAACATCAAGTCATGAACTTAGATTCAACCAAGTAAATAATGATGTTAATGCTAACTGATCTAACTTTCTATATATGTTGTAATAATCGGCATGTACTGATGAAGTCTGTTATTACTTAATCTTTCAGAACTGTGTTTGAGAAAATCAACATGGACCTTCTAGGTTATTGAAAATTCTAGGTATCTTCCCCAAGTGTCCTTGTTAGAGAAATTGCTTGAGCCTTCAGTTCTTGCCTTTGTGGTGATTTTTCTTTCTAGCCCAAAGCAAGTTGAGCCAGGTAAATGCTTGATCATAGAGGGGCTGATTCATATTTTGGACTGAGTATACTGGATCACTTCCCATGAAAAATTAGAGCTAAATTCCAGGGACTTAGTGGTTTTGCAATTGATTACAGCTTTATTTTGTTAGAGAGTACAATGACCTGTGAACTCCTCTGCTGATGTGACAGAGTACTAATTTATACCCTTTTGGTTCTAGAAAATCATCATTTCTGTTAAATGTTGTCATGCTCTTTTAATACTCAACCTCTTTTTGTACTATATTTAGTACACCTAGGAATTAGTACACTAAGATTTATTTAATTTTAATTATGATAAATATTTTGTAAAAATTTCAAGCATCTTTAAATAAATAACTATGTATACAACTATTAGTAGAATTCAACAAAAAATTGTTTTCAATTCATAAGAAATAACAAAAATAAAGTTTAATAACTCAATTTCCAAAATGTACTTAGATAATTGAACCAACTGATGACTAAGGAAAGATGGTGTTATTTTAAGTACTGTTTTAAAAGATAGGCTCTTCAAAGTAGATCTGGAACTCAAGGGCTTTTGGCAACATTTTATATTTCCAATCTTTTTGCTGACTTGGATCCACAAACAGAAATGCTACTGTTCACTGGAGAGTTACATATATTTATGCAATCAATAAACTTTTTCTTAGTTGGTACACCAGCTTTCAAGAAAATAATCCCAGATGGCTGTATTTTTATACCACAGCCATGAGATAAAACTTTAAATTATTTTAATTTGGGGACAGGATTGCTCAAGAGCTAAATTTTCTAGGCCAGGTGTTGCAAACTGATTTTGCTTACACTGACTCAACATGGTAAGCATAAAAGGAGCCAATTTTATAAATAGAAAATTGGGGAACAGTTGAAACAGGTTAGCACTGTTAGAGCTGGAAAAACAAAGTTATATAAACTCACTTAGAGTTTGGTGTTAGTTGCAAAACAAGAGAAAATATTCCAAAACATCCCATTGTTTAATATTAATGATGAGTATAATACATCAAAGTGTCAAATACCCTTTTTTGGAAATTTTTTTATGATTTTATTACAACACCTTTCCTATGAAATGAATTATAATTAAAATTCTCAGTCAAAATAAAAGAATGATTTTATTAAAGTTATGAGGAAGAACAGCTCCTAAAACAGTTAATCTTTGAATTAAGTAGAAATTGACATTACAGGCAGAACAACTAATCTGTTCGGCTGTGAGTAAAGGTAAGTTATGCTGTGGTGTTCAAATATGGTCTGAACTGATGTGAATGAAAAATAAAGTAATGGAGCATGCTAATGTAGGGATTTTTTTTTGATATTCTGTTTTCTTTACTACTATTTGACAAAGGTTAAGCTTAAATTTGTGCTGTGCAATTGAAGTTGACCACTCTTTCAGATGCAAAATTTAGTACTCTATGTAGTCATTTTTCTAGGTCTCAATTTTTTTATTCTGTATGAAGTACTATGTAATAAACTTATGTTGGACTTTTTGCCTCTGCATGCAAGCAAATCTTTACTTTCACATAGCATACAATTATTCAGAAAAAGATATTTTTGTGCATTTACTTCCCCACCCCTTTGAGACTAGTGTATACTTTGCTGTTGCCTAGGTTTTGACCCATATAGGAAAAAATTTCTGTAGCTTTTTAGTGAAACATCCGTAATCTTTCAAGTATCTTTATTTTAAATGAAAAAAAAGTACACAAATAGAACTTTTAAAATATATCTCAAATGCTTAGAAATGCTTTATCAGCATCTGCCATTAAGTATATTAAATTTTTTAGACTATACATGAGCAATAGTGGCACATGCCTTTAATCACATCCCCACACTTGGGAGTAAAAGGTAGGAGGATTTCAGTGAGTTCAAGGCCAGCCTGGTTTACAAGTGTGTTACAGGACAGTCAATACTGTAATACTATTACACAGATAACCCTATCTCACAAAACAACAAAAAATTTATTCTATGATGTCATTGATTGGTGAGAGTTCTTATTGCTTTTGAAGCAACCAAAGGGCTTAATGGAAACAGCAGCAACAAAGACTATGTATGGGTCCAGTTTTAGCACTTTTTTGAGACCTTTTCATGTTCTATACTTCTGTGTTGTTATTCTTCCATTTCCCTCTCACTGATTCTAATAGTAGCTGTCTTCCCCTAAATATTTAGCTCACCATTTCAGAATTTCATTTAATATAGTAGACTATTTAGTGTAGCAGTATTTGGGTTGGTAGCCCTCAAATATTGGCACAAAGACTTCTTATTGATTATGACAGCATTCCCTCCCTATCAGCTTAGGCTTGTCCCACTTGTTCTTAAAACTTAAATTAACCTGCTTATATTTAATCTGTGTTCTGTCACATGGCTTGGTTACCTCTATTAGGTTCCATGTATCCAACCTCTCCTCATTCTCACTGGAATCTCTGGGTACCTAGATTTCCTGTCTTTCACTCTATCCCTGGAATCACTGGCTATCATTTCCTGCCCAGCTATCGGCCATTCAGATCTCTACCAAACAAATAAAAAGTTTTTTTAAGAAAAGATAGATGTTTACAAGGTATACAAATATTTCCCAACAGTTTAACTATAACCCAGTAAAATTATATACAATAAAAAAATTATTAGTTAAGAATTGGATTCACAAATGTCAAGTTTATTTGCATTTGGCATACTTGGTGAAAATTCTCTATTATACTATATCCTGATGAAAACAAAGTTTTAGACATAAACAACTTTTTATTATAATTTGTATTACCCACGTAAACACAGCTTTTAAAGCCTTAAAACATTTTCTTAATGTTAATGACAAGCTAGAGCTTTTATGTCTCTCAACCTTTATAAACTTTACATATCCTTTATGTTTCCTTTTTGAGTTTGGTAACAAAGACAATGGTATAACTATCTAGCTTTCAACTCCAGTCAGAGACCAAGAAGGACAAAATATTACCTGAGGAAACAGGAAGTACAGAACTAACAACTTCTAAAACTGAAGAAATGACAGAGTTCTTACTACCTGCACAGTCACCCAACGTTCCTTTGGAATGTTGGGATATCTATCTTCAGCCTACAGACCTAGAATATCTAACAGACTTTTCTATAAGACAAGATTTTGAAGGACTGTCCTACCTTGTCTTTGAAAAGTTTGGCCATCACCATCTTTTGAATCCTGATTGTCCAATTTGTAGAGCATACTGTTAGAAATCAAGAAAAGGGCATTTTATTGTCCAATGGCTGACTTTTCCAAATGAAAGTACAGTCCATATGGAGGCTCTTCAGTGTCCGTAACCCATTTTTTTTAAGTAAATTGGACCTGCCAGGAGCAGAAGTATTTCACTGACATGAGAGGTCTCATATTATTAAAGCATCTTAAATGCCATATTTAATAGATTCTTGAAGTGTTGGAAGACCAGCTCCAAATGTAAAATATATCTCTATATGGCCTTGAAAACATACCTAACACATGTAAGTCTGATTGTCATGTATGAATAATTACCAACCTACATTCTTAATTATACTTAATCGTTTGTAATAATATCTTTCAGTGTCTAGAACAACACATTACATTTGCAAAGAAGTTACATAGTTACAATATCTCAAACCAGTAGAAACATATACATAGTAAAACAAAAGTAACCTTAAATTTTTATCAATAAACAAAAATATATAAATAAGAGTAAATATATATATATACACTATAACAAAAATGACCATAAATTTGTACTCATATACAAAATTTATGTCAATGTAATTTATTTGAGAATAGTAGTTGTGTTTTAGTTTAAAAGTAGATTCAATAATCTACCCTTTTATCCTATCATTCCTGTATATCTCCCCTATTCTTACTTTTCAAAAAGAGATTCATGAATTTAATCTATTTGAGGTATTGAACTATTTTTTATTAAGTAAAGTATTATGAGTCATCCTTATAATACTTTTAACAGAAAGTTAAATTAGGAGAATTTACATTTGATGCTGTCTGGCAGACCCTAGTGAGCCAAAGACATCCTGGCCTAGATCTTACAATGAAGGATGAAACAACTCTAGAGATTACTTATATAATATATACAATTTATGCATAAAAATCAATATATTCTCCTTTTTATCATTCCCTCTATGCCTCCACAACTAACATTATGCTCTTTGATTCAAAAAAATTTGGCATTCTTTAAATACATTTGACAGTTGGAATCATGTAGTTTGTACTTTGTTCTATGATCAGATTATTTCATTTAAAATAAGTCCTCGTTTTTGGTATATTGTCACAGGTGACAGACAAAATTTTCTTGTTACAAAATTGAAATAAAATGTTGATATATGTGTGTGTGTTTTAAAAATTCATTTGTCGCCAACTCTGAAACATCATTATAACATCTTAGATGTAATGTAAACATAGTTTTTATTTTTGGATTAGTTATCATCTTTCTTTGAGCTGGTATACTCTGGTTGCCATAGTGCTCATTAAATCACTGCCATAACTCCTGCTCTTGAAAATAATTTCTTTACTGTTATTGGTCTTAATCTAAATGTAGTCTAAATGGACAAAATCATCAATAACTTCTGATATCAATCTTATTCATATCTGCCGTTGCATGATGAACAGAAAGGCATTCTTGGGACAGAAAAGAATGGGCTTAAAAGGATAGTCTGTTTTACTTCATTCAGAAATAGAATTCAAATACAACTTGGAGCTTTACTCCCATGGCTAACATCATTAAAACAATGTCAAATGCATCCTTACTTCGAAAACTATTGCTAGAGGCTGACAAATGCTCACACTTGCAATGATACAACCAACATTGTGTGCTCCAATTTTATAAACATTACACTGCCTTCATAGTATCACAGTGGCTCCAACAAGTGTTTTTCTTTTTCAGGCAAATGACTTTGCCAGAGTATATGGGATATGTTATTTTGACAAAATAATTTGGCGTCTTGGTTGATACAATGATTTCTGTCAACTTGGATGGTTTGAAACAATACAATATCTTAATTTTTTAGCAGAGTACAAAATTGTAAAACTTAACACTTTATATTTCAAATTGAGCAAAAATATCATTAAATTTGTTCCTTCTTAAATATAATTTTTTTATTCTTGATAATAATAAAAAACTGAAAGTTAATGATTGATATATATTGGTAAAATTAATAAAAATCAATACAAAATAAAAATAGAGATTGGGTATTTTCTCATACTGGGTCTTCACCATCAATCCTGAATGTGAAAGCAGAACTTCTTTGTTTGTTTGTTTTTGCAGAATGGGGTTAGCTTAAATTTGTTTCACAAATAAGATGACAACTTGCTATTTTATAAATTTAATATAAATTAATTAAGACTCAAGAAGGCAGCAAGGTGGTGTTGGAGCATGCCTTTAATCCTACCACTCAGGAGGCAGAGGCTGGCAGATCTCTGTGATTTTCAGGCCAGCCTCTTCTACAAAGTGTGTTCCAAGACAGTCAGAACTGTTACAGAGAGAAAGCCTGTCTTCTCAAAAACAAAACAAAACACAACACAACAACAAAAAGTAAACAGACTCAAGAAGTCTACCCACATTATTTAGACAAGCAAACGTTTTAACAAATGGTGCTGAAATAAGCTCTGATAAACCTTGGGTGGTGATGATAGAAACACACTGCATTTCATAAAAGAATTGCTATATAAAATGTTTATTTTATTTGACTTCTGAAAACATATTTTAAATGTAAAAATTTTACGTATTATAAATGTAAACATTTTTGAGGTACATATATGTATACACATTTATATATATATATATATATATATATATATATATATGTATATATATACATACATACATACATACATATATATATATATATACTGTTTAGTGCTGTGCTGCTCTCAACTCCTTTCAGATACTCCCTGCATCTCCATCACCTCAAGCCCATCTTTCTCCTTTCTAGAAAACAAACACGCTAACAAAATAACAAAAAATCTAAAAACAAAACAATGAGAAAGCAAAAGAAACACAGAATGAACACACAAACACACACACACACACACACACACACACACACACACACACACACACGTCATAAGAACACAAAACTAGAAACAATAAAACACAAGCACAAGACAGGTAAAGACAAAAAAAGACCAAATAAAGTAAATGCTTTCTTTGATTTTAAGGTGTCTTTTACAATTCCCCCATTCCCTTTCGAATACAGTTGTTGACTTCTGTTGTCATATCTGTTTTATTATGTTTCTTTGATAACTATGAATCTGTTTCTCATGAAGGTCCCTAATCCGTTCATTCCTGTTTGTTTGTATTTGAATAAAAACTTGCAAAGCTTTGCTTGCTGGAGATTTGGTGCTCCTGTCTAACTGGCACATTCATGAACAAATCTCTCATTAGTGAGAATCTGAACTTCTTTACCCAACAAAATTGTTTCTCACATACATACACACATACATATGTGGAAGGTGGTGAGAAAATAATGTGTGTGTATGTATGTATAAGTATATGTATATATAGAAAATATTTTGTTGGAATTTTCTTTTAGCGTAGGAAATTTTCCAGGATTTAATGGTTATGATGCTACTGAAATGACTTCCTCAACCTGTGTCAAAAGTCTACAGGCAGATTTTAACATTAGCGATTCTCCTTTTTATAGCCTTAATTTTAAACCCATATATTTTATTGCATGTGGAGATCATTCTGACAACCATTAGCCACCTGCCCATCATTTTAGAACAAGCAAGGCTCACTGAACCTACAATTAGCCAATTACACAGACAATTACAGCACGAGCAATTGTCAACAAAGAAACAAGCTGGTGAAGCGTCCTCTGTACCAAGCAGTGCCATGTCTCTGGCTCCTTGCAGCCTGCGGGTCACAATAATGCTTTAGGAGTCTTTATTACTTTTGTACTCATGAGTTTCCCTTTATTCACATATATAAATATGGGGTTTGGCAGTACTCTTCTCTCTATTAATTGCCAAGGAAGTAAACTCTTTTGCTTCTAATTCTGTAGAATGAAGATGGAATTTAATAGAGCAGTCTGTTTAATGATAATTAAATAGATATAATATTTACTTAAGTTCAATAATACCAATTGCTTTAATTTATATTATTAAATTTTATTATATATATATATATATATATATATATATATATATATATATATATAAAGCATTTATTTAACTGAAATTAGTTTTTTAGTTTTTCAAGAAAGTATTTTCTCTGGCTATCCCTGGCTATCCAGGAACTCTCTCTTTCCACCAAGCTGGCCTTGAATTTCCAGATCTTCCTGGCTCTGCTTTCCTATTCCTGAAATTAAAGGCATGTGCCACCACAACCCGAGGTGACTTAGGTAAGATAATCTTTTAAATGGTTTCTGCATTCCAATTAAATGCTTTTTTTATCATTTTCATTGAGCCCACCCCACTAGATTTTATGTTAAAGGATTTTCTTCACAGTGTTTGCATTAAAGGCCAATCTGTTCAAAGTTCAGAAAGTGGTGATCAACCTGTGGGCTGCCAACCTGTACAGTAGACTCAATTCCTTCTCACGCAAACATAAAACACAAAGAGAGTTTTGTATAGTTTAAATAGTGTAGCAAAATTCAACAGGCTGGGGAAAGAATTGACTACATCTCTATTGTTTAAAATAGAAAAGAATACTCTGATATTATCATTTCTTTCCTGGAAAAATTTTTATTCTGTAACATAAGAATAAACTCAGATTATTTCAAAACTAAATTAAAATAATATATTATTAATATTATAGTCTTTTCTGTGCTGCACATAGCTAGTGAATTCAATTCCTTAGGCCTTGAGTATTTTGCTAGTCTGCATGCATTAAAGGCATTTTAATAAAATAACAGCTAGCATTACACAAACACATTCATATGCAACTAATATGATCAGATCTCTGCACAGTTATGACATACATATATTTCATTTCTTAAAGAAGTTTCAAACTTTGACTAAACACATTATATAAAAACAAAATGTCAATTGAAATAAGACTGGTGCTCTTAAGAGCCTCATATCTTGATATTGTCACCTTTAACCTGGAATATCTGAAATAATATACTTCAAATATCCCACTAACATTTTTCCATAAATTCATAATATCAGGATTAAACTATTGTTCCTATAAACTTAATATTTGATATTTTATTTAACTTTGCTTAAGGAAAGTATAATATCAAAATTATCATAATCCATGATTTTTAACAAAAAAATTGAATGTGTATGGCTTTTATACATAAATACTCTTAGTGACATAAAGAAGTAACTGTCTAGATATACTTAATTTAATGTAAAATTTGGTTCAGAATCCTCCTCAATATTTAGATACCCTACCTAATACAGGCCTAAGTTCAACATTACCATTTTAGCATTACCTAGGACTCTAGCTACTCTGAGCCATGTCATACTTCCTCACTACTGTGAAGGGTTATATTTCTTTCTGACTTAGTCTATGATATGTCCAGGTTTCATTTTCTTCCATTAATGGTTGTCTCCAGTGAGCACAGAAAAACCCAATACCTAGTCTTTTCTGAATAACCCCTAATTTTATACAGATACTGTTCCTTAAATAAGATCTGTATCTAGAAGGTAAACAGCCAATTTGTGCACTTTATTGTATATGACCTAACAAAGTCACTGAAGATCAGAAAAGCAAAGCAGCCAAGCCAACAGAGAGCTCTTACCTCTATCAAGGCTCAGGAAGGAATCCTGTCCTCAACCTGGCTGAAGACTAATTGCACCAAAACTTAATACTGAATGTCCTTCTCTTCTGGCTCTAGGAATAAAGGTGTGAGCTCTGTTTCTCTTTAACAATGATTCATTCTTGTGTAGCCCTGGGTGGCCTTGAACTCACAGACATCTGTCTACCTCTGTCTCCCTGAGACCTGGGATTAAATGAGTGTGTGCCACCACAGCCCAGCTTCTATAGCTGTGGCTAGCATTTATTTCTGATCTTCAGTGGCTTTATTAGATCATAAACAATATATCAGCAAAGCATTTTATTTAATAGTAAATATGAAATATTATTCTATATAGTTTTGATATAAGCTGAAACCAGTTTTGCTTTCTTTCAGGTTTATGTTAATCACAGATGTAAAATCTATATAACACAAGGCTATCATTTGATTCTGTGCTCTACTAGAATTCCTTGATATGAAAACATTAAATGATATGTGTTTTCACTGGTTGACTAACATCATAAATAAACTTCAAATTTTATTTACATGTTTAATAATACTAAATCTATACACAAATTTAAAAACCCCTTTATTTTAACCAAAAGTGTCTCATGAAGGATGTGTATAATACCAATCGCATGACTCCTGTAATTTAATGCTCACCTTTTGTCTCTTCTCTGGTGGTCAAGTACAAGCAGGTACTTGACCAATAACACAATAACACAAGCAGGTGCATCTTGGCCTTTGATTCTAGTGAGTGTTGAGGCTAAGAATGAACCTCTACATCTAGTTGGCTTTCTTTCTTTCCTTTTTGTCTTCTTTTGTGTAAATCATAAACCAGGCTTTAATTTAGTTGAGAAAAATAACGTGCTCTCCCTTCTACAATCTTGCTCATGACAGGGAGTAAATGAAGTCTCTGATCCAATTTTACAAGTACTCTGCTGCTGAACCACACATACAGCTCCATGTCTCCTCCTTCTAAGTAAAATGAAATAGTTCTTCTTAAAGCACCAGTCCTTAACCTGAGGTCACTCATCTCTTGGTGGGAGAATGACCCTTTCACAGAGGTCACATTTCAAATATCCTGGATATCAGATATTTATTCATATACATAATGGATATTAATAATAGTAAAAATTACAGTTATTAAGAAACAACAAAAATAATATTATGGTTGAGGATTACCACAACATGAGGTATCATCAAAAAGGCTTCCAACATTAGGAAGGTTGAGAAGTACTCTCTTACAGTAAACACAAATAATAGATCAGTGGTACTACCACTACTAATACCAGTGACATTTTGGTCAATAAAATCTACAAATATTTTCTTATCACCTCAGAATATTATCAAAAATCTCAAAATTCAAGTGATATTTTTTATTCCAAATTATGAAATTAGACCCTCCATAATTAACATATCAATTAAAAGCTCAACACATATATAAATATTTCTTAAGAGCCACTTAGGCATGATGAGAACAGAAGAAAATGTGAGCTGGCACATGTAAATAATGTGTAAAAGATAAGAAATCCTTGTTGTCTTTCAATGTCACTGTTTTGGAAAACAAGCCTCAATAGGGACACTGCTGGAGATAAACTCATTCAAGCCAAAGTGTGAACTTGCTGGTCATTGATATAATAATTGTAAGATTCACAGTGGTTTCATTTTTTTATATAGTTCTGATAGAGATACATAATTATATTAATTACATAGGTAAAAAAGAAAACAATAAGAATAAAGCACTATCATATCAATTAATTTCTTCAGAAGATTTTAGCAATTTAATAAAAGTTATTGTCTTTAATTACACATTATGAACTGATAATAGAATCATACTTGGCATCTTTGACTCTGTGTCATGAACACTAATTCTAGTTCAGTTTCATTGAGAAAATGCAAATGCAAAAATCCTGGAACAGAAAATAACTAGAACAACGAAGGAAGAATGATGTCTGGAAATGAATTAGCTTGTAATTAAAATAACATGTAGTAAATAAAGAATTGAAATTCAGTCCAAGAAACAATAACATTGTATCAAATATTTTTTCATGAATTAAAAGTGATCCATATTTACACTTCTCTAAATTAAAATGTTTTTACTCATTAAATAAAGGATTGTAGTTTTAATGAAATAATTAGTTTTCATAGAGCAGCTAACATAGCAATCATGAGTACATGCTTATCTTTTTGTTTCATAGCATTCTGGTTTTCCTTATAAAATCTGATCACTTAAATTTTTAATATTATGTGCTAATAAAAATTCTGTTATTAATCAAATTTCAGTATAATCAAATCATGAAGTGAAAATGTTTAGTTTCCTCATGGTTTTGGAGGTTCAAGGATATAATTTGTTGCTCCATTCCAAGCTTGTGATGAGGAAGCATGCGATAGTGTAAACACTGTCACACAATTAACTGTGGCTGGTTTGATTTAATCCCTGCTACCATACAAAGAAGCTTTCCTATGTGTCCTGGGGAAAAATAAAAAATCATTTATGTCCAGAAAGCAAGAGAAGAAAAGGGAGATGCCTAGGTCCTGCTCTCCCTTTAAAGTGTTCTTTTATTTAAAAAGACAAGAAGACCTCCTACTGGGTTCCTCAACCTAAATTCCCTACTAAATCTCAGTTGCACCTTAGGCCCTAAACACACAGATTCTCTGTGAGACTTAACTAAACCAGGATATATTGACTTCATGTGAATAAACGTCTTGTTATTTCTTTTAACCTAATTGCACTCATTTTCTAATGCAGTTTAGCTTTGAAATCTTTCTTCAAAAGAAAAGATGTACTCAGAAGATCAAAGTGTAAATAATTATCAAAGAAGTCCATCCTAACAGAATGAAATCACTGGCTAACTTTCCAACTACCTTGTGGTATCTCACAAGGTGAAGGTGATGTTGAGTCTTTGAAGAGACTAACACGTGTAAATCACACATTCAGTGTGCTTTCTTTACTGTTGACAAACTGGCAGGTTCCCTTAGATAGAATCTGTGGTGCCCACCATTGGGAGAGTTTCTTGTGGAGTTTCAGTGATACTAAAGGTGTCTGTGCACAAGATTCTGTCAGGTGGGAGACAATTTGTCCCTTAGTAGGAGCTGTTGGCAGTAGATGACTGTTGAAAGATATTCACTCTCCTATCAGAATATGACATCTGTTAAGCTACCTATGCTCTTGTGTATGGCCCCACACCCATGCATATATTAGCAGCACTAATTGAACTCAGGAAGTTGATGACAACAATAAATAAAAGGGGTGCATGAAAGTGGTAGGAAGATAGTATGGAGTTACCAAGGAAATTGGAGGAGTTGGTGATTGATGTATATGATCAAAATGCTTTGTACAAATGTGTCCAAATTTTGAGGAATAACCCTGAAATTTTTAAATTTTTAAAATCAGTCTGTAGCCTTAAGATGGAACGTTTTCATTGCATAATTCACACTATTCTACAGAATATGAATTCTCTGACAAAATTTGTCCTTTTCTGAAGTGCTATAAACAGGATCTGACATAAAATTTCTTCTTCACTATTCCTTCATAACTATCTTGAAGCTCAGTTTTAATTCATCATTTTGTAGTGAAAATTCAAAATAATGTCAATGAATTGGGGGAATCTTTGATAAGAATCAGGAGTAATGTCTGGTTACTTCAAAGATCAGACAAGTTGAGATACTGTGTACTTTGTTGAATCCTTGAAAATCACATAATAGGACTGAAAGCTGTTCTTTACAGGGCTTCCTATCCTTGTAGGCAACCTAGGAATAGGCATATTTCAAAACCAACCTAAACTTGGTCTCCCTTTGCAATACCCAATTATCTCAAAAGATGATCCACTATTTCTAGCTATAATAAATGTTATATTTGCAAAGAAAACTACCACTGGATTCATTAAAGTGTGATTTACAATTTACATGATTACTGTTCCTACTTCAGGTGATATACAACCTACAGAAAATCATCATTTCAATTTCAGCTTGAATCATGTTAGTTAACATTTCTATATCATTACTTAACTACCAGCAGCTGCTACCTTCTTAATTTCTAAATAACTGGCTCTCGTGGAAAATTAATTTTATAAGGCAGTCTTTTCTTAATGTTTCAGGGAATCCAAGTAATCTAAAACAATTTTCCTATTGCAGAAAACACAACATACTTTGGGTTTGGAGGATTTGATCTGGATGTGACATAAAAGCCTCCTCTCTAAAGATTAGCCTTCATGGTCCCAGAATTTGCTATGCAAGCTGCTAATAGGAGAAAGCAGTCATCAGTCCTATTCAGCTGTAACACCTATGAAACAAATTAATAGCCAGTTTGATAAGGCATCTCCAACAAATCAATTAGCAACATTTTTTATGTTGTTCACTACTAATAGTTCTCCAATTAAAATGAAGGCCTACTTATCAGAATAGAAATCATGCCCGGTACTGTAAACCTAAACAATGACAAATAGCTAGTGATGCTGTAGATCTTAGAGGAGAGCCAACTACTGCCAGTTGTCTAAACTAGCATAATTTCTAACTACATTCAAAATACTTAGTCTTATGGTTACAGAGAAGTATAAATCTCATTCTCATTAAAAAAAAGTTTCATTGTGCAATTGTGCAACACAAGACTATTATAGAAAGTTACAGTGGGTCAAAATGCAGAGAATAACTGACCATGGAGTGCCCAGCCACAAGTGATACATATACAATAAAACTACTACACCTAAGACTTAGGGAACATCATACAAGAAATGACAGAAAAACTGTAAGAGCCTAAAGACCATGAAGTCTACTGTAATTTTGTGTTTTATTTTGTTTTTTGATTTGGTACAGTTTTGTTTGCTATTACACAAAAGCTCCACAAACAGAATCTCAACTACATGGCTTCCTAAACAAATACCGAACAATTTTAACATCAGCTGATATCTCCAAGTACATTAGTGAAGTCACAGGTCCCAGCCCTAGATGAGGGGCTATATGCAATTAACATCTGCTGATATAGAGAATTAGCCTTTCCTGGGAATTAGAGAGCAGACTGTTTATTCATACCAAGTGGTCAGTACCAGATACATACGTACAGGCAACAATGAAGAGACTCAGCACTATATATATATATATATATATATGTATATATATGTATATATGTATATGTATATATATATATATATGTGTGTGTGTGTGTGTGTGTGTGTGTGTAACAAGAGTTCAATAAGTGAGAATCACAAATTTGAGACATGGGAGAATATGTGGAAGGAGAATAGAGGAATATAATTATATTTCAATTTGATTTTAAAAGTGTTAATAAATTAAAATAAGATTATGCTCCTTAATTGTATAACATCACACATATCTTCTCAAAAGAGTCATTTATAATAACAATGTAGCATAGTTGTCACTACAGTTTTCTTATTCATTATTTAAATATGTTTATGTTATGTATATTGCTTAATAAATTTTACATATAAAATAATTATGTTTTGTTTAGTGAATAAAATATTGGAAGTAGTAGTAATACCCAATAATGAAGACATTTATTATTTGAAAACATTCTTAGAAGATTATTTGAATTCAGGCAAGATTGCATGTAAATATATGATATATATAAGTGTATAAAAATGATTTTTATTTCCTAATTTTTATACAGCAAGTACTTATGTGTGTCAATCATTGCAGATGGGATATCATATCAATGACATGACTTTAAAGCTTCTAGAATGTTCCAGGGAAGACAAACAGTATGTTAGGACTAGAAAAGAAATAATCCATTAGTCCTTGGGAAACAAAATATCCTTATATCAAATATTATAACATTAAATTCAAAAAGTGAACAACACATGTGAAGTCTTTTTACTTGACTAGAAATCTCATAAAAATAACTTACTCTCTACTATTTAATTTACTTTCTTTGATGTAAAATAGTATATAACTTTTATTGTGTAAGATATATTAACTGTTTTCTCAGTTAAGTATTATAAATATTTTTAATATCAATTAACATTTCTACTTGTAAATTACAACTAACTTACAATGGACTTGAGGAGTAAAGACAGGTGTGCGAAAGAGATGAGAAACGATGAGGTGTAGGGGTAGTCAGCATATATTGTATACATGTGTAGGAATACATTTCAATATCTAAATTTAGTTAAAGAAAAAAACAATTAATAAATTGAGCTGTTGATGGTAGTATCCATAACAAAAAGAAGAAATGTCTAACTCATATTCATAAAACAATAATATCTGACAAGTAATAAGTGGCTAAATTATTCTTAAATTGAATACATTTAGGAACAAATTTATGAAAGCTAACAAAACAATCACTTAGAATGTGTATTTTTTTATTTACAGTAGATAGAAATCAATTTGAAAGACAACAAATTAAGCTGGAGCAATTTAATTGGCAATTACTTTTCTCTGAAGCTTAACCACAGCAATCCTAATCCAAAATAAAGATTGCTGACCTCTGATATACTCAGTCAGGAAATTGATGAGGTGGCAGTGTTGAGGAGATCAGGAAAAGGTGACCACTGTCTGGTAATCACATTCAGTCAATGGCTGTTTCTTCTACTAGTGAGCATAATGGGCACTTACAAACCCCAGAGAACAAGATAGAAATTTTAGTGTCTGATCTCTGAATTTAGTTTACAGAAACACGTCTTCCCACCATCTAGTTCCCTCTTGGATCACTAGCACTTAGAAATTAGATAGAACACTGCAGTAAGTTTATGGATGATCTCACGTGCCAGAGACGTTCCAGCTATATGGACCTGGAATCTTACCCATGAGTCATGATAAACCATATATCAGGCCTCTAAGTCTTGTAATGACATGATACCTGAGCAAGAAGAAGCTATGCCAAGAGTTTCATGTATATTAAAAGAAATTTATTCCAAGACAATGGAAAATATGAATTATAAATATTTGTCATACTGGAATAATATCATATTTCTCACATAATGATCAAAAATAATGAATGCTGGGACTTAATTGAATATCCATACCATTGTGGAAGGTTTTGGGAAAGATTCTGAGCTGTGTGTTAACTCTATTGGCATCTTTGGGAAGGATGAAAAATGTGTACATGTGTTCAGAAACTTCAGAAGCCATTGAGGTCACTGTTTTGAAAAGAACATACAAAGACATAGACTAGCCCAGTGTTGGTGGCACACACCTTTAATCCTAGCACTCAGGAAGCAGAGGCAGGCTGATCTCTGGAAGTTTGAGGCCAGCCTTGTCTACAGAGCAAGTTCCAGGAGAGGCTTGAAAACAATACAGAGAAATCCTGTCTCAAAACATAAAAAGACATAGACTTGTGAAATTACTACAAATCTGATAAGAATCTAGTAGGCTGCCACACAGAAAACCAGGAAATTCCATGATTATAATCATAGAAATAAAAGTGATTTTTAATAATTTCTATGGCTATAATAACTAAAGACATACATCATATAATTATCTTAAAGCATTTTAAAAGATATTGAATTTATTTTAAAAAGTCATTTGTTGTTTTATTGTATCATGGACAAATTGGATGTGCATGGGGAACTGCACAATAGGAAGAAAGATGTAAAATATGTTGAAGTCCAGATGATCGTTTGTCACAGTTATAATAAAAATTTACAGACAGAAACAGTGAGGAAAGAAAAACCAAAGGCACTGACCAATGAAATTGCTCTATTTGTGTCTCTGCAGGATGTTTTCTTATACATAAACAGTGTGAAGCATGTTTTAAATTCACTGTCAAAGGACCGGCTCCGACTTTGTAGTGACATTGTTTGACGATTTTCGTTCCCCTTTGCTGCTAAATGCATGTGCACTGGGTCTGATTTTCCCTAAACCTTGACTTTTTAAAGAAACTCCTCTTTGTGAAATTTGCGAGTACTTACACTCCTAGTTACATAGATTCACCAAGGTAATAAATATGTCTCACTGAAAACCAAAATAACTAAAATTATTTGTTAAGGTCAACTTTGCTATGATTTCCTACAATGGTAGAAATAAAATTCATCAGGCCTTTTTTTGGAAATAAGGTTAACATATTACCTATTCTTAATGTTTTACTACTCCTTTGGAAATCTCTCTGGAGAATACTATCTGCCCACAGTTCTCTAGTTCACTTTTTAATTGTGTTGATTTTTCTAAAGATACATTTCTTTGTATCAAAATGGTTCCTAATTCTTTAAAGGTATTCATACTTTAAGTGAGTAGAACAAATGTAGTACATCATTGTATTACAGTTCTAAACAAAATTTAATACACTTCTAATTACTGCCTCACTGGACTATGCAGAATCTGACTATTGGAGAATGGGAATTGTAATGAGTGCAACAAGGAGGCACACTGTTGAGCTCGCAGTGTGAACTTGGCAGGGAAGACATCCTGGAGCCAGGTGGCAACAAAACACACCACAGCTATGTCATTTCACACACTGGACACCTCAGCATCGCATCTTGGTGTATTTCCAGCAGAGAGCACAGTTGTGACACACTAAGGTGTTGATATGTATGTGGTGTGTGAACTCACCTATACAGCTGTGAACTGTTGGAAAATAATGGGAAAGAAAGAAAAGATACAACAAGGAACTATGGAAGCATCGAGGACTTTTTAATATGTTCTAATTTTACTGCTTTTGCATATTGCAATACTTTTAGGCTTAGAAGTTTATTACATACAGCAGTGTAAGTAAACTTTTTATTTCATCCTACAACTTTGCTTTGCCTCTCATTAATTCAACTTATGTTAAGATTATATTTGGATAAATTAAATAAAATTTTATTTGTCAACTTAATGACCAGGACAGGCCAATTTTTTATGGGAGATTTACAGTACAAATATCAGCAATCACATTTTCAGCCACAGAATTGTAGTTTCAAAGAACACTTATCCAAAAGTTTTTTATCTTAATAATTTCTATATATTTATCTTTCCTTTAATGATCCTTATAATTGAAGCTATGAAATCTAGTTAGGACAATCTTTTGACATACAAACTCCTTGAAAGAAAGTGAAATACTTCTGTTGAAACTTTATTTTTTGAGAATTATTGCATGCCGTCTCTCTGAGTTATTTAACAAATCTTTTCATTTAACTATTTTATATGGAAAATATGAAGAATCAATGTAACAAAGAGTTTATTCTTCAAGAAATTCAACAAGTAAGACACACCTTTATCAAAACTAACCAAAATACAGACAGAATATGCAAATTAGCAAGATCAGAAATAAAAAGGGGGACATAACAACGGATATTGGGGAAATCCAGAGAATCTTCAGGTCATACTTTAAAAACCTGTTCTCCATAAAACTCAAAAATTTAAAGAAAGTGAACAATTTTTTGGATAGTTATCACTTACCAAAATTAAATCAAGAACTAATAAGCAATCTAAATAAACTTATAACCCCTAAAAAAGAGAAGCCATCATCTACTCTCCCAACCTGTAATGAGATATCCACCCCATCCTCACCTGTTATACTGACCATGCCCATTGTGTCGTGGAGACAGGTATGGGCATGATGACTGGAGAGTAGGTCTGAGTCCAGACCCAGATGTGCTCACTTGCTCCAGAGTTAGCGACAGAAGATTTGAGGACTTACTGGCTCAGGAGAAGCCACATCAGTCAACAGTTTCTTGTGTAAGAGAATTCTCCCCAAATAAACCTCAGTCAGTCTGTATTTTGTCCCAGAATATTATTATCCAGTTTATCTGGTGTCAGAAGTGGGATATGTCATTCTGTAAATATGTTTTTTTTTATTGGTTAATGAATAAAGTCCTATTGGCCATTAAGAGAAAAATATTTACAGAAGGACATCTCCTATCACCAACCAAAAGTAGATCAGGGCCAGACAGTTTTAGTGCAGAATTCTACCAGAAATTCAAAGAAGAGCTAATACCAATTCTACTCAAAGTGTTCTACACAAGGAAGAAGGTTCATTGACAAATTTTGTTTAGGAGGCTACAATTACCTTGCTACACAAGCCACACAAAAACACAACTGAGAAGGGGAACTACAGATCAATATCCCTCATGAACATTGTTGCAAAAATACTCAATAAAATACTGGCAAATCAAATCCAAGAATACATCAGAGAAATAATCCACCACAACCATGTAGGCTTCATGCCAGGGATATAAGGATGGTCTAACATACGAAAATCCATCAAAGTAATCCACCATATAAACAAACTAAAAGAGAAAAGACACAAACACATCATCATCTCACTAGATGCTGAAAAAGCCTTAGACAAAAACAAACACCCATCCATGATAAAAGTCTTGAAGAGATCAGTGATAATAGTGACATACCTAAACATAATAAAAGCAATATACAGGAAACCAACAGCAAATATCAAACTAAATGGAGAAAAACTTAATGTAATTCCTCTAAAATCAGGAACAAGAAAAGGCTGTCCACTCTCTCCATATCTCTTTACTATTGTACTTGAAGTTCTAGCTAGAGCAATAAGAAAACAAAAGAAGATCAAGAGGATACAAATTGAAGGAAAGAAGTCAAACTTTCACTATTTGCAAATGATATGATAGCTTACATAAGTGACCCAAAAAAAGATACCAGGGGGCTCCTGTAGCTGATAAACATATTCAGCAAAGTGGCAGGATACAAGATTAACTCAAAGAAATAAGTAGCTCTATGATATACCTATGATAAAGGGGCTAAGAAAGAAATCAGAGAAACATCACCCTTTACAATAGCTACAAATGCCATAAAATATCTTGAGGTAATGTTAACTAAACAAGTGGAAGATCTATATAAAAAAGAACTTTGACTCCTTAGAAAAAGAAATTAAAGAAGATACCAGAAAATGGAAAGATCTCCCATGCTCTTAGATAGGTAGGATCAACAGAGTAAAAATGGCAATCTTGCCACAATCAATTTACAGAGTCAAAGCAATTCCCAGATAAATTCCAGAACTTAACACATAACACGAAAGAACAATACTCAACTTTATATGGAAAAACAAAGAACCAAGAATAGCCATAACAACCCTATAAAATAAAGGAATTTCTAGAGACATCACCATCCCTGACTTCAAGCTCCATTATAGAACTATAGTCCTGAAACCATCTTGGAACTGGCACAAAAATAGACATGAAGACCAGTGGAATCGAACTGCAGACCATGATATTAACCCACACACCTATGAATACCTGATTTTTGACAAGGAAGATAAAATTATATAATGGGAATAAGAAAGCATCTTCAACAAATGGTGCTGACATAATTGGATGCTGACCTCTAGGAGATTCCAGATCGATCTATATCTATCTCTATGCACAAACTTAAGTGCAAATGAATCAAAGACCTCAACATAAATCCAGCCACACTGAAACTATTAGTAGAGAAAGTGGGAGGCATCCTTGAACAAATTGGTACAGGAGACTGTTTCCTGAACATAGCACCAATAGCAAAGACACTGAGATGGAAAATTAATAAATAGGACCTCCTGAAATTGAAAAGCTTCTCTAAGGCAAAGGACAAAGTCAACAAGACAAAACGGCAGTCCACAGAATGGGAAAAGATATTCTCCAACCCCACATCAGACAGAGAGCTGATTTCCAAAATATACAAAGAACTCAAGAAGCTAGTTCCCAAAACACCTAATAATCCAATTAAAAAGTGGGGTTCAGAACCAAAAATGAATTCTCAATTGAGGAATCCAAAATGGCTGAAAGACACTTAACCCTCAACTTAGGGAAGTGCAAATCAAAACAACTCTGAAATACCATCTTACTCCTGTCAGATCCCTAAAATTAAAAACACCAAAGACAGTTTATGCTGGAGAGGATGTGGGGAAAGGGACATACTCCTCCACTGCTGGTGGGAATGCAAACTCAGATAGCTGCTTTGGAAAGGCAGCTATGGAGGGTCCTCAGGAAAATGGGAATTAGTCTACCTCAAGACCCAGTATTTCACTATTAGGCATATACCCAAAAGATGCACATTCATACAACAAGGACATCTGTTCAACTATCTTTGTAGGAGCATTATTTGTAATAGCAAGAACCTGGAAGCAACCTAGATGTCCCTCAACTGAAGAATGGTGGAAAAAAATGTGGTATCTTTACACAATGGATTTCTGAAATTTGCAGAGGAATGGATGGAACTAGTAGAAGCCATCCAGAGTGAGGTAACCCAGTCACAAAAAGACAAACACAGTATGTGTTCACTCATATATGGATTTTAGACATAGTGTAAAGGATTACCAGCCTGCATTCAAACCACCAGAAAAGCTAGGAAACAAGGAAGACCTTAATAGAGACATACATGTCTCCTGGAGAAAAGGAAAGGACAAGATCTCCTGAGTTAATTGGGAACATATGGTGAGGGAAAACGAAGTTCAGAGAATGGGAGGGGAGGAGAGGAGGAGAGAGGAGGCCATAAGGAAGCAAGAAGGTTGAGTCAGGGAAGGAATAGAGGAGAGCAAGAAAAGAGATACCATAATAAAAAGATTTAACCATTATAGGTTTAAAGAGAAATCTGGCACCAGGGAAATGTACCCTATAATGAGATTGATGACTACCTATAGGCCATCATAGAGCCTTCATCCAGAAGCTGATGGAAGCAGAAGCAGACAGACACCCCTAGCTAAACACTGAGCTGATCTCCTAGAACCCAGTCACAGTTAGAGAAGAGTAAGCAAAGGTGTCAAGACCAGGCTGGAGAAACCCACAGAAACAGCTGACCTGAACAAGAGGGAACTCATTGACCCCAGTCTGATATCTGGGAAACCAACCTAGGACTGACCCCGATTCCCTGAATGTGGGTGTTACTAGGAGGACTGAGCAGTCTATGGGGCCTCTGGCAGTGGATCGGTATTTATCCCTAGTGTATGAATGGACTTTGGGGGCCCATTCCACATAGTATACTCGCTCAGCCTAGACAGCTTGGGGAGGGCTACTCCAGGCTGCAACTGATATGAAGATTCCCCCATGGAAGGCCTCACCTCCCTGGGGCGCAGAAAGAGGAAAGGGGATGGGATGTGGGTATGAAGGGAGGCAGGGGAGGAGGGAATAAAGAGGGAGGTGGCATTGACATATAAAACAAGCTTGTTTCAAGTTTAAATTTTAAAAAGGAAAAACATATCATTTTCTTCTTTAAATTTGCCATAATATAAAAGTATCAATTACACTTATATCACTATAATTAATTAATAAATGTATAGTAATGGCTACTGACAGACTATTTTTTGTTGCACTATATATGTTAATGGAATGAAGCTACTTCCAGCTTCTTTGACTTGGATCATAATTCACTTTTTAAATATTTTATTTGCACTCATGTGTTGGTGACGAACGCCTTTAACCCCAGCACTCGGGAGGCAGAGGCAGGCAGATCTCTGTAAGTTTAAGTCCAGCCTGGTCTACAGAGTGAGTGCCAGGACAGGCTCCAAAACAATACAGAGAAACCCTGTCTCGAAAAATAAACAAATAAAATTGGGGATAATGAAAGGATAATTGAACAAAAAAACAGCAACATACATAGCAGAAACACTGACTGATCAAGCTTTTATGAAAGCAAACTTCACTCTCAGTTTAAATAGTGCATACTGTCACTGTGCAATGAAAATATTAGGTGCGAAAAAAGCAAGACAAAATAAGGTTGATAAAAACCTTAAGAGATTTAAAAGAAGAAGAAGAAGAAAAAGAGAATGAGAAAGCCATTGCAAGTTGACATTCTCAGATGGCATGCTGAAAAGACACTGCAAAAATTAAAACAAGTGATGCCATAATTTCAGAAAGCCAGCCAGCAATGAACTGGAGAGACTAAATATACACTTGACTTGAATGTTTCAAAGCACACTAGATTTAAAATAAAAATAACACAGTGTCACGAAGACTGTTTAATTATATGCATATTTACTGTTAAGCAAAAAAGATGGAAAAATGGAAATCATTTCAATATTGAACATTCATGTTACTTTCCTGAGCCCACTCCTTTCCCTTACTTACAACATAGATTCGCCTCAATCTTGTGTTTTTCCAACATGGTTCATTCTATTTGTCAAGAAATCTCAAATGTCACCTTTTTGTTTTTAGGTCTGGTCTGGACATATAATTTTTATGTTTCTTCAAATTATTGTCATAGTTTTATTAAATATTTAAACATATTAAAATACCTTGCACTGCTTCTGGAATCAAATATAATTTAAGGAAAGAAATGATGTTTCATTTGTCACTGTCTGATATTAGAACAGTCCCTTATGCACAGCAGGTAGTAAAAAATGCTTTAATAGATGATGAAAGAAAAATAATGCAAATTTTATTTAGAAACAAAAGTAATTTTTCATTTCCTGTACTTCACTTGTTATAACTGATAAATGTATTAAGTTGCTACCCAACCTATACTTGCAAATATTTGTTAACATTTAACTAACACCTCTCTTTTCCTTTTGCAGAAGCATGAGTGCCTGCTGAGTTTGGGGTATAGATCAATTTTAAATTCCCAAATGAGGCAAGCAGCCAATACAGGATTGTTCCAGATGGTAAAATTCTGATGTGTTTGTTTATCTTCTTAATACCTTTAAACATACAGTGTGAAGGTCTGTTGATTGTATTGATCGTGGCACATCCTGTGGAGTTTTGTGTTGCTCTCTTCCAAATAAAGGCTCACCTTGAAAATGTAAAGGTCAAAACAAGGTAAAGGTTAAAATTTCTTGATTGACAAGCATTTATTTATTTTGTGGGATTAAGGTTCCTCTAAGTCACTGTCACTGATTTTCTTCTGCCAGAAGCTACCCTGTCCAACAACCATAGCAATTAGATGAAAATATGGAATAGAAATAAATCACATCAAACCGTAAGAGAATAAGCAAGGTGATAAGAGTCCTTCTGATGGACTTTTACATTGTGCCTCATATCTGTCTCAAGATGTTTCCCAGATTTTGACAGTTTCTGGTGTTCAAAATGCAACTATCAGAATTAGGTTTATAATTTTTTTGCATTAATGTTGGATCATATGAAAAAGTCCTTCAATCATTGATTGTGAAATGTTTGATTTTTTCTTCTTTAAGACTTCTGGAAAGTGATTGTGACATATCTTTTGAAGTCATCTGGAAAGCTTATTGCTGATCAACTAGTGCAACACATTTCAATCATGGAATATGTAGAACTGTACAGTATAATATTATTCCTATAACCATCAATAATACTATAATAAAAATCGCATAATCTATTGAAAGACTAGATAATATGTTATGAATATTTTTAAAGGTTAATATAATGAATAAAGTAAAATAACACTAGGTTTTTTCAGGAATTCTAACTGGAAATACTTATTTTATGTCATAGAGCTGACTGAAAAGAAATTAAATTAAATTAATAAAATAAAAATCACCAGTCAAGAACAAACACAGAATGAGTTCAAAAAAATGTTCATGCAAAGCTGCAACATCATTTGTTTGTTTTAGTCACTGAATTATTTTTATGATTTAGCATAAGTGTTATCCATTTTAGTTATCACTCTACATAGAGTAATGAATTCATATGCTGAGCTTCTATGTAGAAAGCATACAGAACTGTAGCTAATTTTGAAAATTAATTCCACATCTCCACTAACATGATGACTGTCATTATGAGGAAAACATGCTTATATGATTAAGTGGGAAATATGATTGGAAAGAGCCTAGTAATATCTTAGTGCCTACCTTATAGTATCCCAAAGGAGCCCATTCCAACATTTAGTTCAAACATGAATCAACGCTTTAAAAACAAATATTTTAAAAAGTCACCAATTCAGTATAATTACTTAAATTGAATTAGAAATTAAAATAAATTAATTTGAACTTAAATCAAAGAAATTATCCTGAAGATAAAAGCATTTAGGCAACTGGAAATTGAAAGAAATCAAAGAATCTCTTTGCTATATTCATGAATGTAGTTTGGCGTAATAATCTTTTTTTCAATCTTTCATAATTATAAAGATGCTGTTGCCTACAAGGAATGATCTGTAATATTTTAATGTACGAACTTCTGCCATTTACTCAAGTTTGAAGATAACAACATAAGGAAATATGTAAATATAGCCCAAATGACTTAGTATGCATTGTGTCCATTCTTCCTTGTCCCTCAATGAATACATGTTGTCTTCCCACATTGCTGATTCATTCCTTCATTCATTTGCTCATTCATCTTTCCATTAATCCATTCATTCAAACTTACATGGGAAGTTTCTTTCTGCATGGCTCAAAGTAGCCTGAATAGGTTTCTACACTAAATTTTAAGATTGAATTTCATGAAAGTTAGACACGAATGTACATTTCAGGTCTAGAGTTATACCCATCATGATTTAGAAATTTCCCTAATGTTATAGATATGTGATCATCCACAAAGTTTAAGACACTGGGATTCAAATTTCCAGATAATGGCTTGACTTCAGTCAATGTATTTTTTTGCCAAACATCCTCAAAAATGTTTAAAGTGCATCATTAAAATAATATATTCTATTTCAAGGTCTGTGTAGCATGGAAGTTTGCACTTCACGATGGCCTAGATCTAAGCTCCACCGTTTAACACCCAAAATTTCATAGAAAAGTTCTGTAATTTCTTTTGCCCAAAGTTCCAAAGTGACAGATAACATAAGCACTTTCATAACTGCTCTACTCTGAAGTTTTGCACAGATTACCTATGCATTCTTAGAACTAGAGAAGCCTTTAGTATTTAAACACTGTTGATGGTGATAAAGATAGAGAAAATTATATTCCTCCCTGGAATTTTTAACACATAAATTATTAAGTATCTCACACACAAAAAAAATCATGCTAAATGTCTTGTATTTAAATGTTTCTTAGGTTTTTCAATAAAGAAATTTTATTGTAATTTACAAAGTACTCATTATCATTGTATTAGTTTTCAAAAGCAGATTGTTAGACATATTAAATTATATGATGAATGCTACTCCAACTCCTACTGTAAGAACATGAAATAAGAAGGCATTACTGATTACAAATAATGGCAAGAGTGATGCATGCTGCGAGGTCAAAAGCAGTCCTAATATGCTAGGAGGTTCCCTTAATCCTCCTGAAAGGTCAACTATGAAAGGTCAGTAATGGTGTTTAGTCCCTGATAATTCTGAGCAGTCCATATCAGCTCAATGACACATACACACCTTATTCCACCCAAGCTTTTGACCATCAAAGAAATCTGCTGGCTTTTCAAAATTTGATTCCCTAAAAACTCTATGAAAGACAGCCTTGGCAATTTAGGCACCCATAATCTTTGCTACTTTGTGGAGTGGACCAGTTCCATGGTTTTACAGTTACCTTGTTTATATATGCATTTGTTGCTAGGTAGAATAAATAAGTTCAGGGACTGTCACTTGAGAAAACACCTGATTCTGTTTTGTCGAAAGGACCCATTTTGATACTCTACCTCAGTGAAGTTTCAGTTTACTGTAAAACTTAAGTTTCTGTTTCATGGAATTGGGCTGTGCCCCACCTTAAGACGGTAAATTATTCAGTAACAGGTATCCTGTGAAGATTTCCTTAACTTGTAAACTCACTTCTGTGACAATGCTTGTTTGCAAAATCTGCACCCTGTAGTTTTGTCCTATTAAAGGAGCTTGAGAAGTTGTCTCAGAGCTGCTCCCCTGATGGCATTCTTCAGGGAGACAGCAGCCAGCCCAGTTTTGGAATGCACTGAATAAAGCTCACTTCAGTTTTTGTCATAATTTGAGCTAATTTATTTTCTCTTATGTTGGTGGAATTATCACAACCAGAATTACCTTCCATAAAAAAGCAACTTTTGCTAAAAGATTTTTTAGTATTATGACTACAAATATATAAAAACAGCAATCTTTGAAGACTAATAGATGTGTTAAACTGCGTGAATCTCCCAGTCATTTTGCTATTGATATGTATGTGTGTGCCTTTTTGTTTCTGTGTGTCTATGTATGCATGCATGCATGTAATCATGTATATATATATATACATATGTATATGCATATATATTAGAGATCAGTAATAGGACTGTAAAATTTAGCAGAAAACATCAACATCTCAGGTTATGCAAATCTTACATTATGTATATAGTTTAAGTAAAAATCATAAAGAATAGAAGAAAATAAATATTGGCATAGTGTTATAAACATAGTAGATTAATGTTTTAGAAGTTTGTAATATTGAAAGATTGAACTTTTCAAAGCTCAATAAAGATGATGTAATATACACACATTTTATATATATGTATATATATATACATATATATATATATCATACACTATAACTATATCATGCACAGAAAATGTCATTAAGGACTGCAAATTTTCCAAAAATCACAGAAATCAAGACTTTCTGAATGTAGATTTTAGAATGACAAATCAAAATATCTTTCAGCATAATAACTCTAGTTAACATATACTGTAGATCTGTGTGCATAAACTTTTTTAACAGTATGCATTTAATATAAATTCAAAGTGATTCATTCACTCTAAGAACTAAAAACTGCCCAAATAATCAGGTACAGTTTGTATGAAAAACTCTTTAATCAATGATTATCACAAATGCAACCCATATGAGCCATTTGGGTTTAAGCAACTGTTACAAAGATGCAAAAAAAAGTAACATTTTTAAATTATGTTGTCTTCCTTAAAATTTAAATTTGCATTTTGGGGATGAGATTTTTCTTCATTTTTTTTAAAATGAAAATAAATTTTTTTTGTCAGATGGTGATGGTGTACGTATTTAATCCCAGCACTCCAGAGGCAGAGGCAGGCAGGCAGATCTCTGTGAGTTTGAGTCTAACCTCGTCTACTGAGTGAGTTTCAGAAAAGTCAGGACTGTTTCACAGAGAATCCCTGTTTCAAACAAACAAGCAAACAAAAAGAAAAGAGAAAAAAGAAAAAAAAAAAAAAAGAAGAAGAAAAGAAAAAAAAAGAAAAGAAAATAGATTTTTTTCATACAATATATTCTGGTTACAGTTTCTCCTTCCCCAGTTCCCCATGTACCAAGTCTACATGCTTTCATTTTCTCTCTTATTAGAATACAGATATCTAAAAATATAAAATACAAACAAATAAAAACCAGAATATGTGCAAACAAACTGCAAAGGCACAAAACGCACATACAGATAGACATATATTTCCATACACTGAAATGCTACAAAAATATAAAATCAGAAGCTTAATATCAAAATGCCTATCAAGTTAAAAATAATAATAATAAGAAAAGCCCAGACAAAGCATTATGAGACAAAGAAATCCTTAAAAAATGTTGCATATTCATTCTACAACTGGGCTGACTTTAAATTAAATGAGGTTTGGTACCCAGTGAGACTCCTTTGGAAAAAATTAATTTTTCCTCGTAAGCAGTTATCAGTTGGAGAATAGCTTCTGGAGTTAAGGATTGGTTCTTGAGTCCACCTCTACATCCAGCTATGGCTTAGCCCTGTGTAGGCCCTTTGCATGCTGCCACAGTCTCTGTGACTTCATATATATAAGTCTTTTCGTGTCCAGAGGCCTTCTTTTATTGGTGTCTTCCACCCAATTGTCTTTTACTGTCTTTCTGCCTGCTCTTTTGCAGAATTCCCTGAGCCCTCAGGGGGAAGGAATTGGTTAAGATAACCTCACTTAGAGCTGATTGTTCCATGGTCTCTCAATTTCTACATATTATCGGACTGTGGGTCTCTGTATTTGTTACATCTGCTGCAGAAGGAAGCGTAGTTGTTTGTTTGTTTGTATGTTTACTTTTTGGGCTCTTTAATTTGAGTGGGCCCACCACCCAATTCCCAAATAGATACACTAAGACTTTTTCTTTCTAATAATTGTACAGCCTTAGCTTGGTTACATAGACAATTTTGGGTATGGCTTCCATTGCATAGAGTGGACCTTAAATAAATTAGATACTGGCTGTTCACCCTCAACACTTTGTGCTACTATTGTACAGGCACATCCTTCAATCAGGTGATCATTGTAGATCATTATCCCTCCTGGCCTCTCTTCTTTGGCTTTACTTCCCTTCTCCCACCACCCCATTCCAATTCATTTATTCTAAAAATAATTTTGAAGGCTTCTTAGATAAAGTAGTACTTTGAAATCAAATAAGTGTTTTTATCAATAAAAAATTATAAGGCAAAATTGTGAAAATAAATATTACAGTAAAATTGAGAGGTGCATTACCTGATCAGAAATATCAATTGTGTCTTCTTAGGAATGATAACTAAATAATTCAATGTGTTACATCATTATACCACTTGAAACCCTGAGAGAAAAAAGAGTTAGTTCCCTTTGTAGGGTTGAGAACACATTCTTTCCTCTGTTAAGGTAATTGTTAATTTCAAGCTTTGTTCTCTTGGAGTGTCTTAAATATAAATAGAGCTGTGTTGAAAAGAAAAGGGTTCACTTCAGTATTGTCAATCAATTCTTGCAAAACTGTCAAAATAAGGGCAATGAATGTGACTTTTTATGTGATGTTGTTCTGAGTCTGACATTTTGATGTAAAATTATTTTCACTGACATTTCCAAGGAAACACTAACAGATACCTGGTGGCCATAATTTTGAATCATTGATTATGTGTATGTGTTCTGTGATATGACCGTGTCAAACATGCTACTTGCTACCAAGTTAAATGAAAAAATACAAAGCCTTTAAACTTCCCCATTTTTTACTTTTTTATTCTGAAATAATTTTTCTTGCTAACAATTTTACCTAAAATATCCCCTTTTTAAAAACTTATATGGTAATATATCCCACATTTTCATTTTGTTTGAGATGTTTTCTCATGTGAGAAATAATTATAATCTTTTTACAAGAGTCTTGACATAGAAAATGATCAATGAAACATGATATTAAAGACAATGATGGATAAAAGGATGCAAATCCATAGAATTCTTAGTACACGAGTCATAAAAGTGATACATTATTTAGTTATCATGTTTACCTGGCATATGTGTGTGTGTGATTTTTCAAAACTAAACTCAAAATCAATGAATAGAGTTAACACATTTTAATTTAATTCTGTACAATTATACAATGAAGAAGGAAAACTGGAAAACACTGAAAGGGGAATTTTAAATGCTGGTCATATAAATGATGTACTGAATCTGTAGTTATTTATGATATGTTTATTATTTATCATACTGTGTACCCAATGTTATATGCTAAGGGACAAAGATTAATAATGCATTCCCTTCATCCTCAAAGAGTATCTAATGGGATTTGATGTCTTCTGAATTCGTAGTTGCTACCATGGCAGTTTTCTTCTTTGCTTACTTTATCCCACACACAGCACAAATTGGAGGGTGATCCTAAGTAGTAGCAAGCCAAGCACTTTCAACTCTAAATAGTTGGAGCTTTCTGGACTTCTCCAACTCCAAGTGAACCAGAGAGTTTCATGAGATATTAAGGACTGACTGTTGTTTATAAACAATATTCTGGGTGAATTAGTTTTTAGTTTATTTATTTATTCATATATTTATTTTATGTAGTATAAAATACATAGAATAAAATACCAATAGTTTTGGTCCTATGTGTATGTGTGTGAATGTATGGGCTTGTGTTTCTTTGTGTACTCCGGCATGTTTGCAAGAACAGCTATCACTTAATAACTCTTTCATTGGAGCAGATTCTCATTCTGAATCTGTGGCTGTTGCTTACCTGGGTAGTCTGAAAAATCAACAGGCCTCAGTAATCCTGCTAGCTCTGCCTCCCATGGGGCTGAGGTCACAGGTATTTGTGAGAACATCTGGTTTGTGACATCTCCACTGGGATCTGAACAACCAGCCCTAGGCTTCCAGGCTAAGCACTTTTGCCTGCTGAATGATCTATTTAGCTCCCTTACCAATTTTAAGTGATGCATTAAAGTAAATGGCAAATCTAGACATACCCAAATCAATAAATAAATAAATATGAATTCAGTGGGAAAGAATATGTGTTACCCACAGGGAAAATAAGGCAGTTTTGATGTATTATTAGTTTATATAATTTGACCATATATTTTAACAAACTCCTAGAGCTATCTGAATAATAAGCATGCCTAACATTTTGACTTTCTAATATCTTATCAACACTTTGCTCTTGGCATTTCATTCATTATGTCATCGAAGTGTTAAAACAAAGTGAGACTTTTTAACATTTTTTATGCTTTTTTGATCTGATTCTGCCAAACCCTCTATTTCACAGATGACAAAACAATGACTTCTCACATCCTATATAAAATTACAAAAAAAAAAAAAAATAGGTCAAAATAGGACTGCTATACTGATGGTTGAATACCTTTGTCATATTGTGTATGTCAATACAAATCATCACATACCTACATAAAATAGTTGGTATACTTTATCCAAGCTTCAAAGAAAGCAAATTTACTAATCAAGATTTGGTCAAAATTGGATAAACTGTACATGTAATGAAAATTGACCACAAATAATAGCACTTCAAGTCTCAACTTTTTATTTAACATTTTTTTCTTACTTTATATATCAGTCCCAGTTTCCTCCCTTTTCCATAGTTCCATGCTCACTACCACACCCCATCCCATCCCTCCTTCACTCCCCAGGGAGGGTGAGGCCTTCCTTGAGAGATCATCAAAGTATGTCAAATCATTTGGAATAGGACCTAGTCCTCCTCCCCCTGCCCTGTGTCTCTAGGCTATGGGAGTATCCCTCCTTGGGATATGGGCCCCTGAAGTCCACTAAGGTTACATCCTGGTTCCACTCCCAGAGGTACCATAGATAGTCGAGTTCTCCTAGCTGACACTCACTTTCAGGGGCCATGTTTTGGTCCTATGTTGGTTTTCCAGCTCTCAGACTGGGCTCCATGGCTTCCCACTTCCTCAGGTCAGCAGTTTCTATGGGTTTTCCAGGCACAGTCTTGACACTATTGCTCTACAATTGGATTCCGGGATTTGGCTCATTACTAAGCTATAGATCTGCTTTTGCTTCCATCAGATACTGGATGAAGGCTCTAGGATAGCATTTAAGATAGTCATCATTCTCATTGTAGGGGAAAGGCATTTAAGGTAGCCTCTCCACTACTGCTTAGATTCCTAATTGGGGTCATTCTTGTGGATCTCTGTACAATTCCCTAGTGCCAGATTTTCTTTAAAACTATAATGGCTCCCTCTATTAATGTGTCTCTTTTCTTGCTCTCCTCTATTCATGTCTCCATTCAATCTTCCCGCTCCCTAATGCTCTACATCACACTGCTGACTATACCTTTTTGACCTGTTCTCACCACTTTAACCTAAAATGTCATTTGGAAAAATATATGGTATTTACTGCAACCACTTATTTCTGTTGTGACTATATTTGATATAATTCTGCTGAAAGTTAAGGAAAGGTGTGTTTTGCAGGGTTCTCATGTTCACACAGACTGATGAAGTAGCTCTTCATTTACCATAGTAGGACGGCAGACATCAGAGGAAATTGTCATAATCCAGAATGACAAATGTTATGTTTTAGGTTTATCAATGAGATTGATCAATTTTTAATACCACCCTTATATGCAAATGAATTGAAAATTATTTTCCTCCCTATGAGGGAAAGTTAAAAAAATAAAATAAAACAACTGTGTATTAGAGAATATCAGTTATGTTGACCAACATATCTTTTTCAAATGGTTATAGCCCCGGCATGAAAATTGACAGGCGACTTCAGCAAGGTCAGTAAAAGAAAGTTTCATGAAGAAAAGACAAGATACATGAAGATTTTGATTGATGTAATGAGGGCCAATATGAAAAGTAATACAAATTGTGCTCAATCTAAGATTGCTTCCCCCAAGGCAGAAAGCAATCTAGCTACCTTCTGCTGCAGAGTGAATGGAAAATAATGATGTAATTTACCATTGCTAAGAATAAACAAAGAGATCTCGAAGTTTGAAAGATACTTAAAAATAACCATTTGGTCACATAGTGTTTTATAATGCCTCATGGATTTTATAATTGTTTCTCACAGTGCCAGAAAATATCAGAATAGTGCAAGGAAAGGAAAAACAAAGGCGGCAGCTGAAGTCAGCAGTGACAGACGCCCCACTGGGTGTGGAAAGCTCCATTATCTCCTGTCATAGCAAGTCTTCAATCAAAGGAAATAGTACTGGAAAAGCCAGGAAATGGAGAAAAAAATAAAGTATATGCAAATTGCCCAAATTATACTACAAACTACTACCAAAGACACAGTAAAAGAATAATAGAAGAGAGTAAGCATTTTTCCTCTTGGTTATTGCTTAAATCCCAGTAAAAATTATATGTATTTACTCTCTTACAAAAGATTGAAGATGATGTTTGAATAATCCAAATGTCTTTTCTATTTATTTGTCAGTTATTATAGAGCTCACAGAATCACAAACAGTTTACAGCATTAGTCTGTGCTCTACTTGAACCTCCCCTTTCATAGCCAGAAGATACCATGGTGATTTCATATTCATTAAAATAACATCTGGAAATGTATATGATAAACTGAGCATACAGTTGTGCATGGGATAACAGTGTTTCAACAGAAAAAATACAAAAATACATACTTTTTACTTTGTTCTTCTTGGTACATGTTGTTTGAAAAATCAGTGTGTGTGTGCGTGTGTGTGTATGTGTGTATGTGTGTGTATGTGTGTGTGTATGTGTGTGTATGTGTGTGTGTGTGTGTGTGTGTGTGTGTGTGTGTGTGTGTGTGTGTGTGTGTGTTCTGTGTTAGGCGTATTTCTCTCATTCATTATGCTAAAGAAAACACCAATTTTGTGTTTACAAACCAGGCCAATAAATAACTGAAAAATTTAGCTGAAGTATGGTAACAATTTGAGTAGACCACAAAAATATTTCTTAATATTTCATGAAATTTAAAGGTAAACCTTGTTTGGTCTTTGCAGCCACATAGAGAAAAGAGAGAGGTCGGGATAGTTAAACTGATCTCACCTCCTTGTTAAGTCTTTTTAGATGCAGAACCAGCACATTAAATCAGGAAGCTCTACTCTAGCAGGTGTTCTGAATGGCCACACTTCCTGCAATGAAAAGAACAAGGAGACTTGAAACTCATACATTCATTCATACACTTAACTAATCTCCTCATAATTTACTTCCTTTGTAGTATTCATAATTGGCCTGCTTTCTAAAAACAAGTGAGCAGTTTTATTTAGTTGTGTTGTAATTAGCATTAAAAATAATGATTCTCCTTACAGTTTTCTTGTGCATTTTTTTCCAGTTTTCTTGTCAGCCTTGCTCACACTAGTCCTCTGAATGCTTTACTGTCATGGGTATTCTGTTACACTCTTTTCTTTGTTTCATGTATCCCTCCTTTCTTTAAGACCCTTCCCCCATCTCCTAGTATGCTTAATTTCATGTCTCTTCCCACACTTTCTGTTGGTCTCTGTCTCTATCTCTGTCTATGTTGTGGAATATTCCATTACACTGTGTAAATATATGTCAATGTGATTGGTGTAATAAAGAAGCTGTTGTCCAATAGCTGGATGAGATAAGGTGAGGGGGAGAGAATGCTGGGAAGGACAGAGGCAGAGGAATACAAGCAGACTGAGAAAAAACAAGATGGAAATGCCATGCTGTCCAAAGTTACCAAGCCATATGGCAATGCATAGATAAAAATATGGATTCATTGAAATTATAAGAGTTAGCTAGGAACAAACCATAGCTATTGGCTGATCATTTATTAAATAATAATAAGTCTCTGAGTGGTTATTTGCTAAATTACAGGCAGACCATATCTGCCACACTGTGTAACTGATCTCTGTCTCTATCTCTGGTCTCTTGACCTGTCACTCTCTCTGTCTCTGTCTCTGTCTCTGTCTCTCTCTCCTCTCTCTCTCTCACACACACACACACAGACACACACACACATACACACACACACACACACATACACACACACACACTAGATTCTAATATACAGATGAGAAAAAACATGCACTCTTTGTATTCCTTCCTCTTAGTCTAATTGACTATTTTCATTTCAACACTTGATTTTTTTTTCATTTACTCTTGCTTACATGTGGTATAATATCAAGTGGAAAAATTTTATAACCTAATAATCCTAATGAGGTCTCCTGAAGAAGGAAATAGAATAACTAGAAAAAGATCATTTTTGAGTAAATTCCAGTATTTGGATTGTCATTTATTTTCTATGAATGTATTACTGTACCCAGATTTTGTTTTCTGAAAGTTTTCTATTGAAGGTTACAGTAGAAAGTTTCTGTATGCATTCCATGGCAACATCAACCCTGACAGCCCAACAAAGCACAAAAATTATGCACCTTCATATTCTTATATATAGCCAAGCAATTAAGAAAGTGCAATATTTTCAGAAGCAGCATGAGAGAGGCCTTGTCTGGACCTTGTGAGTTATAAGAAATAACCTATGTTTTGGCACCAGGTGACTTCTAAATATTGCTACTCTCGGTCTCAAATAGAAGCTTCTTCTTGTAATATATGTCCATGGATAGAAAGGTGTATGACTGCTCGACATATTCAGAGTAAGAGCTGACCCTAAACAGAACAATTATACTACTGCCTAAAGCTCAGGGATCATGAGGCAAGCTGTAGTGATAAGAACCTGAATACAAGGAGAAGACTTGGAAAACCGTCTTCATCAATCCCAGAAGATAATGACTAAGGATGCCTCCAATTGTCCTCAGCAAGACTAGGCCTCTCAACAATATAGACTACAGAAGAACTCACAAAGTACTACATTTTCCTGCTAATTACTGGATACTGACAGATTCTGGGGGAAATTAGTTATTGCCTTCTGCTGTGCATATTCTGAGGAACCCCACAGGCTCTTCAATACATTTCAAATGCATACTCATACAGATGATCCTGATTAAACTCCGTGAGTCTCACAGACAGAGAAAAAACCCAAAGACATGAATGAGGTAGATGGTTTTAAAGGGAGGATTTAATAGCAACAGCGAAATTAAGCAACTTGGCAAATTCAGGCGGTAGATCAGAGCTATGAATTTTATGTAGTTCCAATAGGAATCTATACTATTTTAAAGCTGTGTAAATTTTTATTTGAAACATCTTAATTTTGCTCTACTTTTTTTGTTTTTTTTTTTCATTTTTATAAAATATATGTTAAAGCCACATTCTTAAGTTTCAAGACTTTAGAGTAAATTATAACAAATTTATTTTTAATGGAAAATGTATTCTTCTGTCATATAATACATCCCTACCTCAGTTTCTCAATTTCCATCCCAAGATCTTACTCCCTGATCTCCCTTTTCCTCAAGACCCACTTCTCTCCCATCTCCCTTTAGAAAAAAATCAGGTCTCCAAAGACAGCAACCAAACATGGCAAGAGGAGATATAAAAAGAAAGAAGGAGGAGGAGGAGGAGGAGGAGGAGGAGGAGGAGGAGGAGGAGGAGGAGGAGGAGGAGGAGAAGGAGAAGGAGGAGGAGGAGGAGAAGGAGAAGGAGAAGAGAAGAAGAAGAAGAAGAAGAAGAAGAAGAAGAAGAAGAAGAAGAAGAAGAAGAAGAAGAAGAAGAAGAAGAAGAAGAAGAAGAAGAAAAGAAAGGAAGAAAAAATGCTGCATACTAAAGTTATACATGGCAATCCAACAGGAGAAAAGGAGTCCCAAGAGCAGGCAAAAGAATCAAATACATACCAGCTCCCACTGTTAGGTGTCCTAAAAGCACAACAAAATAACAGCTGTAACATATGCAGAGGACCTGGTGCAGATCTTTCCAGGACTCATGCTTGCCATTTCAGTTTCTGTAAGCTCATCTATAGATTGTTTAGTTGATTCTGAGAGCCTTGTTCTCCAGGAGTACCTACAATATTAGTGTCCCTTCTTTCATGTGATTCCCCCAGGTGCAAGGTAAGGGACCCAGTGGAGACTTCAAATTTAGACCCTCTCTGCATAATGTCTGGATACAGGACTCTGCATTGACTTCCATCTGTTGCCAGACGAAGCCTCTCTGATGATGACTTCATAAGGCACCAATTGGTAAGTAGAAATCATTTCATTTATTTTTTTTTCTTTTTAATACCAGTTGTGTTTGGTTCTAATCTAGGTCTCTGATCTCTTCAATTTCCAGTTGCTGGCCACCAAAGAAGTGATGAGTATGGGCTCCTTCTTGTGGAGTAGGCCTCAAGTTAAACAGACATTTGTTAGTCATTCTCAAAAGTTCTTTGCCCCTATTGCCACAGCACATGTTGGAGGTAGGACAGATAGTCATGATCATGCAACAGTATTTCTCTTCAGATATTATCACTCTAGATAATTATTCAAGTTCAAAGATTTCTTCAATTGCTCTATTTGCAGAGTAAAACTTGCAAACCACTCTGCCTATATCCATGTATACATGTAACTGCAATTTCTACACCTTAAAAAACTAGATCTCAAAATCAAGAGGATTCTTTAGGGGGAAAATATTTGGCATGCACTAATATGTCATCTTATTAATGTCATCTTTTATTATAGTAGTTATTCTGCAAACATGGCTATTGTGAAATAATCTTTTTTGTTCAATGTAAAGAAGTGTCACTGGATTCCTTTAGTAAGAAGCTAAATAGTCAATGCCCAAGAGCATTTTGAGGGCAGAGAGAATACTGGGAAGAAGACAGGAATCACCAGAGTGATATGAAGGAAGAAGGAAAGCATCATGGGCAGTACAGAGCAAAGGTAATAAAGGCAAAGGCAGAAAGTAAATAAATAGAAATGGAATAATTTAGGTTATAAGAGCTAGTTAGAAACAAGCCTGAGATAAGAGCCAAGCTTTCATAATTAGTGGTTATTTGTAAGCTGGATCACAGGACAGATAAAGACTCTTACATGTTGCAATGCTTATTTGATTTATTTAAGCCACAATTGTGTAAGATTACATTTCAAGGATATTAGTAGATTATTAATAAATAATCTCTTCAATACTAAGTTCAAACTATTTTTCTGTGATATGATGGTCATTTTAAACCAACAGCAAGGCCTACACTCTTTCTTCCAGACATGGACATTTAGAAGTTTTATTTTAATTTGTAATTTTAGAGGCTCTAGTAAATATTATTACCTCCTGTGGTACAAGTGAGGAAAAACTCAATGTTATAATTTTGTTCAGGATATTTTCCAAAACAAAAGTAAATAAGAAATATGTGATAGTTGCATTTGATTCTGTGTGCTTCTTCACCTTCTTTATCTTTTTCTCTTTCTATCTCCTGAAACAGAAATTAAATCTCAAGCAAAATTTTGATAACCTAATTAACAGACTCCTCTAGCTCTTCCAAGTATAGCAATATGTGGTAGAAGTGTAAATTTTCTTTGGTAAAGAGTATTCAGATTTGATTAGATGCACAATTAAGAAGGAAGCTAATGTTGGAATGCAAATGTGATTAACTTGTTTTGGAAACATTTCATTTATGTGGACAAGATAATTTTTTATTGCCTGATTAAAAACCACAAGTCCTAACCAAGATATTTTCTTAAAATGGCATAAAGACATATTCCTTAACAAGCAAAAACTCTACTATTTAATGAATTCTTCAAATCCTAGACCAATACCAACAATTATATAAAATTTTCTTCATTTTTTCACACCAACTTTCTTTTCTTCCTTTATAAAATATACTTCTGGGATTTGTTCTCAAACCCATTGCCATGTCCAATTTCACATGTGACTGATCATTGAAACACCTTAGTGATTAAGTCTTGCTCAGCATTTCTACATTTCATTATGTATGTGTCTCAATTTACCAAGTTATCAAAATTATTCGGCTCATCACTCTGGCATGTCTATGTGTCAGCTGACTCACTAAAACCCTCCTTTTAATCTTCTCAAGAAATTTTAATGTAAGACATGAACCTAAACAAAATATTGGAGGAAAAATTGCAACTTACCAATAAAAGCAACATTGGATAGTCCAGTTCACATGTGGCTGGTATGTGTATCCATAATTTGACAGAGCTACACAACTACACAAGGAAATGCCATAGTGACAAGGCTCTTATAAAGAAGCTTCACCCAAGAGGACACCTGAGGGAAGATGGAGGGAGAGAGAACACCTACTGAGAGAGAAATACAGAGACACTAAAGTGAAATGTTCTTTTTATTGTATCAATTGAATAAACTCTAGAACTCCAGGTGGGGAAATGTAAAGAGAAGGAGATGGGATACCTCCACAGGGGAGAAACATCAGGAATGTGGACAAAATAGTCTATCAACTCTTGTCTTCATGTCCCTTACATACGTGGTACACTAACCCTTTATTGAGCTCACACTTAACTATAACTTGTATTTCAGGTTCATTTGCTTGTCACTTCTTCAAGGTGCTCACTGTGTGAACCTGAATTGTTCACTATTCCCCAAACCTCACATTACATCTTGCCTAAGGGATGTCCACTCTTTATGAAACACACTGTCTTTACTGCATTGCTAATCATCTACAGGGATATCAAATTCTGTCCTGTTCACTAAAGTTTTATAATGTTGATGGCAAAGTAATTTTTTATAGATATCCCTTTATTTCTATCTCTGTTTGCAAGCCCTTTTCATGTATCCATCTATATATACTAACAATGCACTGGGAAAGGAAGCTGGGAGGTTGTTAAATGACTCTTGTTGGAAAGGACATTGGCCAACTCAACTCAAGTCATATTTCATAACGTTGCTCAGAATTATCCACTGGTACAGTGAATTTACCCTTTAAGGAGTTAACCAAAGAATTTCCAGGCAAAACATTGCAAAAAAAAAAAAAAAATAGTACCTAGTTCCTAGGTCATATGACAATAGCACAGTTAGAATTTTTTAAGTCTTCTGCCTAGTTAAACATATGCTGCATTTAATATTTCAAAGATTTTAGAGCAGTGTGCTTTTATAAAAAATATTTTTATTTACTTTTTCTTAGTAAAACCTACTTTTAGTAGTATAATTCTAGAATTATTTTCATAGTATTTCTTTATATAATTAATATGTAGTGGGTAATTGAAAAACAGAATAAGTGTACTTGTATTAAATGTATCACATAGATAAGATGTACAAAATAATTTTAATAAAAATATGAAGGTGACTTGATTCTCATAGTACATAATACCCATGAAAAGAATATTGAAATATTTTTTCTTTATTTTAAAGAACATAGTAGGATATTTTATCTATTTAGTATGGAGTGTTTAAAAACTTTTGACTTTGATTTTTGAAAGTAGAATCTTTGTATCATATACATGAGATTATTCTATCACTAAAATATTCTAAAAATGGTACTTAAATGTTCTGAAGGAAAAGTATGTTTCATTATGCCTATATATACAGAAGGCTCTGTCAATAGCTTTCAGTAACAAGTCCCTGAATTGGGAAAGAAAGAAAGGAACTGAAATTCTGCTAACAGCTCTAGTTGGCTCACATGTCAGAATCTGTAGCCAATCCATATTCACTTCACAAGAGATTAACATTTGAGGAGACTCAGCTATAGTTTTGAAATATGTTGTTGAATGCACTGTATTCCTAACAATAAGAGTGGAGGAAGGGATATTGTATTTTGGGCTCTCACCAATCATTCCCTAGGGAATATGTCAAGCAGTGGCAAGAGTTTTTGTCAGATCTTTACAAATGTGCTGTTTATGTTGTTTATCTGAATAGGGAGAATTTGTGGACCTGCTGTCATTTGAATCATTGACTCAGTTTCTCTTTATATTGGCCATCTAAATCCTGGTACTGGAAAAACACGATTAAGCATACCACAAAATTTGCTTGAAACAAGGTAATTACAAATCCTTGTGGGAAGGGCAGCGGCACCTGGAACCTGTTTGCATTTGTATGTGCCTCTGACTAGATAATGGATGCAATGTCCCAGACTCACCAAGAGATGAAGCACTTTAGGGGAAATTAGGAAAAACCCAGCTCTTCCACCAGGTTATTTATTGGATAGTAACATTTTTGGATTTCCTACAGAGCACAAAAGTGATTGCTATCATGCAGCTGAAAGACAAAGTATTAAGAAGAAACTGCCTGACCACAGGGAGAGGTGCATTATGTTTCTTGACAGTCTACATGAGAAACAGATCAGTGAGCAGGAGCCTCAGTGCACCCTGGGATGCAGGCTAACTCTGCTCAACAATATTTTCAGGCATGCTTTTTAGCACTGCTTAAAAGGGGAATATCCTACGAATGAGAAGAACAATGAATTAGGGATCAAGAAATCCACAGTCTTTCTCCCTCATGAAATGTGCTATTATGTTCAACTCCCCAGCATTTTTACATTGGAACTTTTTTTATATTTACTGGGGCTTCTCTCCTTTGTTAAGAAAAACCTGTTTAGGAAATCATTTTATTCATTCAGGAGCTAGGTAAAAATTCACATTATTTTAATTAATTTGAAAACAATGATTTTTCTTTCCTCATTATTCACTGTTGTTTACAGAGTTGGAGGAAGACATTATAAAGTAAGACCAATATCATCCTGGAGATTTTTATATTCATCTTTCACTTCAAGATTTAAGACTAAACACTAAGTGAACATTATGCAAACTGCTATCTCTAAGGTTTAAATTTTCAGGAGCTGATCATGTTTTTGCTAATCAGTTCACATTGAAAATCACATTGCCTTTAAGTTTCTTGATTAAATACATTATTCAGGTAGCGAAATTTTCACAAATATGTCATATGCATACTAAATATTAAATAGTTTGCTACATTTGTGTCAACAATTCCCTCTAAAGTGATAAACTTTTAGCAAAACTCACATGTTGGAAAATTAGATATTTTGAATTAATTTCCTTTGATAATGGCTTAGTTATGTTTATGATTGTTATTGTTATTGGGGAAGGGAAATGGCAACATTTATTTTTCATCTTCTTTCTTTATTGCATATTCAAAATTTACCTTTAGAGCAACTCCATAGAAAAAAATCTCTTCCATCTTATTGCTATGACTCAAATATTCACACCTATGAGATACCTTAGAAAAGCACATTTGGTAATTGTACTATATGTTGTCATCAAAAGTTAAATCACAGTGTAACTCTGAGTTTGCATTCAACGCATATGTATATTTGTTTTAGTTTTTAGATATTGATTCAGAAGAAAAGAACATAATAATACTTGTTATGCATATATGAACATACATTCAAATATACCCCCACCCATCATTGAATATTGACATACACTAATAAAGTGCAGCTAAAAGCCACTGTGGAATGATTAAAGCACATACCAATATTGCTACAGACAGTTTCTTTAGAACCCTAGAGACAGTGAGTTAGATTCTAAAACCAAGCAAACTACTTTTCAGAAATACACCTAGAAAAATCCTCTACACCTTGACTTTCCATATTGGTTTATAATAAGCTCAAATGAAATCATTTATATAGTTGCTGTCCAATACATGTGAAGTGTATTTATTTTTTAAATACAAGCACTAGAATGAATGATAAAGCAACTGATTTTTTATTCTAATGATAGTTGATCATAATAACTTGCTGATATATTCCGTCTCTTTTTACATACTTCTGTACTTAACTACTCAAATCATGGTCTGTAGACCAGTAGTCTTATACAGCTTTGAAAAATTTTCATCCATTCACATTTGAAACCTAGGTTCCAACCTAAACATAATCACAGTGAACATATTGAGCAAAGGTTTCTTGCAGTACACATTGCATTCAAGACTCAAAGCTCTCTGTGAACTGATGCCTCCAAGACGGAGAAAGCAACAGATACTGGAAGCTCCACCATTCAGCACTGGGGACTGGGCATAATAACCTTTTACAGTGATAGTTCTGAAATCCAGCTATTGATTTCTGCACCATTCCAGTCAGACTCATTCTCGGTTCCAGCCCCATTTTAATGAATTCATCAAAGCAAAGTATGTGAAACTAGAAAACTCAAATTTTTAGACAGAAGTATTCCTAGTGTAAGCATGTAAAAAATTGTCCATTTCAGCTTCTCAGAACTCTCAAGATAATGCTTCCTGAGGACATAGCTTTATTTACTTTGTAAAATATACTTACGCTCATTGTAGAATTTGTGAATATTTATTAAATATGATAGAACTTTAATATTTCAATGTAAATGGTAATTATTTGACTATCAATATGTGAGTATAGACCTATGTATGAGTAACAAGTTTTCCTGCGTTCACCTGAAATCCCTTTTTATTCTCCCCATAGTACTAAGAACACATTTGCCAACGACATAATCTTTGTATCAGAAAAATGAAACCATAATAAAATAAACTCAAAATACTTTAAATGTTTTAAAAAGGAAAAAATACTGAGCAACAGATTCTGTAGAAAAGAGGAGTTACGCAAAACTGACTACCATTTAAACTTCACAGAACTGATGAAATTATAAACAATAGACTCCAAGATATGGATTTGAAGCCCATGTGCCTATATTCAAATTCCCACTTTCTTTTTTAAAAAATATACTTTAATTTGTAATTGTTTAGTGTGTGTGTGTGTGTGTGTGTGTGTGTGTGTGTGTGTGTGTGTGTGTTGGTGTGTGTGTGTAATGCATGTACACAGGTGTGAGTATATCTGAGTTTAGGCATGCTCAGAGGCCAGAAGATAATGCTGGATCTCAAGAGCTCAAATTAGAGGCAGTTGTGAGACACCTCACGTAGGCGTTGGTAACTGAACTGAGGTCCTCTAGAAGAACAACCCAGTTTTAACCATATCTCCAGGTCCTAAATTAGAATGTTATATTTATAACATACTATTTCAAAGCTACGTGTCTTTTCAACTATTAGCATGCAGGTTTCAGAATATTGTGAAAAAGTAGGGGAAATATGTAGACCCTCACAAATAGAATACTGGTTAATAACTGTCCTAGAGTTAACTGTTTTATCCTATTTTAACATAGTTTGAAAGCCACATGCATACTTCATCTTAGAATAAAAAGAATTTCAGTAGATTAAATTATGCAATCCATCAATAATGTGCTTTATTGCTCCTTTCAGAAGCAGACTAAATGAGACTTTGATGAAAGTAGAATTTCTAACATAGTTTATTAAATTATTGTTAATAGGTCTGTGAAGTTCTTCCTACTCACACATAGTTCCAAATATCACATTTACATAAACTCCTAAAGTTCATTTCATACACTGCCAAATTCCCAGTTCTATTCCTTCTTCTACAGGAATTACTGATTAACTTCATGTAAAATTGGGGTGTTTTTTTGATACAGTTTTTATTTAAATTTGAAACAAGCTTGTTTATAAGAGGGAGGCTCTTTTGCTTGCTGCCTCTATCCCTGCTCTGTTGTGTTCTGCCTGTTGCAACTGCAACTAGTTCCCTTACCCTCCCCTCCTCCCCTGACCCCCAACCAACAACCATCCAATCCCTTTTCTGCTCCCCAGGGAGGGTGACACCTTCCATGGGGAGTCTTCAAAGTCTGCCATATCATTTGTAGCAGGCCTAGGCCCTCCACCATTTCTCTAGGTTGAGGAAGTATCCCTCTATATGGAATGGGGACACAAAGTCTATTCATATACTAGAGATAAATACTTACCTACTACCAGAGGCCCCATAGACTGCCCAGTCTTTTCAACTAACACCCACATTCAGGGGGTCTGGGTTGGTCCTATGCTGGTTTCCCAGCTATCAGACTGGAGTCCATGTGCTCCCCCTTGTTTGGGTCAGATGTTTCTATGGGTTTCTCTAGTCTGGTCTTGGTCCCTTTGCTCATTACCCCTCCCTCTCTGCAACTGGATTCCAGCAGTTCAGCTCACTGTTTACCTGGGGGTGTCTGCTTCTGCTTCCATCAAATACTGGATAAAGGCTCTAGGATGGCATATAAGGTAGTCATCAATCTTATTATCGGGGAAGGGCAATCTATTGCCTAGATTGTTAGCTGGGATCATCCTTGTAGGTTTCTGGACTTTTCCCTAGTGCCAGATTTCTCTTTAAACCTATAATGACTCCCTCTATTATGGTATCTCTTTTCTTGCTCTCCTCTATTCGTCCCCTGATTCAATATTCATGCTCCCTCGTATTCTCTTCTCCCCTCCTCTTCTCCCCTTCTGTTTCCCCTAACTCCCTCTCCCCTCCCCCCCATGCTCCCAATTTGCTCAGAAGATCTTTTCCCTTTCCCCTTCTCCAGAAGGCCATGTATGTCTCTCTTAGGGTTCTGCTTGTTTCCTGGCTTTTCTGGCAATGTGAATTGCAGGCTGGTGATCATTTGCTCTATGTCTAAAATCCATATATATAAGTGCATACCTACCATGTTTGTCTTTTTGTGACTGGGTTACCTCGCTCAGGATGGTTTCTTCCAATTCCAGCCATTTGCCTGTGAATTTCAAGATTCCATTGTTTTTTTTTTCTTGTCCTCACAGTTTTATTGATAAATGTACCTTACTAAGCAGATCTGTCAACTGTCCTTGGTGAATAGTATGACATTTTTCTTCAATTCTTAGTGAAATGTTTATTATTGTGGTGATATATTGCTTGTACAAACAAAGCTTGTCTGAAGATCAGAGAATGGAGCTTGCCATTAGCTAACCATAGAGGTGTAGAGGTCTGGACGGACAGACAGACAGACAGACAGACAGGAAGTGAGATGGCTGGGTAGAGAGAGGATACAAGTGGGAAGAAACAGAAACTTGTTCTCTTTTCCTCTGGAAAGCTAGTAAGGTAAAGGTGGCTTTGGCTTGCTCCTTCTTCTGTCTGATTTCTCAGCATTTTCCTCTATAACTGACTCCTAGCTTTTATTGTTTAGTTCAATTAAGAACTCCATTAACACTTTCTGTCATTATTACCTTTCTATACAAAATAAACATGCAATTATTTCATTGAATTCAGAAAAATAAATGGTATTGTAATAAAGAGTAGTGTATCACACATGAGTCATCATAGTCTTGAGTTCATAAAAACGCACATATGGACACATTCATGCTGATATTGAGATGATATTGAGGGCTGCAAAGAACCACTGAACTGAGAAGAACTTAACTGGAATGTTCATTTAAAGAGCTATGGGCAACATTGGAGAGAATACACAAGGGTGGCAGGCACTCCAGGTACTCCCTGCAAAGGTCTGTTGATTTCATCTTCCTCTGTGAAGGGGTGGAGTGGAAAGACAGTAATTCAGCAAAGCAGAGAAACCTGAGAGCCTAGAGGAGAAATACCTTCCCAGCAGTTGCAACGGGCAAAACACAACAGAGCAGGGATAGAGGCAGCAAGCAAAAGAGCCTCCCTCTTATAAAAATACATGTACTCTTCTGTTATCAGCATAAAACATGAGCATCCCATTTAACCTTACCTTTGCAGTTAAATACCGGAAATCTGTAAGTCCACATAAAAGAAAACACTAAGACGACTGAAACAAATTTAAGAAAAAAACTCAATCTTTAATTGATAAAAGGGGAGAATTTTCTTTTCACCTTCCAAATAAACTAACATATTAGTTGTTTGTTAACTATATCTGATAGGTTCAGGTTTGCAAAATATTTTTGCTGTTTCATACTTACAATATGGAAGGTGAGGTGTGAAGCATGTTTCCACTATGGAATGTTTGTGTATCTGAAATAAGCTATCATTACCTCAAGTTATTTTTGTAGGACAAAACACTTAAAGTCTATGACTTTAGTGATAATAACATTTAAAATACATAGAAATAATTCTGAGCATTCAAGTAATGGTATGACTACAGTTTTTATCTGGCAACATGTTTTCTCAGATCCTTTTCATTCCCTAAGATTAAGCATCTGTGCAGCAGCATCCTCCAATAACATGGCTTATGCAGAGCTGTAATTTCTAATTATATATGTTTTCAAAATCAAATGCTAGATTTTATGCTTTTTGACATTGTATACTCAGGGTCGTTGCAATTTGTATTGTTGAATAATTATTTAATAAATTTTTATAACATAATTCAAAGACGTATTTGAGTACATTGTAATAATACTCCTGTAAATATTTATGTTCCCTTATTTTTTTTTGCTGATATAACAATGACGTTTGAATGGTGCCTATACTGCCTTTTATATTTTACTATATTTTAATAATTTACTACAAATATTATTTCTAAATACCAGAAATCAAGAACTAATATTATCAAGACATGTCAATGACAAAACAATGGTGACAATAAAGTCAAAATAATTGCTGAAAATAAGCATATTTAGAGTCTAATTTAAGCAAAACTTGAGCCAATATTAGTAATTCCCTTAAGTACTTTAAGAATTTCTAGGTAGCCCAATGACTAAAGTCACAGGCAAGAGAAGCACAAGTTGGTTTTGATCTCAGCCACTGTTGTCTAGGGCTTGTGGCTACACAGAGATGGACTCTTAGGAGACTGAACAGTCTGAGGTTCCTTAATCATTTCCCAGTAAACTCTACTTCAGCAATAGTAAATCTAAATACCACATGAAGGAGCACAAAGCTTGACTCTGTTAAAGGCAAAAGGAAACAAACACAAACACTGAAATGTTTTTCTGGTCTTTTTTTTCAAGTATGACATTAAAAGCAAATATTAATTCTTTGCCTGCAAAACAAGTTGATTTCTGTTACTTACAGGAATAACTTGATTCATTTGTGTTGGTTTTTTCTCCCAAGTTTTGTCTCACAGACTACCTACTATTTTGTGACTTACAGCAATCTGGTAGTGCCAAATAAAACTTGTTTAGCATTATAACTGTATATTTGTAACATTTCCTGTATTCCAGGTCTGAACTCTAAAATTAGAGCCTTGCCCAATAAATGACAAAGTAGAATTACTCTACCTACAATATCATGTAGCTTGGTTGACTATTTTTCTGTTTACCTGATGGTAATTTGTCATAGTTTGGAGGTCTCCTTTTTCTAATTATTCTGATAATGTGTAAAAAATTAACATATTTATTTATTATTTATTTGTAAGGCTAATAAAATCATACTACTTGCAAACTTGAATTTACAATTAAATCTATTGCCTTGCTGGAAAAATATGAATATGTGCCTTAGTGATTAACATTTTGGAATCCCTGATAGCTAAGGATGTTGAGCACTTTCTTAAGTGTCTTTCAGCCTTTTAGGTTTCCTCTATTGAGAATTCCAACTTCAGTTCTATACCCCATTTTAAATAGGGTTATTTGTTGTTTGGTGACTAGTTTGTTGAGTTCTTTGTATATTTTGGAGATCAACCCTCTGTCAAATGGAAGGTTGGTGAAGATCTTTTTCTAGTCTGTGAGCTGCCATTTGGTCTTGTCAACTGTCCTTTGCCTTACAGAAGCTACTCAGTTAGAGGAGGACCCATTTATTAATTGTCCATCAGTGTCTGTGCTACTGGAGTTATATTGAGGAAGCAGACTCCTCTACCAGTTTGTTCAAGGGTACATCCCCCTTTCTCTTCTAAGAGGTTCAGTGTGGCTGGATTTATGTTGAGGTCATTGATCCACCTGAGATACCATCTTACTCCTGCCAGAATAGCTAAAGTTTGAAGCACCAACAACAACTTATGCTGTTGGGAAAAGGGAACAATCCTAAACTGCTAGTGGGAGTGCAAACTTGTACAGCCATATTGGAGATCAATATGGTAGTTCCTCATGAAAATGAAAATCAGTCTTCCACAGGACCCAGCAATTCCACTATTAGGTATATATACAAATGATCCACATACATGCAATAAACACATCTTTTCAGCTATGTTTGTAGCAGCATTTTTTGTAATAGCAAGAACCTAGAAGCAACATATATGCCCCTCAACTGAAGAATAGATAAAGAAGATGTGGCACATGAAACAAACAAACAAACAAACAAAAAAACAAAACAAAACAAAAACAAAAAACGAATGGAATCTTGAAATTTGCAGTCTAATGGATGGAACTTGAAGAAACCATCTTGAATGAGGTAACCCAGTCACATAAAGAGGAAAATGGTATGTACTTACTCATATATGGATTTTAGGCATAGAGCAAAGGATCACCAGGAGGAACGTAAGAGATTCATACAAGGTCCCTCACAGAAGGGGAAAGGAACAAGATCTCTTGAGCATATTGGGATGGGGTCAATGAATGGAGAGGGAACTAGGAGAAAGGGAAGGGAAGATAGGATAGCATGTGTGTCTGGGAGGATGAGTAGATGAGTAAGGGAAGGAATAGACTAGAGGAGAGAGAGAGAGAGAGAGACCATAAAAGAGGGAGCCATTATAGGTTTAAAGAGAACACAGACTCTAGAGAAATGTTCAGAGACCTACAAGACAGACCCCAACTAACAATTTGAGCAACAGTAGAAAGGCTGCCATAAATGCCCTTCCCTGATAATGAGATTGATTACTAACTTATCCACCGTCATAGAGCCCTCATCTAGTAGTTGATGGAAACAGAAGCAGACACCCACAGCTAAACACTGAGCTGAACTGGAATCCAGATGCAGAGAGGGAGGACAAGACCAGGCTACAGACATCTGACCTGAACATGGAGGTGCTAATGGGCCCCCATTTGATAGCTGGGAATCCAGCATTGTACCGACTCAAACACCCTGAACATGGGTCTCAGTTACAAGGCCTGGGCAGTCTAAGGGACGTCTGAGAGTGGAACCCAAATGTATCCCTGGTGCACAAAAGGACTTTGAGAGCACATTCTCCATGGAGGCATACTCGCTTAACCTAGAGGCAGGAGGAAGGCCCTATCCGTAGTCCAAATGACTTGCCATATTTTGTTGACCCCTCCTGGAAGACACCACCCTCCCTGTGGAAGGGGGGGGTGGATTGGGAAGGAGAAATGGAGGGAGGGAAGGAGGAAAGGAGAGGAAACTGGGATTGATTGTAAAGTAAGATACATAAATATATAAATAAAACATTAAAAAAAAGTCTTGGAATCTACCATCCAATTCTAGAAGCATTACAAATCCACAAAATGTAAGAGTAGAAAGTCCTGTTAATTTGTCATTCCAGACCCTTAATAATAATCAGTTTTATATTCCTCAACTTTCCTCTTAATCAGATACAGAGAACACTCGTGGCTGACAGTTAACATAAATATACTTTGGCTGAAAGTATGTTACAGTTAACCACATTTATTTATTTTTTAAATCATATTCAATACTTAAGAACAAATAATATGGTATAGTTTGTAAGAATGCAGCTCAACAACTAAGTCGCTATGTTTCAGTTCCAGTCTTATGACTACTAACTGTCGATGTACGAATGACTGAGATACTTGCTGATTTTTTGTTCTGTTTTATTTTTCTGATATGTGGAAATTGCATGTTGATATTATTTTTCTTCATGAGAAGCTGAAATAACAACATGCAAAGGGTTTTGGCATGTGTTGTTGACTAAAACTAAATTATGTGAGAATACAAACCATAAATATTAAAACAAGGAACTGAGATAGTATGGATGGAGAATGATGATATTTTATACACCATCTTCACTATTAAATCCTTTATCTGGCCACTGAGGCTGTACTCTACACAGTTATATTTGAAAGACATCTGGCAATAATCACCATGGTTGAAATATCCAGGTGCCACACGTTAAAGCTCCTGGATCTCAAACTGATGAATCAATTAGAGAAATGTCTAAAACCATCTGGTTCTCATTCTTCAGCCCTAAACCTGCCCTGTGGTGCTTTACTCTTGCACTTTCAGCAGATTCCCAAAGCTTATCTTCCTCCATCTTTTCGGGGATCCAATAAATAGACACTTAATTATCTGCACAATACCAAAATAGAGATCCATAAGATTTTCCAACAAGAACATCAACAACAAAATTTCAAATGAAGCCAGGTAAGGAACTATATGCAGTCTATGCCATATAATGGGTCATTTTAGGAGAAAAGTACAAGAAAATTGTACTTGTCCGTTTGCAAGATTATCCTTGTACATTTGCTCTCCACAAAATCAAAGAACCTACCACCTCCTTCAAGTATCTGGGAAATATATGGTAAGCTGAGGGTTGATAAAGCCCTCATTACAGTCAAGCATCATTTAATCAGATTTAATCACATTTTTTCACATTTACTGCTATTCTTCAAACCTTCCCACATTATAATGCCTAAATCCATTTAACGTGGCTGAAAGGAGTCACAAGATTGGGCAGTAAAAATTAATTTAGCATGTAGTATACCACAGGCACTGCCCCTACTACTTTAGGTCCTGAATCTTACTGGAGTTCCTGATAACACTGAGCATGTATTCTGAAGGCTGTTTAAATAATATGTTTAAATAATATTAAGCTACCCAGTGGATTCTAGGGCTTGTAGTTTCCACAAACATTAAATACACTCCATCAGAAACCTAATTTTTAACAACTTTAAGCCTTTTTTAAAAATAATTATTTGAGAAATTCATACAAAAATGTTAGTCATATCCATCCCTCCAACAACTCCGAGATCCATCTCCTCTTCCTGACAAAATCATTTTTTTTTATACTTTTTCTTAAAACCCTGCAAGAGCAATTTGCACTATTGTTTGACATGCTAACTACACTCCTAGATTTAAAAAAAATGTCCCTTCTTTTTGTAGTAATAAGTAAATTGCTAATAGCTATGTAGCTAAGGGTTGTATTGTATGGGAAATTTCAGTTTCTATGCTGGGGGGGTAGGTCTGGCTTATGCTTGCAGTTCTCCTAAGTACTGTCAAAAGTGCTGTGAATTCATGTGTGCATCTGCTTTGCTATGTACAGAGATAATGATATTTTCTTGTACTTATCTACTGCCCCAACCCTTAAACTCTTCCTCCCAACTACCACAATGATCCCTATTCTCTGCACCTTGGTCATTTGTACATCATTAAGTAGAAATTCTCTCATATGTGTTGGATGTGATAGATGATTCCTTTTCTCCTCCCATAGCTTAGAAAACACCTTCAAACACTGTCAAGTTAGGCAGCAGTGACAAAGCTTCCAGGTCCATACCAGCTTGATTTTTGACATGTTCTAGTCTCAATTATGTGATATTTCAGTAATATGATCTTTACATTGTATTCTGGGGAGTAAGAACAATGGCAATATATTGAGTCTTAGGGTTTCTATTGATGTCAGGAGGCTCCATGACCATGGAAAATCTTATAAAAGAAAGCATTTAACTGGGACAAGCTTACAGTTCAAAGGTTTATTCTATTATCATCATGGAAGGAAGTATGGTAGTATTTGGGCAGATATATTGATGCACAGGAAGCAGGACATGAAGTCTGTATCACACTGAGCATAGTTTGAGCAAGCAGACTTCAAAGACCAACCCCACAGTAACACGCGTCCTCCAACAAGGCCATACTTGCTCCAATAAAACCAACCACTTAATAGTTCCACTCTCTTTGGGGGGTATTTTCTTCGAAATCATCACATTTTATAATATTTGGATATCAATGGAACCCCAATGGCTATCACCTCCAAAAGATGTTACCTTCATCAGATATTGGCCTTTTTATCTTTTGATGCCTGGAATCTAGTAGAAGCATTGTTGTCTTCTTATAGGGGAACACTTTAAATTTTCTGTCTCTGTCTCTGGATTTCTCATTCTTTCTGTATATGTCTCTGTCTGTCTGTATATGTCCCTGTCTCTCTTCTCTCTGGAAATTTCTCCACTAGTAGGTTACCATATTTTTGGAAAGGTATTTAGTGTTATTTACTGCTCAAATGTTACCTCTTCTATGTTACCATACAATCCCTCATCTCACCAGTTTATGTCTTCCTATTCATTTTTGGATGAATGGCAGGGGTTCCTATTGTCCTTAATAGTCCTACATATACAACATTACACAATGTTCTAGATGTAAATTATTTTTCAGTAAAGGCTCAGCAAACATATGCATACCTTACACTTAAACAAAAATAGTGCTTTTATGGAAAGCCTAAATCTGATTTTATGTTCATTTCCAAATTATAGAAGGACATGCTTTCCAGTCTGATCAGTCTCTTACTTATCACCCATTAGATCAGCTACTGGTACTCACATTGCCTGTACATTGGCTAGTTAAGGAGCCATTTGGGAACATTATTGTGGCACAATGGTTATACATAGTAAGGAGTGTTGGGAATGCCTAAATTGGCAGGAGATTTTAGAAAGTGCACTTGGATCCTGGAGTCATTATTACACATCCTAACAAATGACCTTCATGATTTAAAATCTTTCACTGATTCTTAGATGATGAATCATATACAATCTGGACAAGAGAAAGAAATACCTTACAAAAATTTAAGCCATCCATTCACAGGCTTCCAGGTCTGGAAAACTGTCCACATCCATGCTTGCTATTTTTAAGTCACTTGCATGGGTGCATACCAACTTTTAATTAGAGTTACACACTACTGAAAAGCTACTGACAAGTATACATATGTGCAGAAACAAAAAGAAATGAGAACTTTCTGTTCCTCCTTAAAGAGAAAACTATGTCCAATAAAGCATACCCCAAAGCATTCAGACTGGGAGTTAGCCTATCAAATGGGACATTCCTTGATACTGTCCTTAGATAAACTCATTCTGAGTATTAGAAGAAAATAAATATCCCTTTGCTGAAGAAGTGTGTCTCAAAGAGATCCTTCTTATTTAGATAGGCATACTCATCAACTTTAAAGTTGACAGTTGTCCTTGAAGCTACCAGAGATCTTGCTATTGCAGACTATGCACAGGATTCTCCCAAGATATCCCCAAGTGACATGTGACAACAAATCATGAAAAATAGTTGAAAAAAACCTGTCTCATTGTTTAAAATTTTCTCAGATAACTGAATCTCATCAGAGGACATTCTTTATGATTTAGATAGTCCTTTGGTGGGTCATTGAACCATGTGTACTATACAACATCCTTCATCAGATGAAAACGTGACTGAACAAAGCAACTGCCTATAAAACAGTCAGATAAGTTATAGAGAAAGATGTGACCTCTGAACTGGAATGATTTGGTGTTGGGCTTCCCCAAAATTCAATGTCCAACAGGTTTTACATACAGTACAGCCATGATGTTTTACCTCTACTAATTGTCTTGAGAGTCAACTGCAATTATGTAGAATACTCACCAAGAGAAAAAATAATGTTCTTATCACATCTACAAGTTCTAAGATTCAATTTCCACCCACTTTTATCTAGGTCTCACTGCCCACCAGACACTTACTAACTGGTAAGTTATGATCCCCTGACAATAGTCATCAAATGTCAAAACCCATATGCTTGCTACATGAGTATTATTACTCTGGGGAACTAGAAAGTCTCTGATTGTATGCCCTACTAAGATTTACTAGATGTATGTGATAGCTAGAATCCCTTGTGTCTCTGAGTTCTTACATGAAGTGAAGACTATATTGTCAAGTTTTCAAACACTGTATGGGCCATTACTTGAGCTAAAATAAGTTGCATCTAATGGACACCATTCATATATATATATATATATATATATATATATATATATATATATATATATATATGAACCTCTGATACACAATCACAAAAAGTAAATCATTGTGCACAGGATGTAAGCTCTAAAAATAAAGCACATGCTGGAGAGAGGTGCAATCCCTTCACTGGCTTGACAATAAATCTAATCGCCCCATACTATATAAGTGCTGTCCCTGTGGGTCAAAACACAGAAATTATTCCAATGGGAATGATAACTGTTACTATTGTTATTAGTGTATTTATTTGACGTTTGAGTCTTGGTATTAAAACGTCAAATAAAGAAGGCTGCTTAATGACCCACAAAGGCTACAAAATCTGGCCTGGAAAAGTTTTCAATACCTTCTGGTTCCATAGTTGCCTTCAACAATGGCTGTGAAATTGCTATGCATCCTTTTAAAATTATCTGAGATCTGCTTGCTAACAGACCTGGACTATAAACAAAATCCATCCAATCTTTATATAAAGTGGGTCAGACAGTGCCATAGCATGATGAATGACCAAAAGGCTGAAACAAAGTTTGTTCCCTGAAGACAGAAAAACTGAATGGTCCACTGAATGCAAACCTTTTCATCAGACTTTTATCTTGGATGAGCCTTAAAAGGGCCACAACTTAACAGTTGTGTTGAAATATATGTTTGACTTGAATGAAAATATAAGTGGAACCACAAGCAAATTCAGATTACTCTCATTGGGATCTAATTTAGCCAGTAGAGACCTGTACAACTAGCTGCCACTGCAATGTCTACATCCCAGAATTGCATACATCCACAGTATCTCTTCTGACCACCTATAGCTTCCTACTCCTTGACTGCTACATATTCATTTACAAATTATAAACTTCCATTCCCAAGTATTGCTTCCCAAACTGTAGTATCCATATAACCACAAGTTAGGCAATGCTGAGATTATGTCAACTATAAGACTACAGTTGCAACTCCACAGTGGCATTTCTGTGTTCATCCTATGTATATCCTCCCGAGGCATCAATATACGAGTGGTAGTAATAACACTAATAAATATAATTTTGCTGTTGTTCTACCACAAATCCTTACAAAAGGCAGTTATCACTCTTTTCCTATATTCAGCATGGTTTTCCGCATATTTCAGCATGGTTTCATTCATTCTCACATATGGGAAGTGGCCTAAACAACTTGTGTTTGTCTGCTTTATTTGTGTTTGTTCAGGGTTTCACCAGGATGGTGGTAACAAGCTATGTCCTGATACTGACACCAAAATAAGCTCTATTTTGTAATGGCTATTGTCTCCAAGAGCATATGTGAATTTATGAATGAATAAAAGATACAAAACTCCATTTTAACTGGAAATAACTGTTTAAATCTATTCCTCTATCACCAATTTTATCTCTGTTATGCAAACAATATATCAAGATTTTCACTAGGTGGTATGAGAAAAGAAATCATTTGATGGGAAGCCACTTTTACACTACATTTCTAAACATTCTCATATTTATTTTACAAACCTGCTATGTTGTCTCAATCCTGACAGATGTTGTTTAAAGATGGTGATTGGCATCAAAATTGGCCTTGTTAGAATTTCTACTCCCTATATAGTTATATAGTCTTCTTTCCTCTTCTTACTCATATGAGGTCTAACATACCTGACAACTTTTATGGTAGAAGCTGATGGTCAATGTTTAATCACATGTACCAATTCTTAGTTTATTTAGTTTCCTTTAATTCACAACTCCTTATGAAGCCTGTGAACACTCTAAGGCACACTCTTAGGTTCCCTTTCCACTTCAGATTATCTGTTGAGTTCACTGCTGCAGATTTTCCTTCAGTTAGTTTAGGTATCCTAATGTCTCTGTTAGTAAATTTTTTATTTTTCATAATTTTGATTTCCTTCTTTACTCATTCTGTCACCATCAGATTGTCTCCTCCCCACCTCCCTCCCTACCCCTGTCTCCTATCTCTGACATTATCATCCTTCATAATCAAGGATTTTATCCAAAGAGTGGCTTTCTTGGTTGGAAGATTGGAATAAATAAGCGTGGGTCAGACAAGCAACCTTGAGCAAGAATCTAATGTTCAAGAGTGACTCCTTAACCACTTTTGAATGGACTCCTATAGGGTCCAAAATACACATGAGCTGTTCTTGGAAATTGTAAGAAATGATAAGACAGGGGAGAATCAGCTGCTTAAGGGGGGAAAAACTTCAATGAATGGAGAAGGTAGTGTAGCCTACCAGAAAACACTGTTATGATTGACTCAACATTCCTGGTATGGACATCTGAGACAGCCCAATATAGACACTTCATAGTTACTTGGCATATTATTAAAATGTAGTCACGTTTATAGCCCATGATGGATAATGTCAAATGTAAGTGTCTGAGTTCATTGTGACTATCATTTTTATTTTTCTTATCTGTCTAAGGGAAATAGTATCAAACAATAAGATGTGTTTGGTCTTTAAGTCTAGAGATAATATATTTATAATGCCATAAGAAACTAGATTTCAGTTCTTGGTTCTTTTGGACAGACTATGACATCATCAATATTCCAGACTCAGAATTTGAGTTCATCATAAAATATTAAATGTTTGGTATGTACTCCAAGTAGCAGAGTGTTTGTCTAGAGTACACAAAGCACTGAGTTCTATCCCAAGCACTGTGAAATCAGTGATGTCCACTTTTAACACTAGTACTAGACATCAATGTAGGAAGATCAGAGGTTCACAGTCATTCTTACCTACATAATGACTATAAAAGTAGCCATGTAAATATGAAACTGTTTCAAAATGCTATTAAAAACCAACAAATGAATATTTTATGATACATAATATACACATTTGTTTGCATACAGTATATTCATTTCTTCCTAGCTTTAGTATCAGATGTCCAATTTTAGTTCTCAACATTAGCTTGCTCAGTTTACACAGCTAGATATTAAGATGTGACCACATTGTTACCTTAAGTGTAAAGGAATGTGCTTGTTGGACTTTGATGAATCTTAACACAGAGAATACAGTATATGCTTCTCTGTGTTCCACATTTTTGTCACATAGGTATGCTTAATGTAGCACTGGTGAGTTATTCAACAATAATTTGATTCAGCAAACAATGAAATTTCCTTCAACTACCATTGGGTCTATAACTCTCTAAGAGAAATCTATATTTAAGGGAAATGGAAGCACAACACAATGAAACTTCTGGCGTACTAGGAAAAACAGTAAATACTGAAGCAAAGATTAAAACCCATAGAGTCCTACATCAAAGGCAGTATCAAATAAGAAGCAGCTAACTTTGTGTCTGTAGGAGTCAGAATCAACATAAATGAAATCCGAAGTATCAATGTGAGAGAAGTAAAAACTAGAACAGAAACAAGCAAAGTAGAGGATGGGAATAATAGAAAATTTAGCAACATAAAAAAAAAAAAAGATTTTTGTCAAGTTTTTTTTGGAAAAAGAAAATGACTAAGAGAAATAGAGAACCTCAAAGCAAAATTCAAAGCAAGATAAGGCAGATATGACACCACAAAAGTAAATGCCCTTATGACTGATCACTGTATGTTATCTGCAAACTAATTGAGAAAGAAAGAGAAAACTACTAGAAATATGCAACTTATCCTTTCATGAAGAGAAAAATAGAAAATCCTAACAGTGTCATAAATACAAGTAATGTTTAGTCAATAATTAATAATTTCTGAAGAGTGAGAGCAGAGAAAGACCACATTAGCTTTGGGTTTCAAGAACATTTAATACTACCAATCATCTTAAGCTTATAAAAAAAATTAAACGATAAAAGGTAATGGGAAAAATTAAAGTCTGTTTAAAGCACTAATTTGCTTCAGAAGTACATAGACAACACAGGAAAATTACAAAAAGAAAACAAGGAAACAAAAAACTTGCAGGACATCATCCATCATAAATACAGATAGAAAACCCACCCAGCAAATATTTCTAAATTAAACCCAATTCAATGAAAGAGTTATACTAGATAACAAAGGTAGATTTTATTTTCAAGGCAGAGTTTCTGTGTTGTCCTGGCCATCCTGGAACTCACTCTGAAGACTAGGCTGCCCTCAAACTCAGAAATTCTCTTGCATATACCATCCAGTTCCTGGCATTAAATGTATACACAACCATTGGTGAGCTAACCAAGGTAGATTATTGGTAAGGAATCATAAAGGTTAAACATAAGCAAGTCAATTATTGTGAAACAACATGGTAACAAATGCAAAATGAATGAATGATACAACAATCCTCAATAAATACTGAGAAATACCAACCAAATATAAATTATTGTATGACATAAAAATGTAGTGTATTAGGTACAAAATGAGTATGTCAACAAAATGAAAGACGTTTTGATCTTCATACAACTAACATGGACTTTAAAGTATTCAAAAGTATTTGTCCTTCCAATACCAGAAAGAGAACAAAAAATTTTTTACAAAACATTGATCCTACAGTCCACAAGAATTGAACCATGTCCAGTGACATTATTGTTGTTCCAGTATTGTTAATACAGCTATTTCTAGAAAAGACTTTGACATCAGAATGCTGGCATTCTTCTGGCTTTAAAATATTAATGTTCCCCTTTTCATGATGGTCCCCGGACCATAGATGGAGAAGCTCTTTCTCAAGTATATCTCTTCAGGATGGAGTTACCATGATCTGTTGATTTCTGCATTAATTTTGGTTGTGGTTTTTTGTGATGGTCTCCATTTGCTGTAAAGAGAGGCTTCATTGAACGTGTTGTTGATACATTTACTGGAGGGTATAATGAAAACATTTAGAATGCAGAGTGGTCAGTCCTGGGACCATAGTCACTTAAATAATAAAAATAAACTCAGCAGTTTTGTGTGTGTGTGTGTGTGTGTGTGTGTGTGTGTGTGTGTGTGTGTGTGTGCATTCACAAGCATATGTAAGTACAAAACACAGAAACTAAACACACATACACATATATTTTTGTCTAGAATTAAAAATCAAAGAAAAAGAGGCTGTGTATTTCAGAGGGGGAGAATGAATATTAGAGAGGTTAAAGGAATGGTAGCTAGGATGGTCGGGATAGAAGAAAGGGAAGGCAGAAATTATGCAATTCCACTTCAGTTAAAAACATTGAAAAGATTATTATATTGTTGTTTTATATGTATGGGTTAGGAGGATGTAACTAATGCTAGTGTTTTAACCACAATAAAATTATAAAATAATTGCTAGTAACAATAACAAAAAGGAACAAAAGTAAGGATATAATGTAGATAGAATGAATTTTTCTGAACTTGTATCCATTGTGTTAGTGAGAATAGGGCATTAAATGTCTATGTTGGCCTCCACTGATCATCTTTTACAGGGAAAACTAATGATATTTAACTTTCTTATGTCAAGGATTTTATATTCATTTACTAAGAACAGACACATTGGAATGGAAAGCTGGAGAACAGAACTTTTGATTGCATAGGAAATCCTATGTATTATAAGATAATACTTATATGATTTAAGCCTTGTAGTTAATTGTAAGGTGCTCTCAGGATTATGGGGAAATATAAACATATGCAGAGTAGTTCACAGTGATTTGAAAATCATCACTATTTTCAAATAGCAGATACCAGAAAGAAGACCATATGTCGAAAGCTCAGGATTTTAGTTTAAATCTATTTTACATAAAGAAGAAAAAGAAGAAGAAAAAAGAGCTTCCATCTGCGAATTGTTTGTTACCGCCATGTCATTCTTTAATTGCACGTCAATTTTAAAGGAGATTTATTTCCTGAAATATTTTACATTTTGAATTATATTTCTTCAAACCTTCCTTTATTGGCACCTGCAGTGTGTGGGCGTTTTCCAAGCTTCAGGGGCTGAATGAAGTCTAATTGACTTCATTGTTGGCAAACAAAACATGGGTTCTTTTGAACCCATAATGAAAATGATTTGGCTATCCTTAAGACACACTATAAGTCCACCATAATGATAATCTTGAAACACATGCAAGGATGGAAGTTCATTTGTATGTTGCCACATCATTTTGATTTATTTCCTTCCTTTTAAGATTCAAGTTGAATATCCATAAAGGAGAATCTTTAAGTACTATACAGGAGAAAATCCTTGCTGAACATTTTGAAAGACAGTACAAACTCATCAGAGACGACTGAGCTGATAGAAACTGCCTAGATATTGGTTTTCCACAGATGTACTGAGAAACATTAGGATTAGGCTATGATGAGCTCGAAAACATTCCAACTTTTGAGATGTAAACATTGCCAGGAATGGTATGCAAATTACAGTAATGGTGAAAGAAAGTTTTAGCACCATCATAATATTCCATTTTAAAGTGAAAACATCTGTGAAATGCAGTAATTCATTACCATCAACTGAGTTTGCAAGTTCTCTTTTTCCACTGGATCATATATCTTGCAATGAGAGAGAGCTTAAAAGCAAACACATTTAATGATACCATGGCACTGTGCACCATATTTAGAATATGTAGTCCCTTTTGTACATCACAGGGGACTAAAAGTCACACTAAAATTGTGTCAGTTTCTACAGAAAGTTTCCAAATTCCTATCAACTCACAATGACTCTTGACAATTTAAGATTTTCTATATTAGATACACACAAAAAAAAGCACTTGTAAATTCAGAACTTAGATTTTTAACTCTCAATGATTATGAGTTTACTTCAAAGGAGCTACATAAAAACCCAACTGAAATTTTCCCATGATGGCCTCTCCTTATGTACCCTGTCAAGCTTGTGTCTATTTGGTAATTATTGGATAGAGTAATTCTGAATACCAAATATTTTGTTGTTATTGTTTTTGTGTTGTTTTCTTTTTTGTCAGAGATATAAAACTATTATTCATTATTTCTCTATACGTTAACCATACTTTCCTACAGAAATACATCTGTAAATCTTTTGAAAAACTCATCAGTGAGTCTTACGTCAGATACGTCAATTAAAGGTATACTTGGAGTACATAGCCTCTGCTTTGTTAGTGGGATTACCACTGTGAGGTCTGTTTGCCTAATTTGTTCACTGCAGAGACTGATCGAACAAAGATTGCACTGTGTTTGCACATCTGCTTTGTTTCCTTTATTTTCTCAAACTGTTGCTGTAATTCCAATGAGCTTTTATCACAAAATTTTCCAAGCCACTTTTACAATAATGAGGCATTTTATTATTAAGCAGCATGATATTGTGAACCTACTAAGTTAGAATCTGTTGCCAGTGTGAACTATAATGTAATATGACTTAGTTCATTTGGTGTGTATGTGTGTGTGTGTGTGTGTGTGTGTGTGTGTGTGTGTGTGTGTGTGTGTGTAAGTGTTTTGTATTTTTTTAAATCTTAAGTAAGAAAAGTATCTGGAATGTACTCTATATTTATTACTACCAGGAATATAGAATACTGTAACAGGGGATGCCAAGCATAGACACAACAATAAGAGACCATTTAGGGTAGAGCAGTCATCCTTCCTTGAGAAGATTATGTACTGGGTAATACTACACTGGCACAATGATACGCCTCAACTTTTTGAGTACCATCTCTAATCTTCTGGGCAGTCTGCCACAGCACTCTTCCATCAGAAACTGAGGGACATGTCAGTCCTGTTGCTTTCTCTCTGAGGGATAATGTAAACAGTAAAAATATTCTAAAATCCCTAAATTTCCTTTATTCTGTAGCCTGATGCAATTGCTGTGTACCATGGAGAGCAAGTTTACAAAACAAAACAAACTGTTTCCATTTCAATGTGCTTTCCCAACATGTTTAAAGGTCTTGTGTAGAATCGGTAAATTTCTCTGCCATAAGCAAAGAAGCTAAACTTTTCACATGGGTTAATGTATGAAAGATCATGTTGAGTCATTCAAAATCATACTGACCTACAATTTTAATTTCAATTTACTAGTGTGTTGATGTACAAATATATACATGCATGTAGCCCTTAACTTTGTTTTTGAAACAAGGTCTCTTGCTGAGTCTTTTGACTGGGATTAGCTGATTGATCAGCAAGCTAAATGGGACCTGCTGTTCCCTACCTCCACACCATGGCAATACAAGTGTTGTCCCCAAGCTTTGCCCCTTCTTAGCTGGGTTCCATAGAATCAAATGGCTTATAATTGTTTGGTAAGAACTTTAAAACTTGAGCTCTCTCTTCAACCTTAAATTTCTACAATAAAAATACATTATTAGTATTAAACTGAAAATGGTAAAGCTTTCAGGCAGGCTTTCATGTTAAAAAGACCTAGTTTTAAGTGTATCGTTAGGGGTCAAATAGTCTTAGAAACAGATTAGGTACTTCTAGAATTGTACAAAATTTAGGCAATGTTTTGCAACCCCCAGGTTTATCAGAAATCACACTTGAACATGAAATAAATGTCTTAAACATTATTTGATGTTACTATTTTAAAAAAATTTGGATTTCTTAATTTCCTTTTAATCATATAGAAATGGAAGTAACTATTTAAGGATTAGAAAACTTTCTGAAAATAGTTATATTTTCAATTTTCTTCATGTTCCTAAGTGAAACATTAATTTTAAAATATTTTAAATAACTAAAGGATCAAGAAAACTGTGTAAATGTGTTAGTTATTCATTATAGTTTAGCTTCCTTTAAGCAAATTATTGTCAAAAGGCATTAATTAAAAATTTACTTAGTATAAATAATAAAATGCTCAAATATTGTGAGAATCACTACCTTTTAAAGTTTAACTGTGTGTTTTCTTACTGAGTTGGCACATAAGATAAGTTTATAACTAATTATTTATTCTTTATTTCTAAATAATCTACTTGGTTGAAGGAGATGAACTGGTTATCCTTTCTGTCTTCACCTGTGTATGATTAACTGCTACAGTAGTCAAACAGTACAAACTGCTAGCCAGACATGGAGAATACATTAAATAAAAAAAATTATTAATTTTAAAGAAAAGATACCATGAGAATGCAAAGAGCGTGAAAAGAAACAATAAATCAATTTCACTATTGGCCACTTCCTTTGGTGTTTCTGAGCCAAAGCAAAAGTAGAGGTGTGAAAAATCATTTCACAGCCTCTCTTCAGTTGAGGTAGAAGACATCAGAACACAGGAAAACATAATTCTCAGAAAAAAATATTTAAAAATGTATAGCTCTTAACAGTACCATGTATTTATGTATTTTTCTGAAGTAGCCAGCAGGATGCTGTTGTTCCCAAGTCAAAGAGAGCTTCTTAATTCTGAGCCAAGTATCCCTAAGCCAGACAAGGTTCTGTGAACCAGTCTTGGTAATCAGAGATGGGTGAGAGTGGTTGTATTCCTAGACAGTAGGGAGCTTTAGTCTATGAGACAGTGAGTAGTAGCCTCAGCAGTATATCTTCAGGAAGAAATTAAATTAGACACAAAATAAAGAATGCTCTCTAGCTCAAATTAGAAACAAAATCCTTTTAGCAAACCTTGACAAAATCAAAGTAGACATGCACATGAATAAAACTCAGTATTGATGAAATAGATATAATAGCTTGTAGATACACATGTAAATTTTTAATAGTTTGCACCCAAATTAGAGTTGTCATTACAGAAAATAATCTTATAGAAAAATAAGAAACAACTAAGAGTAAAATTAATAGAAATAACCCAGAAATATATAGAAGATAGAAGATCAAGCTAGACATTGAAACAATTATCAAAGACTTACATTCAAAGATACAAGAGAAAATGATACACAGAAAGGAAAGAGAAATGGAAGACATTCAAAATAACAAATTTTATTTTTACAGGTAAGGTAGTATGTAATATTATAAATGAAATAAACAATCTAGTACACATAGTGAAAACCATTAGAAAACTTATAATTCACACACACAAACACCACCAAAATAGGATTAGATAAAACATCAAATATAAATGAATATCAAATCTAAAATGGTGATATATAAAACTGGACAGCAGACATATAACTGGAATATTAACAAGGAAAATTATCTGGAAAGAAGCAAGTGATTTAAATAAATAGTGACCATATATTTTCCTTATATATTCAAAGTTATGGTATATCAATATTAAGACATTCAATGAAACTCGAGCAGTAAGAAGAAGACACATCAAGACATTGCATAGGTCACTGAAAAATAGATAACCATTAGGCTAGCCAAGAGAAGCTATGAAGAGCATAACTAATATAAAAATGAACAAAAACTAGCAGCTATTTGCAGTGAACATATTTAATTTTAAATGCCAAATAAAATAGTTGAATAATAATAAAGTCTTTAGCATACATAAAATAAAAAAACACCATAATTTTGACAAGGAAATAATGAAAACATGTTTGAAAGTCAAGAGTCTATACAAAAGCAGAGATTGCTACTGAAGAGGTTCTCCTGTACTCTAAAGTATCTGATCAGAGAACTGTTTCCCCAGGGACAACAGAAGGAAGCTAATGCAACTGTTGCCCATGGAAGCTAATATTCACTCAAAGCTGAGGGAAAAAAAAAAAAAGCCAGATACTGTGCACATGGTATTGGATAAATAGTCATGAAAAGAAGATAGAGTAAGAGAGTCCTGGAATCTTACAACATTGTTCCACAAAGCTACATAGTCCAGAGAAAGTATGGAATGGTAAGAGTCAGTGCAAAGAGGTTTTAAGAGGCCACTGAATGCACCTATGGAAGCAAACCCTATGTCATAATAGAACCTGCAAGATGTTGGCGATGATAGGACTATGAAACATATGCCAAGAAAATCTGAGGCAGGAGGTGGGATGGACTCAAATGAAAGATTTGTAAATGTTGAAAGGAGGATCTACTTAAGCCTGTAAAGCCCAGACACTTCCACTGTGATTCCAAATGCCAGACTGTGAGATTTGGTGTCTATCCTGTGGGGTTAGTCTTGCTTTGGTGAAGTCTTTCCCTGCAACACTGTTATTTATTATGTTTTCAAAATGAAGTTTTACTTTGAAAATACATGTTGAAAATCTGCAAGTTGGAAAGCAATGCATGAAGTAAGCATTGAAGCTAAAAAACACACTTTTACAGGTGACATTCTTTAAAAGTCATACTATAAATTAGAAATATGATTAAATTAATTTTAAAGGCACCAGTAATACAACAAACAATAACTTATTTTTCTCCTTTTAATATAGAAACAAACAGTAACAATATTGGCTGTAGCATGAAATATATAATAATATAGTTCTTTCCTGAAATAAATGATTGACCAAATTAAGAAAGAATAAAAGGATGTCTCCCAAAGAAATTTATGCATAGTAAATGTATATATTTTTCTCTACAGTAGTTGGTAAGAAACATAGTCTGCTCAGACACTATCTCTGTCCCATACTTCAAGAATGGGCTGACCTAGTAGTTTTATTACAAAGAATATAGAAATGTAAAAATATTCACTTTATAGTTAATGGGCCAGACAGACATGCTTTAATTTCAGTGCTAGTTTACGTGATGCAGGTTGACTCCTATGCCACGGTCTGAGAAGGAGGGAACATTACCTCTGCCTAAAAATTAAAGATCATCAGAGAAACTCAAATGAAAGAAACTTTAAAAGTAACCATTCTGACTTTTTATAAAAGCAATAATGATATTGAAAAAATTGTCTTGAATGAAATTAATCTAAGCAGAACATGTAACTAAATGTCACTTTGTATTCTGGACCATATGGACCAAGGAAATAGTGTTACCTTTGAAGCTCATAAAATACAACCATGACTAGAGTTTAGTTGATGTGAGTGAACCATTATTAATCAAGTTTAACTTAGGTACTGCCCTTGAGATAAAAATAATATCTCAAGATGTATGAAAATAAGATAAATGGTGGGACTGAGGGAGATCAGATTCTGTATTTTATTTGCAACTTTCTGTGAACTAAAATATCATTCAAAAATAGAAATTCTAGGAAAAGTCTAGTATTTTTACCAGTCAGAAATAAACTTCAGGAAATAGATCTAAATAATTTAAATATCACATGTTATAAACTATAAGGTTTCCCAATAATCTACACTAATTTTAAGTTTTATATTGCTTAAATTAGAAAGAAAGCTATTGAGTGAATGTTATTACTAGGCAAAAGTCATTGTAATGAGCTGACATTTTCTTTCTCAAAAGGCAATATGTAATCAAGATATATAATAACACTCAGTGTTTATGATCCCAAAAGTAGTTTCAATTTTTAGAAATAAATTTTCCAGAAATTAAAGAGAAAACAAATTCAAAATTACATTAAATTATTTTATTTTCTTTTATAGTAAAAGAGACAGAAAATTTATAATTGTATAGAAGAATTGAACAAAAGTTATTTAGTTTGTAAATAAATAAAATACCATCAGGAGTCTTGAGTAGACATTGAAACACACCATAGTGTCTTCCATTTGGAGTCAAAGGGCTAAAATAAGTATTCAGGAAAAATGCTCTGCTGTTTTAAAACAATCCCACCATATTGAGAGGTGATTCCAACTGAGGGAGGCTAAAATGTCATAGGAAGAACAAATATTAAGGAAGAAATGACCTGAAGTATATGAATAGATAAAAGTAACATCTGTAGATGTGCTAGGGTGGGAAACATTTCTAAAGTGAGCATGTTTATAATAATTATGAAACTTAATATGAGCATCATACCTCAATCAAATGAAACAAGGAAATTTTCCTCATCTTCACTCCTTGCTGACCCACAAGCTTTCTATACTAGCAAAATTACCCATTTTATGATGCATGTGACTAATCATATTTCCAGAAATTCAATAGAATGTACACTTTGGACAAGACTAAAGAAACCAATGCTGTTATACCACTAAACTGTGAGCCTCTTATAAATACATAAGATAGTTTTTATTTTACATATCAATCCCAGTTCCCTCTCACTCCCTCCTTCCCTCCTTCCGTCCTTCCCTCCTTCCCTCCTCCCCTCTCTCTCACCCTCCCAAGCCCCCCAATCACCCTCCCATCCCACCCCCCTATACTCCACATGTAGGGTGATGCCTTCCAGGACAGGTCGTCTAAATCTGTCAAGTTATTTAGAGTAGGGACTAGTCCTTTCCTCTTGCCTCTAGGTTAAGGGAATATCCCTCCATGGGAAATGTGCTCCCAAATCCTTTTGTGCACCAGGGATACGTCCTGCGTCCACTGTCAGAGGTCCCTTAGACTGCTCAGATTTTCTGAGACCCATGTTCAGGGGGTCTGAGTCAGTCCAACGCTAGATTCCCAGCTTTCAGTCTGGGGGCCCATTAATTGCTTTTTGTCCAGGTCAGCTGTCTCTGTGTGTTTCTGCTTTGATTCATTTTAAAAAAATATTGTACACAGTACCCAAACAATAATAACCAGAATGTAAAAATCAAAACTCAGAGAACAGAGCTCCTTTATCTCACAAAGTGCTAGGGTACATATTGTGAAGACAGAGAAATAATAAGCACAGGTACCCAGAGGGATGAGGGAAGTCAAATGACACAGGTTACACCAACAGTGATTGTATTTGCTTCCATAGATGTCAGGAGACAGAAGTCACTCTATACAAAATCCACAGGCTTTGATGGCTGTTCCTTAGAAAAATAAAGAGTGAAACTATTTAAACAGGGGATATGTAGCCAACTTGTTGAGCTGAAATTCAATACCACTTGGCAAAGAACACTAAATAACAAACTTTCTCTAAGAAATGTTTACAATGTAACTTAAGCTTTGACCTGAAAGATAATAATTATATGCATATAAAAGGAATATAAACTCTTACATGTGCACCTACAGACAAAGTATCATTAGAAAAGAACAGGCTTCTAAGAGATAGCAAAAAGACATGACAAAATGAAATATAATAAGATGAAGTAAAAACTATTATATGTAAACTAGACATGGCAATTCAATAGAAGAAAAAGTCCCAAGAGCAGATAAAAGCATCTGACATCAATTTTTATGTTGATATATTTATCTATAATTATATATTATATTAATTATATTATATATTTATTACAAATTACATATATACATATTTAAAAATGTATATTATAAAATCCCACTGTGATTCAAACTTTCAAGCTAAGAAAATTTGTTTTAAATTAAGTTAGCACATTAAATACCAAATCATTCATGAATATTTATGAAATATTTCCTTTATATTAAGAAATTATGTGAAAGGGTATTTGAACTATATTGGCTGAGAAAAAACTATACCAAACACACAGATAATTGACCCAATTTTGAGCTCCACTCAGCATTTTGGTTATACTTTAGATAACTTTATTGATCTATAAAATAATGTTAGCTGTCTTTTAAAAAAACTATTGTGTTCATTTACTGGACTTCCTGGGCCTTCTGCCTAAAAGTGCTCTCTTTATATGGTTATGTATATAGGTGAAAATGAGGCCAAAATTACAAAATGATTTTCTACAATAATATAAGTAGAACATTGATTATTCATTCACAAATATCTTTATCAATTTGGCAAATTGCTAAGTTCTTAGTTACTTAGTAACATTTCTTTGAGAATATTTTATGTTTTTTGATCATATTCCCTCCTCCCTCCTCAGCCTTTTTCAGACCATACAACTCCCAAATTTGGATCCTTTCTTTTTCATGAAGAATGATTTGTGCTGCCCAAATGTTCATAGATGTATGGTTCACCACTTCAACTTCTCATGACTGCACTCAGAGAAAACTGATTCTCCATCTCCTATCATAAAAAAAGTTACTAACAGGTCCATCTCAAGGGGTGGAACTTCACGCGGGAACTTGGCCTAGCTTGTACTTACACTGGTCATATGCATGATGTTTCAACCACTATGACTTGATATGTACAGTTGTCTTGCTGCATCCAAAAGACACTATTTCCTTACAGTCATCTACTGTATTCAGTTCTTTTTGTGTTTTGGTATTGTTCATTCTTTGGTTTTTTTAGTTTGTTTTTGCTTTTCTTTCAAAGTAGGTTCATGTCAGAAAGATTTCATCAACACAGCATTGCTTTAAGAACATCTCTCAAAATTTTTTCACAAATGATCATCTTAGGCTTTACACAAATCCTGTCTCTGTGTTTCCAAGAGTATTATTTCTATTTTCTCTTGGAAATTTACACTGATCTATGTAGAAACTGTGTTTGACAGAAGAGTGTCTACAAGGCCATGTATGCTTTGGATTCTCCAGACTGTATTCTTCTTCATTCTATCATTTAATATGACATCTCTTTAATTACTTCATTTCCAAGTTGGTGTCTCACAACTATTTATCTCTAAACAGTCTTTACAAGGATTATTCTTTGATAACATAAATTCATGTTTCATTACTTCAGAAAAATTTTTCTTGTTATTCTAAGGATATCCCATCCATCCCGTTCATTATTTACTATGTCCTTTTCTCTTAGGCATCCCATTTCAAATATCTTTACCATGGAAAAACTCATTATATATCTATCCATATGTATACTTATGTACTATTTATTATAAATATATGACATTTTAAATTTAAATTAAACTGAAAATTTGTCCTGGTTTAATTAACTATGTTAAATACAGTCTATAACAAGCGATACCATATTTAACAGCAAAAACAATTTCTGCCTTTCCAAAGAGTTCTGAGTGATTATTCTCTGATTGTAAACTGCAAGAGCTAAGACCTGTTGCCATTTTTCACTGTTGTACATCTAAGGTACAGAATAAGTCCAGGCAAGTAGGAAGAATTAGGATCCATATTTGTATATTGGGTTGTTAGGTAAAACCCCACACAAAACAAGAATTTAATCTACTTTTAAACTGAGCAAAGAGCCAGTAAGCAGAGGCTCTATGAAGATTCAAAGGCAATTGTGAATCCCAGATAAATAACTTCAGAGAACACCATTTCCTTTTCTATTGCTCTCTCCTTTTTTCCCTACAAATATACATAGAGGAAAACAGAATACTCTTTTAGAAATTTCCTATTTTATCTTTCTCCCAAAAATATAAGAAGACATCTAGTCCATAAAAATAGAAAAAGCAGTTACAGAGAAAATCAGTTGAAGATAAAGAATAATTACATGTAAATGAAAAATGTGATTGGTAAATGCAAGTCCTTGATTGAAGCAGTAAACAGTAGACTGATTAGTACAGAAAACTCAGCAACTGAAGTAGGACACACTCACTTAGGACATGAAAAGAAAGGAGAAAAATCAAAATGGTAATGGAAGCTGAACTTTTGTGAGTGAGGAAGAAATTTCAGAGATTATATAATGCTATTTAATATAAAATGAATTGCAAAGTTCTCTGATCATTAAAAAAGTGACTTCCCAATGTTTTTATTGACTTTAAAAAACTGAGATTATATAATTACATCATTTCTCCCCTTCTATTTCCTCCTCCAAAGCCTCTCATACACATAGCTCTTTTCATATTCATCACTTTTTTCTTTCATTGTCACATATATACATATGTATACACACATATACATATGTACCTTAAATACATGCTATATAGACATAAACATAATAAACATATACATATATGTGTATATGTATATACATTCTTTACCTATTAAACCCATGAAGCCTTGCCAACATGTCTGTGTAAGAGTGACCTGAACAAAGACACAATACTCAGTGAGAAGGACAGCACAAAGTTGAGACTGCCTCTACTCTGGTTGAAGAACCACAGGCATCTAAGGAGTGCTGAATGTGAGAAATGGTCTTGTCCAGGACAGAATATACCAATGGTTATCTAACATCCAATATTCAGCCTTGAAAATAAACATGCAACAAACTGAGTAGATTCCCAGGGTATTTTCATACTACTTATTTCTTTTCAACATTCATGTTTTCTGGGGAATGCATAAGAACTCTAATACCTAACGTAGTCAAGGGATTGTAAATGTACTATGAAATATTGAATGTAAGAATTTACTCTCCCATATTATCCTCATGAAATGATACTTTCACCATGATAACTGCATAGCTATGTTATTTTAATCACTAGTATGTAATCATGATGAAGAAAAGAAGATACAATATGCACCAATTAATGAAATGCTGGGAATGTATTTTCTTTGTCTTACAAGGAAATTTTATCTACCTTCAATGAAATCTTGAAGAAAAGTGATGAGCTTTTCTCCCTCTCTCCCTCTTCCTCTCCCCTTCCTCTTTGTTCCTTTCCTCCTGGTGCTCTACTATCTCCTCCTTGCTCTTCCTGGTTACCTCAATATGTTTTGCCCTGAATATTATCAGATCTGTGTCTTCACATAGCCTAGGACAGTGTTCTACCTGAGCCACATGTCAGTCCTAGGTGATTGATTTGATGCCTGAACTATTGTTATCACAAATCTAAAATCTGAGTGATATTCCCACTGAATACCAAGCCAGCTTCGTTCTAAAGTACTAAAATTCTTGTAGCAGCTTCAGGCATGATTTGTTGGCACTATAAATGTGTAGCACTCATTGTAGGAAAATAAAGTCTGTCTTCCAGTGTGTGTGCTTCTTTTTATGTGTCTGAAAACCTTTCTGGAAGCACCCAGCAGGCCACCTCTTTTATCTCATTGATTGGGGTCTTGTCACTTAGCAATGGCTGAAACAATCATTGGTGAGAGGGATCAACTGCCAGAAGAGACATCGGTAATGAGAATTTATTTCTGAGCTGGAAGAAGAGTCACTCATGGCTGGTTACCTCTAAACTTTTGTATTTCACTAATAGAAATGGAAAGCAGGTGGTTAATGAGTCAACTAGCATTGTGTGTGATTGTACTGTTCAAACTCTGACACTAGTTTCCTAAAATAAATGGCATTTGTCAGAAATTAAAAAACTACCTAGACAAATGAATTGTCCTGAAAATCTATTGTGCGGCTGCAGGTTAATGTTGGCTCAATCTCATCTTGGCCAGTTGGGTATGGATAAACAATGGTTGGCTGCAGTGATTTCAGCCTCTGTCACAAAATCAACATACGGCAACACCCCAGGCCACGGAAGATAGAAAATCACTATTTATAGCTTCTGGTGAAAGTCAGATAGCAAGCCAGAAATCAGTTGGTCTCTGAAACTCGGAACCTCCACTTCCTGACAGATGGCACTGTAGAGGGCAGAACCAACTTACTGATCCTATGAAGCTTAACTATATTTAAGGTCACTAGAGGCGATGGCATATTTTGAGGTAAGAGGGAAATGGAGAACATAATTCATGGTTCAATCTTTCATCAAAATAGTTAGATTATATAAAAGAAATGTGCCTTTTATTTTTGTGATAACAACATATTGACTAAAATGTATGTATATGTGGAGTCATATATTTATATATATGTATGTCTAGAGCAGTGGTTATCAACCTTCCTAATGGTATGAATTTTTAATACAATTCCACGTGTTTTAATGACCCCAGCCATGAAATTATTTTTGTTGCTACTTCATAACTGTAATTTTGGTACTGTTATGGATTTGTAATTTATCTATGCATTAAGCTGGGTTTAGGACACCTCTGAAAGGGTCAATTGTCCACCTAAGGGGTTATGACCCACAGGTTTGTAACCACTGTTTTTAAAATATATATATATATATATATATATATATATACACACATATATATATATATATTTGTATATATGTATATATATATAGATACACATATATGTATCTATATATGATAATTTATACAAGTCATATAGCAATTCCTGATCATCATTTCCTTCAGTGTGATGTCTATGAGTTCCACTGCAGACTTTAAGTTTTGTTAAGGAAATACTCTTGAGTCTCAGTAGATAAAATGCTTGAGGACTTGAATCTGGGTCTGTGGTGTCTAGTTTTATGTGAACTTGATACAAGCCAGATTCATTTTGGAAGAGTGAAACCCAATTAAATTCCCACATCAGATCATCCTGTGAGCAATCAAGCCTCTGGGATATTTTCTTGACTGATAATATATATGGCAGGGACCAGCTCACTGTGGGCAGTGCCAACTCCGATAGATTGTATCACATTGTATTGGGAAGCAAACTGAGTAATACAGGAGCAGCAAGTCAGTAAACAACATTCCTCTATGGCATCTGCTTCAGTTTGAGCCTCCACATATTACTTTAGCCTCTGACTAGATTTACTCTCATGATGGACATATTAGCTGTAGGTGAAATAAATCCTTTCCTCTATAATTTGCCTCTGTTTGGAGTATTTTATCTCAGCAATAGAAACATGATCCTTACTATCTACAATAAAGATGTCATAGCAAAAAAGGCCTCTGATCCCAGTGCTGAGGGTAGAGTAAGGAGGAATGCTAGGCTTTCTGTCTAGCCAGTCTATCTAAATAGCAGCCTTTAGGATAAGGGCAAGATTCCACCTTAAAAATATGAGATGAATATGTCTGAGGGAATCACCAGGAGGTGACCCCTGTCTTCTACTTATGCATGCATGGTTGCAAACACACAAATACACACACACACACACACACCTCATATTATAAAATGAATAAGCATACAATCTGCTGTGTCTTGGCTAGAGTTTGACTGTCATGGAGTATTTTTCCATGCATCTATTTCTGAGGTTTTTCCATGCATCAGTTTCCAATATAGTGAAAAGGAACAACATAGCATTTGTCTAAAGCTATTTTGAATATAAATATTCCCTTTTAGTTAGAACTTGTTTATACAAATCAAAATAAACTATCAAATTAGATTTGATAGTTTTTAGTAATATGATATACAATACATAAGAATTTGATGACAAAAAATTAAATTTTGGAAAGTTAGGTAATACTGTACTTATCTTCATATATAAGAATGACTCTTTTAAAACATTACATCATTTATATGTTTTACAACAGTAATTTGATACTTTGAATTAATATAATGAGATGAAAATATTAAGTCATTATTTTTACCTTTTATTTACATAACACCAAATACAACAAAACACTAAATATCCTTTGTCTGTATAAAATACTGGGGTTATTATTATCTATATAAGTACTGAGTAAATAGTAGGTCTTTTAGCAATAGGATCATTTAATTGGCCAAGGATTTATCCTTATCAGTTCCTTGTAAATGGAAAAATATTAAAAATGAAAAACACTAGGCAATAACTATGTCAATTTATCTAAGATAACAAATAATCTTAAAATGATACATGATTAATTGTGTATATTGCTGTATAGCTGCAATTGCAATGATTTAGATTTTTGGAAAACAAAACTGGAAGAAGTGAGAACAAAGAACATCATGAAAAATAAAGGGAATGTTACCAATGAGTCTTAGACTTATTTCTCATGTTAGTTTTATGCCAAATTATTTTACATTTCAAAAGAACCAATGACTATGAACATCAGTATTGCTAGGTTGTGTTTATGAAACAATCATAAATATTATGTTTATGAATTTTTAAAATAATTTAACATAAGCTGGTTAACTTTAAATTTTCAATTGTCTATAGTAAGATTTACTGATAACATTTTTAAAAAGGCAAAAGAACTTTACAATAAGGAGAGTGGGTTTCTAAAATTATATTGAATGTAATGATTTTTAAATAAGAGGTTTACTTAACATGTTATTGGCATAAAAACAGATAGGTAGATCAATGGAAATGAATTGAACTTCCAGAAATAAATCCATACACCATTGAACATCTAATTCTTTTTATAAAGATACTAAATTTATTCAATGAAAAATAAATCTTGTTCACTAAATGGTATAGGCATAACAGGTTACCAGGATGTAGAAAAACTCAAATAGATCCATATCTATTACCGTGAATAAAACTCAAGTCCAAGTGGATCAAAAACCTCAACATAAATCCAGTTACAATGATACTGTCCTAGAGAAAGAGGGAAGTAGCCTTTAACACTTCTGCATAGGAAACAACTTCCTGAACATAACACCTATAGCACAGATACTAAGGTTAAAAACTAATCAATAGGACCTTGTGAAACTGAAAAGATTCTGTAAGGCATAGGACACTGCCACTGGACAAAGAAGCCTACACAATGGGAAAAGATCTTCACCAACCCCACATCCAGCAGAAGGCTAATATCTAAAATATATAAAGAATTCAAGAAACTGGACATTAAAAAAACCAAAGCAAAGCAAAACAAAACACACACACACACACACACACACACACACACACAAAATAATATTCCAGTTAAAAATGGATACAGACCTAAACAGAATTCCCCAAAGAAAAATTTCCTATGTCAGGAAAACATTTGAAATGGTCAACATTTGCGGCACGGCCTAGGCCCTCCCCGATGTGTCTAGGTTGAAAGAGTATTCCTAATGATGTGAACAGATTACGATAATCCCCCACAGAAGGTCTCACCCTTTTTTTGGAACAGAAGAGGGAGGATGGGATTGGGGTTTGTGGGAAGCATGGGTGAATGGGAGGGAGAGGAACTTGGATTGATATATAAAATAAAATTGTTTCTAATTTAAATTTAAAATATGTATATTTAAAAAAAGAAATGGGCAACATTCTTAGTCATCAGGGAAATGCAAATCAAAATGACTCTAAGATTCCATCTGACACCTGTCAGAATGGTGTACATGACAAAACACAAATGACAGCTTACAGCTTATGCTATTGAGGATACAAAGCAAGAGGAATACACCTTCACTGCTGGTGGGAGTGCAAAGTTGAACAGTTACTTGGGAAATAAATATGGTGGTTTTTTAGGAAATTGGGAGTCAATTTATCTCAAGACCCAGGTATACCATATTTAGGTATGCTCAAATATACCACAAGAATACTTGCTCAACTATGTTTATAGCTGATTTTTTTATAATAGCCAGAACTTGGAAACAACCAAGATGCCCTTGAGCTAAAGAATGGATAGAGTAAAAGTAATGCATTTACACAATGAAGCATTACCAAGCTGTTAAAAACAATGACATCAGGAAATTTGCAGGCAAATAGAACTAGAAAGAAAAAATCAATGTAAGGTAGCCCACACTCAGAAAGACAAACATGACATGTATTCAATTATAAGTGGATATTAGCTATAAAGTACAAATAACTATGCTATACTACATAGCTCCAGAGAGCCTACCTAGGTAACAAGGAGGGCCCAAGGGGTAATGCATGTATCTTCCTTGGAAGGGAAAATAGAGGAAATCTACTGGGTGGACTGGATGTTGGTGGGGGTAGGAAATTGAGGAATCTATTTGGGGGATAGATGGAGAGGGGAAGGTACTGAAACAGATGATCAAAAGCTGGGTGGGACATTTCAGAGTCAGATAGAAACCTGAGGCAGGGGAACTTCCATGGATCTACAAAGATGACCCCAGCTAAGAATCCCAGCTATAGTGGATACATTGCTTCAATTAGCCATCTCCTATTATCAGATTGGTGATTACTCCAATGCTCATCAAAGAACCTGTATACAAAGCCCAAACACTTATTCTGCTGAAGAGATAGAGGAAGGATTTTAAGAGCCAGAGGGGTCAAGGACACCACACACACACACACACACACACACACACACACACACACACACAAAAAAAAAAAAAAAAAAAACAAACAAACAAAAAAAAAAACAGGAACAACTAACAAATAACCTGGCTCATAGGAACTGACAACTCACAGAGTCTGAACCAACAAAACCAGGAACCAATCTGTGTCCTCTACATGTGCATGGTAATTGTTTAGCTTGGTTTGTTTATAGGACTCCTAACAATGTGAGCAGGGGCTGTCCCAAATGCTTTGGCTGGCTCTTGGGAAACTATTCTTCATATTGCACTGCTTTGCCTAGCTCTATTACAAGGAGTGGTGCTTAGTCTTAGTGCATGATAATATATGATAATATAACATGCTTTGTTGATACCCATGGTAGGCCTGCATTTTCTGAACAGAAACTGAGGAGAAGTGGATTGATGGGGTAGGCTGAGGAATTAGGTGGGGGGAGGAAAGGAGTGAGGGGAATCTTTGGTAAAGATGCAAAATAATTTAGCTAATTAAATTTAGAAAATGATAATGGAATTTTGTATGTCATATAATACCAGCTTGACAGAAAATACTTTGACAAGTGTAAAAGAAAGGACAGACATTTTATCACTGATACCTTGAAAATGCAGGTATTGAATAGATTCACTTAGTATAATCATGCTATTCAATATGGCACATAGAACAAACATAGTAAGTTTGATGGTTTCAGTGAAAATGTCCCCCATCAGCTGATGTATTTGAATACTTGTCTCAATTGTTAAATTATTTGGGAAGGATTGAGAGTCATGGTTTCACTGGAGAATGTTTGTCATGGTGAGCAAGACTTGGGGTATCAAAAGCCCTTCCCAATTATTGTATCTCAAGATGTAAGCTCTCATCCTCTGGTCCAACACCTTGCCTTCCCCTGCTGCCCTGAACCCTGTCATGGAACAATTCAAGGTGACAAGTATGAAGTACATGTATTAATATACCATATTTTAAATATGGTCATTCTGTTAAATCATCATTGTTTAAATTATACTATCTTTTTTATTATTTTTGTTTTTACTTATCATCATATAAATTTAAACAACATAATATTCTTGAAAATGATGAAGACAGTGGCTCAAAGTACATTGACTTCAATTCCTGGTTCATCACTATACTAGTCACCTGTGTATGCCTACATGAAGACATTTAAAAGATTATTTGGGCTCACAGCCAAAGATCTAGTGGACCCTTTTGTTTAGATTTCTGAAGAGAGCAACATAGCATATTTACAATTTGGAGCAGAACAAATTACTCCAATTCATGAACCAGTCCAAAGAACAAGTACCCTAGGGACAATGTCTTTATACATAGGACTTTGGGGGTATATTCATTTAATTTATGGTGAGCTTTTTAACCAACTTACACACTGTGGTCCCAATATTAATGTTTTGTAAAAAATAATTGTATTACTAAAGCTTTATATGTTTATTCTGAGATTCTAATTATATAACATGTAGGTGTGAGTTGTCTTTTCCCACCACCTGCTCCCAAATAACTACCAGCTGCTTTCTAAATAACTGACTTTGAGACTTAATTATAAATGCTTTGCCTATAGCTCAGGCTTGTTACTAACTAGCTTTCATAACTTAACCCATCTCTATTAACTTATGTGCTGCCCGGAGGCTCATGGCTTTTATGTCTATTCCATTGTGCATTTCTGGCTCATTCTCTGTCAAGCTGGCAATCCTCCAGATCCACCCTTCTTCCTCCCGGCATTCTCCTAGTCTTACTCTGGTGCCAAAGTTTATCCTGTTCAAAGAGTTGCCAGTCATCTTGTTTATTAGACCAATCACAGAAACAAATACTAAAGAACAAAGGGATTGTTCAACAGTGATAACATACAGAAAACACATAAAATTTTAACTATTAGATAGTATTGTCTTAATTCTTTATTATTTAGGAAGCTTCAGTTATGAGCTTTAGATAAATGTACAAAGAAACATTTCACAAATATCTACAAAAATCTTTGCTATATTAAATATGTTTGAACAAAATTATTGAAATGCAAGATCTCATTCAATTATTTAATGTAATTGTTAGTTTCTCGTCAGTTGATTGCATCATAGAATGAATAAATATTTTTGTATATGTCCTATCTGCACACCTACCTATAGTAGCTTCATATAAGTAATGCTGAGTGCACAGTGATTAGGTAATGTGAAGAGAGAGATAAATATGTGCAGAGTCTTGCTTTATTTTCAGAGTGTTCTTTGTTGTTAGGATTTTCCCATTGGCCAGTACTCACATTTTTCCAGGACATCAAGCATTCATGAGTAGTAATGTGACTATTCTCCATGAAGAGGATGACAAAATATTTCTCTCCAGCTGCAATATGACTTGTTATTTCTCTTCCTTCACTATGATATGAATGCTAGCAAAGAATCAAGTAAAGCTTCACTGAGAGATGGGAGAAGACAAGAGATATTAGTGGTATTATGGAATACCATTTAAACAAGTGTATTGCAACATCACACATTCTGAGAAAAAAACTTCATATTTTTCTTATTCTGATATTATTGTATCTCTTTTAGGATAAGCCACTAAATCAGATAGGCTGTTATTCAATTAGTATTACTTCATATTGAATAGGCTGTAATATCTAATTGAAATATAGCCACTCTCTGTGTTTTAGTGGGTTTTATTTTTCTTGTGACATCCATTAAAGAATATCTTTCAATTAGGACTGGACTTTAAATGTGATTGATAAATGATTATATAAGTTAGACATAAATTGTGGATAACATACTTCATTCAAATGACTCATCAAATGGACATTTTCCTAGACATCAACTATTGGCACCAACTTACCAATTTGCTATATATATCTATTCATAGCATCTTAGCATTTATGTTCCATTTTACATTCCAAACAGTTTTATGATCCTGATCCAAACAAATTCTGTATTCTTAGGATTCTTACTTTCATTGTAAAGGGTACAGACTTATTTTATCAGTTCTATTTATATCATTAATGCAGGCATCAGTAGTATGAACAACTGTACTTTCAATTAAAGAATGATTGAAAGACAAGTTATATGGAGAGTTTAGATAATCTAAACCTTGCTCCTTTAAGATAGGAGCTCTCTAGTTTCCATATGAACCAATAATCAGAATGGATAATGATCGTTTTTATGGATGAGTATTATATTTAAGATTCACCAACTGTCATCTTCTACCTCTGGCTTGATTCACTTATATTGTAGAAACTGTTCACAGATGCTTAGAAGATTTTAAGCAGTCCTCACGGTTATCTAGGAACATAAAAGCTATTATAAAGTTAGGAAGAAATGAGGGCATAGTGGTACACAATTATTATCCCACTCATTTGTGGTAGCCTAAAGGAGGAGAGCCTCTAGTTTGGCTACTCAGGCTTGCTTAGAGTGTTTCAAAATTCAACAAAAACCTTTAAAAGAAAAAAAAAATGGCAACATATAAAAACAGAACTTTAACTTTTAACTTCTACCCAATCTGATCAAGATAGAAAGACAGACTGACTTGGAGTCACATAGGAATGCACATACATACACTCACACACACACACACACACACACACACACACACACACACACACACACACACACACACAAACCCATGGTATAAATGAGTGAAAATATTGTTCTTTACCAAAGGAAACCCTTTAAATAAGCCTGTAAAACTACATAATATTTCAGGAAGATTTTCATTTACTCTTTTCCCATTTATATTTTTATATTCACTCTGTAAAGCATTTCATACCATAATGATTTAGATGGACTAGCTAGCTACTAAAGAGACGTTGGGCCTCTGAGGTTCAATTGCACAAAAGAAAAGCAGCAGAATGAAAGTCTCTATTATTTGTCACAAATAAAATAACACTTTTATTCAGTATGAATAGCAATTTGGAAGTTCTTTTCATTATATCTTAAGATTATTATCTCCTTATTTTATTTTTAATAAAATTGACTGAATTAGACAAAAATTCATAGTGCTTGACTTTTATGGGAAAGTTTTAGAAAATAACATTTTAAAATATATAACACAACATAAAATTGCTTCATTTCACATTCACAGGAGGGCAATTGAAACCCACAGTAACAAAACTTTAATTTGATACTTTTCCTTATATTTAAGTATTACAATTTGTTCAGAATATATACCTGACAGATATGTTAAAAAAATGGGAGAAAGTCTATGATTTGCAGAAGTACTTGAACAGAACTGTCTATATGATCACAAAATGTTTTGACATTCATCAGTTAGATTACTGTTACTGAGTGATACTGGGCACTTGTATGTTAGTACAAAGTAGATAGATAATCATTTATTCTCTAATAAGGACCCATACTTGCAATCAGGGTATTCAATGGTTGAATATAGAAGACATGGCAAAGTGTGTGTGTGTGTGATTCAGTGTATACAAATAACAAAATATCATTAGTGACTGCATACTTGCTATTTATAGCAAAGTCATTTTCTTAAGTATTGGTTCATCTTAACATCATAATCTAAATTAAGCTGGAAGACAGCAAGAGAAGCAGTTACTTAGCTTCTTTTCATGTTCAGAAATGAACCAGAAACTTCTAAATGGTATTATTATACTACAAAGCATCATGGCTATAAAGTCATTTGCCAAATGATAAGAATCACTAAGTGCACCTACTTGTTGCAGTTGGAATATTAACATACTCAACTCAGTATGTTCACTGTTTATGTTTTAAGATGTATTTAAATTTTAATTATGTGTACATTTGATTATATGTATATAAAAAGTTACAAATATGTAAGTACCCATTGGGACCATAACAGGATGTTGAATATCCTTCATCTGGATGTGGTCCCTGGTATATGATCTGAGAATCAAACTGTAAAAGGAACAACTACTCTTGATAGTTGCAGAATCTCTCAAGGCCTCAGTCACAATTTCTTGTAAGTTGTAATAACAGTTACAAAGCTTATGGATTTTAAAAAAGAAGTTGGTCAGTTATATCTTTTGTTAGGAGTCCATAAAATTTTATATCTGAACTTAGCTCAAAATGAGTTAAGTTTATCTCAGGTGTTTACATTCTGCCACATTGCTCTTGGCTCCTATTAAGTCCAGCTTCTTCTGTGTCTGATTGTGGACTCTGCCTTCTTTTTTCAGAGTTCTCTTTCTCCCTGGAAATCCCACTGATACTTCCGGCCTACCTATTGACCATTTAGCTTTTTATTGCAACAATCACATCAATATATCTTCTCACAGTGTACAAATATCCTACAACACCCATCTGAGGTAGGACCAAAGATGCAGACATGTCTCCAGAGGTATCGATGACAACCAACTCACAGTTGATAAAGAAAGACATATAAGACTTCTGTGACAACACCTATCCCAGCTGCCCTAAGGGGGAAAAAACAGCCTATACTTAAAGGCATCTGAGAGAACTCTTAAGAAGCAAACACTCACAACTAAACACTAGCCAAACAGAGAGGGAGGACAAGACCAGGCTACAGAAACCTATAGAGCCAGCTGACCTGAACAAGGAGGAAATAATGGACTCCCAGACTGATAGCTGGGAATCCAGCATAGAACTGACTCAGACCCCCTGAACATGGGTCTCAGCTAGAAGGCCTGAGCAGTCTAAGGGACCTCAGACAGTGGAACCAGGATATATTCCTGGTGCACAAAAGAACTTCAGGGGCATATCCCCCATGGAGGGATACTCACTTATCCTAGAGACAGGAGAGGAGTCCTAGTACCTACTCCAAATGACTTGACAGATTATAATGACCCCTCCTGGAGGGCATCACCCTATATGTGGAGTGGGGGGGGATGGGAGGAGAGGGTGGTCATGGGGCTTGAGAGCATGGAAGAAAGAGAAAGAGGGAGGGAGGGAGAGAGAACTGGGATTGGTATGTAAAATAAAAAATAAATTCTTAAAAAAAAGAAATAGAAAAAAATCGTGATAAGGATGCTGAAGTTTAGCTCTTCAAAATAAATGTCTCCTGGTAAGGATGGGGTAAGGAAGGAATCAAATTCTTTAAGTGGCTGGCAAACTTTAAACTTTGAATCTCCATGTTTGATATCAAAATGTTCTTCAGATCTCTCTCCAACTCCATTCAGCTTTGTTGACTGTAACACATTTCTTTATCTTGGGCAGGTTCCACTTCCTGTTAGCAGCTTTGTCTGCAGGTGTCCTATGACTCTGGTATCTCTAAAATTTTGAATTCTTCACAGCAATCCAGGCTTCAACTTCACAGCTTCACAAAAATATCCTCTCTAGTAAAACTTTCATTCAGAAACATCGTTGACACATGCCTGTCCTCAGTGGCCTTCCTTAATCTCAGGGGCATATTCCATAATTTCTTCTACCCTTATCTCTAACTCTAGAACCACTTTACTGAAGCTACCAAGTTCTATTGTTTGCTGGGCCTGGACCATGCCCCCTCATTTAATTACATATTGACCAGCTTTCTGTTTTATTGCCTAAGTTTAGCTGTCCTTGAACTTGCTCTATACACCAGGCTGGCCTCAAACTCAGAGATTTGCCACACTTTGCCTTCTGACTGCTGGAATCAAAGATGTGCACAACATCAATCTCTAAGCTTTTATTTATTTCCTTTCCACTTGTTGGAAAATCAACTGTGTGGGATTTTTTCTCCAAGGTCACCAATCCATTTCTTAGAGCTCTTTTTCTCCTCAATATTTACATTTTGTAGTTTACCTTACTCAACTTGTTCCTTTCCATTATCAATATTCATTTATAGAGTTAACATTAATAACCTTATGCCGCAGTACATACTATGCTGTTTTGAGATTTCTTCTGCCAATAAAGTTAATCTAAAAACCATTCAGTTTCGCCTCAGGTAGACTTTTTGGACAAGGGAAAAATGCAACCACATTTTTCACCATCATATTACAAAAATTATCTCTATACAACATACTAAAATTACTATCTGAAACCCCTTGAACTAGGCCTCCTCATCAAATTATATTCAGTACCACTGTCTTCCATGCTCCTACTAGCATGGTCCATTAAACAGCACTTAATGTATTCAACTGCTTTTCTAATCCAAAATCACAATAATTATATTCTTCCAAATAATAGCATGATCAGTCAGGCCTATCACAGAAATACCCTACTCCTGGATCCAAATTCTCTCTTATTTAGGGTTTCTACTGCAATGAAGAGCCACCTTGGCAAATCTTATAAAGGAAACAATTTAAGTGGGCTGGCTTTTACTTTCAGATGTTTAGTCCATTATCATCATGTTGAAACATGTCAGCAAGCAGGTAAACATACTGCTGGGGAAAGAGCTGAGAGTTCTACATCATGATCTGCAGGCAACAGGAAGTGACCTATGTCACTGGGCAATTCTTGAGCCTGGGAGAACTCATAGCCCAGCCCCACTGTGACACACTTCTTCCAACAAGGCCATATTATGTGAACAAAGCAATACTTCCTAAAATTGTCACTCCCTGTGGTGCCTGTTTTCTTTCAAACCACCACAAATAATCATCAACTGTCTAATAGGATTCACAGCTCTTTCCACAGGAGGAAACATAAATCTGGTATTGTAAATATACCCAAGAAAAACATTTTTTTGATGAGTTTCTTTTCTCCTGGATGAACCTACTATTATTATGTAGCTAACTGGACATAGCATCCAAATTGTTCTACATTTTTTTTTTCTCTCTGAACCTGTAGATTAGTGCAGCTCTCAGATTTCATCAGGACTTTCTTTTTGCAATGGGTGGTGGTTAATACAGAAACTCACAAATTCTCAAAGTGAGGAAAAAATGTCAATGTAGACCTCAGCCACAAAAGAAACATCTATGTCATACCCTTCCCCAAAATTTATGGACCATCACAGAAGAGGAAGTAAAAAACTGAAAAAGTCAGAGGTCTCGTAAGTCTGGAGCAAAATAGTGTTTTCTTTATATGACAGAACAGCTACATACATGAAATAAGCACCTATGGTAGTCTCTGGAAGACATCTACAAATGTCTTTAATGTACTAGGATGGCATGGAAAGGGGTTCATGAGCTCTTACCCCTAAGAACAGAGGAGCTTTAGATAGTTGATGGCATCTGGGTGAGACAATCAGTTTTACTTAAAAGTGTCACTCCTAGTATGTCAATCATGCATCTGCTTCCATTAGTGGCCTGACATCAAGAAGAATATGAAAACACAAATAGAATTCAATTGGATTTTAAAAGAGAGATTTGTGATACAATCTTGGAGAAATTAGGAAGAAGTTGGGATAAATATTATCAAAATCTGTTAGAATTCTGAAGAAATTAATACATTATTTTAAAGGGAATGTAGTATGCAAATATGTGAATGTACACTAACTAAAATTAAATGAAAGGACAGCAGCTACAAAAGGACTCTAACCAAATTTTTACAAAAGAGAGGAGTTAGATGTTTTATTTGTTGGCCTAATTTAGTGATGAATGACAGAAAATGAGGTGCCAAAGTTATAGATCATGTTTTATGGTAGATTTAAGTTTTAAGTTATTTCTGGTAAATGGCATATATAAAAGGTATCGAACATTAAATTTGATCATTTGCCCATGATTATTCATAAAGAGATCAATGTAAAAAAGGGAAACTTTAAATGAACTGTAAATGAGACACATTGAGGTATTCCTGCAAGTCAGACAAAGGTTTAGTCCATCTCTAGCAACATGCAATGTGATTTTATCTGAAGACAGCTCTGTGAAATATACATGATATACATGCATTTCCCAAGCTTGTGTGTGTGTGTGTGTGTGTGTGTGTGTGTGTGTGTGTTTTATGAAAGAGAGACCATTTATTTATTTATTTATTTATTTAATAACATAATTTAAAAATTTTACATGTTGATCCCATTTCCTCTCCTTCCCTCCCTCCCTCACTCCCTTCCTCCCTCCCTGACTCCCACACTCCCTCCCTCTTACCCTCTTACCCCCATACTGGCCATCCTCCCCTCCCATTCCCCCATCCCCATTCCACTTGTAGGGCTAAGTTATCCAGGTTGGGTCATGTAAATCTGTCAAGTCATTTGAAATAGGGACTAGGATTTATCTCCTGTCTCTAGGTTAAGGGAGTATCCCTCCATGGGGGATGTGTCCGCAAGGTCCTTTTGTGCACCAGGAATAGATCCTGTTTCTACTGTCTGAGGTCACCAAGACTGCTCAGTACTTCTAGCTGAGACCCATATTCAGGGTATCTGTCTGAGTCAGTCACATGCTGCATTCCCAGCTATCAGTCTAGGGGGGGCACATTAGCTCCTCCTTCTTCAGGTCAGCTGTCTTTGTGTGTTTCTGCAATCTGGTCTTGTCCTCTCTCTCTGCATCTGGATTGTAGTTTGACTCAGTGATTAGTTATGGGTATTTGCTTCTGTTTCCAACAGGTACTAGATGAGGGATCCATGATGGTGGATAATTTAGTTGATGACCTCACTATCAGGTAAGGGCATTTATGATAGCCTTTCCATGGTTGCACGGATTATTAGTTGGAGACAGTCTTGTAGGTCTCTAGACCTTTCTTTAGGTTCAGTTTTCTCTTCAAACCAATAATGGCTCCCTTCTTATACTATCTCTCTCTCTCTCTCTCTCTCTCTCTCTCTCTCTCTCTCTCTCTCTCTCTCTCTCTCTGTGTGTGTGTGTGTGTGTGTGTGTGTGTCTTCTATTCCTACCCTGACTAAATATACCTAGTCACACATGCTTTCCTCTCCTCACCTTCTCTTTCTCCTAGTTTTCTCTTCATTCACTGACCCCCCATTTCCCATGTGCTCTGGGGGACTTGTCCCTTCCCCTTTTTGTGAGGGACCATATATGAATTTCTTAGAATACACCTTGTATCCTAGTTCCTCTGGTGGTGTGAATTATAGGCTGGTGATCCTTTGCTCTAGGTAAAATCCATATATGAGCGAGTACATACCCTGTTCCTCTTTTTGTGACTGGGTTACCTCATTCAGGATAGTTTCTTCAAGTTCCATCCACTTGCCTGCTAATTTGAAGATTCCGTCATTTTCTTTTTCTGCAGAGCAGTATTCCATTGTGTAGATGTGCCACATCTTCTTTATCCATTCTTCAGTTGTGGAGAATCTAGGTTGCTTCCAGGTTCTTGCTATTACAAATAATGCTGCTATGAACATAGTTGAGCACATGTCTTTGTTGCATGGATGTGGGTCATTTGGGTATATACCTAGAGTAAAATTGCTGAGTCCTGTGGTAAAGTAATTCCCATTTTCCTGAGGAACTGCCATACTGATCTCCAAAATGGCTATACAAGTTTGCACTCCTACCAGCAGTGAAGGAGTGTTCCCCTTTCTCCACATCCTCTCCAGCATAAGTTTTCATTAGTGTTTCTAATTTTAGCCATTTTTGCAGGAGTAAGATAGTTTTTCAAAGTTGTTTTCATTTGCATTTCTCTGATAGCTAATGATGTTGAACACTTTCTTAAGTGTCTTCCAGCCTCTTTGATTTTCTCTTTTGAGAATTCTTTCTTTAATTCTGTACCCCATTTTTTAGATAGGGTTATTTGGTGTTTAGTTGACTAGTTTCTTGATTTTTTTGTATATTTTTGAGATCAGCCCTTTGTCCTATGTAGGATTGGTAAAAAATTTTTTCTCAGTCTGTGGGCTGCGGTTTGGTCTTGTCAACTGTGTTCTTTGCCTTACAGAAGCTTCTAAGTTTGAGGAGGTCCCACCTAGTAATTGTTGATCTCAGTATCTGTGCTACTGGAGTTATGTTCAGGAGGCATTCTCCTGTACCAATTTGTTCAAGTGTACCTCCTTCTTTCTCTTCTAAGAGTTTCAGTGTGGCTGGATTTATGTTGAGGTCTTTGATCAATTGGACTTGAGTTTTATGCATGGCGATAGACATGAGTCTATCTTCAGTCTTCCACACACCATCATCCAATTGTGCCACCACCATTTGTTGAAGATGCTTTCCTCCCCCCATTGAATTCTTTTAGCTTTTTTTGTCGAAAATCAGGTGTTCTTTGGTGTGTGGGATAATATAGGTTTTTTGATTCAATTCCATCGGTCTACCTGTCTATTTTTGTGCCAATACCAGGATGTTTTCTGAACTATAGTTGTGTAGTAGAGCTTAAAGTCAGGGATGGTGATACCTCATGAAATTCTTTTATTGTACAGGGTTGTTTTGGCTACCCTGGGACTTTTGTTTTTCCATTCAAAGTTGATTATTATCCTTTCAGGGTCAGTAAAGAATTGTACTGGGATTTTAATAATGGGGATTGCATTGAATCTGTAGATTGCTTTTGACAGGAATGCCATTTTTACTGTATTTATCCTTCCTATCCAAGAGCATGGAAGATCTTTCCATTTTCTGGTATCCTCATTAATTTCTTTCTTTGAAGCCACAAAGTTCTTATTGTATAGGTCTTTCTCATATTTGGTAAGTGTTACCCCAAGATACTTTATGTTGTTTTGGCTATTGTAAAGAGTGATCTTTCTCTGATTTTTTTCTCAGCCTCTTTGTCATCTGAATAAAGTAGGGCTACTGATTATTTTTTTTTTTAGTTTATCTTGTATCCTGCTAGTTTGCTGAAGGTGTTTATCAGCTATAGGAGTTCCCTGGTAGAGGTTATTGGGTCACTTATAAGAGACAGTTTGACTTCTTCCTTTCCAATTTGGATTCCTTTGATCTCCTTTTGTTGTCTTACAGCTTTAGCTAGCACTTCAAGTACAATATTGAGGAGATATGGGGAGAGAGGACAGCCTTGTCTTGTTCCTGATTTTAGAGGAATCACCTTAAGCTTCTCTTCATTCAATTTGATGTTGGCTGTTGGTTTACTGTATATTGCTTTTATTATGTTTAGTTATGTTCTTGTTATCCCTGATCTCTCCAAGACTTTTATCATAAAAGGATGTTGAATTTTGTCAAAGGCTTTTTCAGCATCTAGGGAGATGATCTATGGTTTTTCTTTTTCAGTTTGTTTATATGGTGGATCACATTGATAGATTTTCATATGTTAAACCAACCTTGCAACCCATGGATGAAGCCTACTTGGTCACGATGGATGATTTCTCTGATGTATTCTTGGATATGGCTTGCCAGTATTTTATTGTGTATTTTTGCTAGATGTTCATCAGGGATATTGGTCTTTAGTTTTCTTTCTTAGTTGTATCTTTGTGAGGCTTGGGTAATGTGCCTTTTTTGTCTATTGTGTGGAACAATTTGGGGAGTATTGGATTAGCATTCCTTTGGTTTGTGTTTTCTTTATTGGCTCCATTTCCATTTTCAATTCTTGAACCATTTCCTTCACCTGTTTAATTGTTTTTTCTTGGCTTTCTGTATTTTCTTTAAGTAATTTATTTATTTATTCCAATTTTTTGTTTGTTTTTTTCTTCCATTTCTTTAAGGGATTTCCTCACATCTTCTTTGAGGACCTCTATCATTTTTATGATGATAATTTTTAAGTCGATCTTTCCTGATTCATTTGCTTTGTTGTGTTCTGGTCTAGTTGGTGTAGATACCCTAGATTCTGGTGGTGTTATGATTGTCTTTCTGATGTTAGGTGTTTTTTTGTATTGCTTCCCATAGCTGCTTCCAGTAGGTGTTGTTGGGGTCTCTCCCTCTCTCTATGGGCTGAGGTGGGTCAGAGATTCAATGTCTGTTGCTCTGGATGGTCCAAGCTCACTAGGAGGTCTCTCCATAACCAGGGGCCTGGCAATGGTGGTTAAAGTTCAGGCTCTAGCAGAGGACAGCTGAGGCCTCTTTGGCAGAGGCCAGCCTGCAGGATGTTTCCTCAATGATAGTTGGGTCTACCTGGGACCAACATTCTCCAGCTGAATGAAGCTTCTTTAGCAGAGGCCCTGTGATGGGGGTCAATGATCCAGCTGCAGGAACTCAGAGTTGTCCCACAGAGATAGGCAGATCTCTGGGAAGGGCCCAATGAAAGACCAAAAGTAAAGTTAAGGAAATCCCCTCACTTAAAATAAAGGACCCTCTGACCTAGAAATTACCTCACAAGGCCCTAAGATAACAGGATACCTCCAGCCAGTGATAGCTGCAACTCTGGTTTGCCTAGACGAGATTAATTAGTACACCACCTGGAGGCCCTAAGGTCATGCTGATCGAAAGAGTGAGACCATCTGGCCTAAAGGAGAAAACCAATGACTAGTCATGTACTCAAGGGACAGGGGTTCACAGCCCCACCCAAAGCTTGTGGTTTTTTCCTTTAAAAGTACCCACACCCAGAAAATGTGGCTTCTCTAGCCTGTGTGCTGAGGGAGCCCGTTTGTGCAAACATATCCTGTTGATTAAAACCTCTTGCATGTTGCACCAACTGGACTGGACACTGAGTTCCTGGGGGTACAGACCGAAATGGGGAGACTCCTCATTCTGAGAGATACACCAGAATTCCAGTAGAAGACAGGCGGTGGGGGTCAGAGACCAGGCAGGTGGAAATTACCGGGTGGTCCCATGTGGATAGGTGGGTCTATTGTGTTCAGATAGGTTCCAGGAATTTCCCGAAGGTGGCTGGATTGTTGGCTCCACCCTCTGGCTCTGCTCAGCCAGAGAGGTGGGACAGTGGTCAGGGTAGGGCAGAGGGTAGAGGGAGGGCAGGCTCTTGGTAGGGGTAAGTGGGGTGTATCAGAGCTCCAAGAGCACTCTCAGTGGGGGGAAGACACAGGGGCAGCAAGATCTAGGACCCTCCCAGGGATTCCCTGGAGAAGGGTGTAGGGGAGAATCCACCCCAGCAGAATTAGACCCAGACTCACCTCTAGCCAAGGCCTGGAGATGGGGGACAAAGGTTGGGCTGATACCAAGACTATTTATTTTATGGCCTTGCAAAATCAGATGCCCATGACAGTGATACAAATGATGGGACATGCTGTAGAAGTTTAATAAGCAGGTTTTATAGCCCCAAGGGCACTGGCTGAATAGAAGGGGTACAATGTTTCCAATTATATTTGTCTTTCTATTATATTTGACTTTCAATTATATTTGTCTTTCTATCAGCAAAGATTATATGGTAGGTTTAGCTCTACTAAAAAAAAAAAAAAAAGAAAAAGAAAAAAAAACAGGAAACAAACAAACAAAAATTTTACAAATTCTTTGAGAATTTGTTGCCCAAGTGCTTATGGGTATAATGGAAATGTGTGTGCGTGCATGCGTGTGGAGAGAGAGAGAGAGAGAGAGAGTCTGAGTACGTATGTTCAAGGAAAATTTCCCATATACAGATGAAAGCCTGATGAGCCCAGCATAGCCCTCAGAGCTGAAGATAAAAGTATTTGAGAAACAGTAAACATGTTAATTCTAAGACCTGAATTCTGGCCCTCATTACTCAATCACCAGCACTCTTAGCCACTGAGATCTTTGTATAAACCTTTATTATATCTAATTGTTTGATCATTTGAATTTACAAAAGAATTTTGATGTTTTCCAAATATTATATAGCCTATTTTTAAATGTGCTACAATTTTAAGTGAATGAATTGATTTTGTTTTTCTACATCAATGGGTCCCACACTTTTATGTATGTTGATATAGAATCTCTAGAAGAAATTGAACATGAACTTGAAATCCCTCTTTATGACATTTACGTGCATCAGAGAGAGTTTTGAGACTAACATTTTGTAATTTTATCAAGAATTTCAATTTATTCAATACTGTATAGTGACTCTCATGTATATTTTAAGAAATATTAATTTAAATGCTGTAGCAATTGATGCTTTTGCAATGAAAATGTGTTGGCTTTAATATTGGTTTTATTTATTTTTTCAGCAGTGGTAATATGAGTCTGGCTAATTGAGAATAGAATTAATAAAATTATTCCTTGTAAGACAATAGATTTTATTGTTTTTAATTTATATGTACAAATTAATGTAATGATCATTTGATGAAAAATAATTCTACATGGCTTTGGGTATTTATGCATATTTATGAATGAATAATGGTTGCACAAATATGTTTGCAGTGAGAGGAAAATTGAAAACAATTAACTTCAATTACAGATTGAATTAGAAACTGATTTAGGTATGAGAATGGCAGCTTATGCTATATATAGTTTTATTGTTGTCATTGCTGTTTTTGAACTTCAAAAGAATCACAGACAGTAATCCAATAACTGCTCATCATTGTGTTTATTATTAGCCTAGCTATTTTAGATACCACAGTGATTTTTAAGTTTAACTGTGATGCCAGAAACATAAGCTCATGTTATTTTCTTATCTTCTAAAATTAACTTACCTATTTTATTGAAGTGATACATAAAAGAATATTTAATACAGAATCAAAGGAAAACTGTAAGACAGAAGCTACTATTTTAAAACAGGAATTGCCTGTCTTCCAGTTTAGGAACCTCAGACTGTGCCCTATAGTTTCTCTCATGCATAACTATCTTTGTCTTCCAGGAATGATGTCCGTAGAATATAATCAGAAAAGAAAAAAAAAAAAAAAAAAAAAAAAAAGACAAGCATTAACAGTTTTTTGTTTTCTTTTTTAAAATTTTAATTTGAAACAAGGTTGTTTTACATGTCAATCCCAGTTCCCTCACCTTCTCATCCTCCCCTATCACCCCCACCAAACACCATCCCATCCCCTTCCTGTTCCCCAGGGAAGGTGAGGCCTTCCATGGGGAGTCTTCAAAGTCTGTCTTATTATCTGGGATAGACCCTAGGCCCTCCCCCATGTCTCTAGGCTATGTGGGATGGGCTCCCAAAGATCAGTATTTATCCCTAGTATACGAATTAACACTTTTGTTTTGTTAAATACAAAGTATAATGGGGAGCCTTAGGTGGGTTCCTACTGCTGTGAAGAGATACCATGGCCAGGGAATCTCTTACAAAGGAAAACATTTAATTGGGACTAACTTACAGGTTCAGAGGTTTAGTTCATTATCAACATAGTGGGAAGCACTGCAGAGTACAGGCAAACATGGTGCTGTAGAGGGAGCTGAGAGTTCTACTTCTGGATCAGCAGACAGCAGGAGGACAGAATGTACTACTGGGCCTTGTTTGGGTTTCTGAAACCTCAAAGCTCACCCCAGTGACATACTTCCTCTAACAAGACCCCATATCTTAATCCTTTCAAATAATGCCTCTCCCTATGAGGCTGTACTGGTCATTTTCATTCAAACAAAGCACATTTCAATCAAAGCATTTCCACCTCCTTTCAGCTTTTTAAGCTGCTTCTCTTCCTGAGCTAGCTCCACACCCTGTTATTAGCTGCTCTTGGCAGGTATCTCAAAACTCTGGCATTTCCATCATCTTGGGGACTTCAAGGCAATCCAGGAATAATCTTCACAGCTTCACACAATGGCTGCTCTAACTCTCCATACAGGGACACCATGGCATATTCCTGGCCACAGCATGTTTCCTTCTCACAGGAACTATAGTATCCCTACAAAGAACAACTGTAGATTCATGGAGCTTCTGAAGCCAGGGTGGAGTCTCCTTCATCTTGTGCATCTCCTAGCATCTTGAGCACTGCAGGTTTGCTCTAGTGACCAAGTATCAGTGATACAGGGTACGAAGAAGCAGTGCGGGATTTCTCCAAGCTCCTTCTGAGTCCTCTAATTAACGAGAAGATTCTAATCAAGTGATTATATTAATGGAAGAGGTAAAAATTTTAGTACTGCCCTTATGTAGTGCTCCATGAAGAAAATAAAGTTTGAGTTTTAACAAATTGTCTATTATCCCAAGTTTTTTTTATGTTATTCATTATAAACGACACATCTAATTGGCACTGAATGTATTTGTCTGGTCATCTGTCCATTATTATTCCCAAATGAGTCAATATGAAATAAAGCTTGTGTGTGTACATTTAACAACAGTAAATAATGAGGACTGGGAAATAAATTTGTCAATAAGAAATACCATTTAAATAACATAATATTCACTTTGTTCTGGTGAACTGGAGCCTTTGGTAGCTTGTAGCATACTTATATAAGTAAAGCTTCTATGAAGCCTGAGAAGAAAAATTCATTGTAATCCTTGTCCCCTGGGAAAGAAGAGAAGCCGTTCCCCACTTTACATACTAATTAGATTTAGCAAGATTAAAATAACTAAACATGAAAATGAAAACTATAAAAAAGACATTTAGTTGGAAGAGAGATGTGATGGGGATCTTCGGAAGATGGAGTATTGGCAAGTGAGTTATGAATATAGTATCCATTGTGTACATGTATGAAATTTTCAAAGAATAATTAAAATATATCACAATAAGTATTAAAAGATTTGAGAGCTATTATTAGTTAAGGAGTTATGCATATGATTAATTTATGTCTGCAATAATATATTTTAATTCCAGTTTTTAAGGAAATGAATACATCATACTAAGAAGTGGGGAAAATACTCAAATAATATTAAATATTCCATTATATAAAGGGAAAATAAAATTATAAAACTTTTACTTGTTAAAATGACATTACAACGATTTTTTATTAAATAAAAACTTTTCTGATCAACAGCTTTCATTAATTTAAATAACTCTGTCTACAATGGAAAGGAAAGTGAATACTTATTAATGTAGCTTTTTATTGCACTCCTTGCTTCTGAAAGTAGTGCTAGAAAGTAATAATCACACACATGGATCTCAGCAGGCCAGTGAATAATTACCTGATCTATTATCTGATTATTTTTGGACCTGCTTGAAATATTCTGAGAAAAAAAAGTGTCAATAGTTTTGGAGTAGTCTGAGAAAAGAAGTATTACTTTGCAGTATCAATGATAAGAATACCACTTTTGAAAAACCAAAAAATAAGTAAATATATTTTAGCAGTAAAATATATGTAAGAAATATTTTACCATGAGTCAGAACTCTGTTAAATTTTATGAATAAGAACTTTGTACACGTGGGAAGAGGCATGTGAAATTTGGTGGCATATTGATCATTGTAACCGATTTTGTAATTGCTAAGACAAAATCAAAGAGCAAACTGCATGAGCCTTTAGAAGCTCAGAGGCTGATTTGCTTGTTTGAAATTGATTCCATGCAAATCAATTGTCAGAAAATGCACATCCCATTAAATGTTTGATTTGAAGGTTTGAAAGTTTTCTGTAAGTAGACAATTCTATCTACACAAACAATACTAAAGGCTTTCGTATATTATAAAGTTGTAGTAGAGCTTGACATCTTTGTCAGATACTTAAGTATTAAGTCTGAGTTTGTAAAAGAGTTGTCATTTTTTGCTCACAATGCCTTAAAAGCTAGCAAATCTCCTTCCTCTGCCTTGATTTGAAGCTTTAGATTCTGCTTTAGCTTCTGGCTGATTCCAGCAGTTAGAAACTCTGGGCCTGTTTATTTTCCTATAAGGTTTCACATTCATTATAGTACTAGAAGGAAATGTTGGATTGAATTTACAGGGAATACAAAATCATAAAAAATACATAGAATGCCACGTAAGCAAATACTGTAATGTTTTCCAGTGTTATCAGTTTAACTCAGTTACATTAAAATTCATCTCTGAAAACATACATACAAGTAAAATTATGCAGGCTATACATACACAAACACACATATATAGATGTATGTATGTGTGTGTGTGTGTGTTGTGTTGTGTGTGTGTGTGTGTGTGTGTGTACAATATGAATTAGTAAATAATAGCCATGAATCTTAAAGAGAAAAAGGGGATAGTATATTTGAGATTTGGAATGAAAAAGGAAATGAAGAGTTAAATGTTGTAATTATACTATAATCTGAATTTTAAATACAATGAAAGATAATTTAGCTTGTCACAGTGGCTCACACCTCTAGCTCTTATACTTCTATGCACAATCCTATGAGTTGGGCTCAGTCTGAATAATATGCTGGGCCTTGTGATAGATATCTTACTTGATAAAATTTAGAATCACCACAGACAGAAATCTATCAATACATCTGTGATAGTTTATCTAGATTAGGTGAACTGAGGTGAAAGATATTCAAATGTGGGCAGCACCCTTCTATGTGTGGGTTTTAGCAATAACAAAAACAAACAAACAGAACAAAACAGAAGACAAGTGAAGCACAGTCACTTATCACACTTTTCTTCCACACGATAAATGCAGTGAGAAATGTACACCCTGATCCTATGGCCATGTGTGATAGTCATCATTTTATTGCTGTGAGGAGACCAAGGCAATTCTTATAGGAGAAAGCACTTAATTAGGGGCTTTCCTACAGTTTCAGACATTGAGTCCATGACAATCATCCTGGTGGGGACCATGACCTCACACAAGATACTACAGCAGTAGTTGAGAGCTACTGCCTGATTTGCAGGCCAAGAGACAGTGGTTGTGGCATTGGCTTTTAAAATTTCAAAGCCCACCTTCAGTGACATACTTCCTCCAGCTAGGTTTTACATCCTAATCATAGGCATTCCTTGCAAACACTTCAACTCCCTAAGCATTCAAATATGTGAACCTACTTGGATCCTTCTTCAAGCCACCATGCAATCTTTTCTCACCAATATGGATTGTATTTCTACCAAATCTAAGTGAAAATGAGCAGTCTTTTATTAAGTTATCTTGTGTGAAGTGTTTTGTCTCAGTGATGAGAAAAGTAACTAACACAGACTACTTCTGTGATGGTTTGAAATAGAACATCACATTTTGCTTGATTTATTCCTAGATGGTCGATTTATTTTGTTTAGGGAAGAATTGTGAAGTATAGTCTTGTTGAAAAAAGTATATCACCCTAATATCTCAAAAGCACACTCCAGATCCAACCTTGCTTTCTGCCTCCTACTTGAAGATCAGATTCTATGCTCTCAGTTACAGCTCCAATACCAGGCATTCCTGCCCAATACCAAGCATCTTGCCAGAATGATTACATACTAATCCTGTGAAACTGTAAGCAAGCCCTAATTAGATGTTTTCTTTTATAATTTCCCTTGCTCATTGTCTCTTCATGGCAATAAAAAAAAATGTTAGGCCAAAGTGGCCCACCAAAATGTCAGTACTAGTGACAATGCCCTAAAAAGGGCTCTGGCCAAGAAAGCAGAATCTTAGGGCAAATATCTACTCACTAGAAAAGTAGCTCTCATAAGATGGCTGGTTTCTGTTCACCAGCAATCACCCTTAACCCACACACAAAAGTCAACTATGTTGGCAAGAGCATCTAGTTACTGATCATATAAAACCTATTGTTTTTGCATGGTTTTGCTTCTCTATATCCCCTGAGAGGTAGATAGCCTTGGCAGTTTGGTACCAAAGGAACCGTTCTTTTTACCTATGTCTAGTGTGGTGGTTTCACTTGGTTCTCACACTTAGTGCCAAACCTGAGGGGCCACTGGAACCTCCCCCCCCAATAAAATCCTTTTAATTTTGATGAACTTAGTTGGCAGGGACAGGGGGATGTCACCCAGAGGCCACCAGTGATCCAGGCAGCAAGCAAGTGTCTGTCATTTTAATAGATTGTGGAGCTACTTGGTCCATACTTGCTGCCTACTCTGGTACTCATCTCTCTCAGATCTTTATGATAAGTGTTGATGCTTAGCCTCATAAAGTAGAGCTATATACAGGACATCTCCTCTGTTTCCTCTGAGGCTATCTGATTGCTCACCCCTTGTTAGTTATACTGAGTTTCCTAAACCCATTGTTGGGCAGGGATATCAAGGCTAAATTATGCTTTTAGTTTCTTTTCATCCAATTCCTTCTAGCCTCTGAAGAGACAGTCACTTTATCTATAGACTGACAGAAATTCTTCATTTATAGTCTCTTCCAGACTCCTTCATTGATTCAAATTATGGCACTATTTCTCCCTTTGTGGCCTCCCATCCCCTAATTAAGATTTTACTCTGGGATCCCCACCTCCTCTTACCTCTCTCTCCCTTAATACCATACTCTTTAAAACGAGACAAGACTTAAAAGCCTTCTTAATAAAGGTGTTCTCAAGGTCTATTTCAAACCCCCTATCTTGTCTCTCCTGAGGCCTCCTATTACAAGGCAGGTTCAGTCCTAGTATGTGTCTAACTTAGCATATTTCTACCTAACTAGCAGATGCAATCCAGGAATCAACTTTGCCCTGGCAATTACCCTAAAATCAGCTTACCTCTCTACCCTTGGGTATCCTAAAAGCTGGCAAGCCCTGCACTTGCTAACCACTGAAAAGGGGACAACTAGTCTTTTCCTTTTCAATAAATAAAATGTTGCTAATGTATGAAACAGTCCAATCAAGTACATTAAAAGCAGAAACAAACTGGTTTGCAAACTACTGCTACTAGGGGCTGCCTCCAGGTCAATATTCTTCCTATGGTCTGCTCTGGGACACTGGCTTTTACCCCTCCTTGGCCCACTGGCCCCTATCCTTTTTATAATAATGATGTTTGTATCTTCAGGTTCCTTCAGGAGAGAATTAGTGAAATGACCTCCAAGTCAATAAACCAGATGCATCTGGTAGAATTACCTCAGATCTCCTCTTACCTCCAAGCTTGAGCTCCTGGTTTGAACCATAGTCCTAGAGGCCCTCTCCTTAAATCTGCAATCAATAAGAAGTAGGCAAAAGATTATTACACTTTAACCTAAACAAAAGGCTGGTATGTCAGGTTCAAAGCAGTCACCTAAAAGGTCAGTCTCATTACAACTGAAACAGGACTCTGGGCCAGATGTAAACAGAGAATTAACTCAGATTTCTGTTTACCAGAAGGTAACGAAAGTTTGTTTTCCAGGAACCTCCCTTTGTTTGCCACCAAAGGTCAGCTACCTAGGGAAAGGACGACTTCTCTAGTTCCTAGTTCACTTAGTCAGAGTCCTATTGTTGTGAAAAGACACCATGACCAAAAAAACTCTTGGAAAGAAAATCATTTAATTTGGGCTTGCTTACTATCATCCTTGTGGGAAACATGGTGGCATGCAGACAGTCATGGGGCTGCAAGAGGAGCTGAGAGTTCTACATTCCAACCAGCATGCTGCAAGAAGAGAGTAATGGCCTTGCTTCAGCCATTAAAACACCAAAGCCCACCCTTAGTGACAGACTTCTTCCAACAAGGTCACATCTCCTAATCCCTGTCAAATAACACCACTCTCTAATGAGCATGCTTTCAAATATATGAGCCTGTAAGGGACATTCTTTTCCAAACCACCACACTGGTCAATTCAAACAGTATATTAGCTCAAACTCACCCCCATGATTGTTACATAAAATCTGCTTGTGTTTCTGTCATTTTGGTTTGCCTGCCTCTACCACTCAAGAGACAGCTTTGGCAGTTTGATCTCCAGCAATCCTTTATTTCTGCCCAGAAAGTGGTCTGGTGCAGTGATTTTATTGCAACCTCACTTGTAGAAAAGTAGTCAAGCTACCATCTTAAAACAGTAACAACAAAACCTACAAGGGATCAAAAACAAAATAAGCTTTAAGAAATTGAGCTATTATGAACTTTTAAAAATCTGCTTCAAATTGCCCTATAACATTTGGGGGTCATAGCAGCATGAACAGCAACAATAGCAGTAACAGAAAATATTTTGTTGTTTGTTTAATTTTCAAGGCTATTACTTGCTATTTATTCAGATATTCTTTGCTTTTCTCCTTCTTACTTACATATGTATCTCTAGATTTTGTTGACTCTAACCCTCAGTTCTGTAGATATTTTTGAACAATGTGTCTGTCCTGGCAACTGAGATACCTATGAACTTTTTACTTCAGCATACACTCTGGTTTTGATGCCAGTCACAGCTACTCATAAGAATGTCCCATAAAATGTAAAATCTTACTCTACTATACTAATCCAAATATCTGTTCTGTATTAGTTTACTTTCCACTGCTGTGGTATAAAACAAAAGCATGATCACATGCTACTTGGAGAACAAGGAGTTTATTTTGATTTACAACCCTCAGGTCACAGTTAAACACTGAGGGAAAATCAGGGCAAGAACTCAAACGTGGGACCTGAAGGCAGTAACTGAAGTAGAAACCATGGATGACAGTTGCTTGGTGGCTTGCTCCCTACAACTTCCTTAGCCTGATATCTTACATCATTCTGGGTCACTTGTCCAAGGGTGAAACATAACAGAGTTGGCTGGGTTTCCCACATCAATCATTAATCAAGAAAATGCACCACAGATGTGTCTAAAGGCAATTGATGGAAGCGTTCTCTCAACTGCTGTCTCCTCTTCTCAGATGACTTTGGGTTCTATGAAGTTGACAAAATGAGCAAACTAACTAAGTAACTAACAAGCAATTCTCTAAGCAATGAAAATCTCTTTAAGTATTTAGAAGAGATGTATTGTGCATCAAAATCTTTAGCAATTAATTACTTATGGATTTAGCAGAGGACCTCATTAATTCACAGCATCTCGCATCTACCTATAACTCAACTCTAGGGAGCCTTACCCCCTTTCCAGGCTCAAAGGGCATAAGAACTCACATGCTGACACACCCAGAAGCAGACATAGTCATATGCTCACATTAAAAAGAAAATATTGCCAATAGTCTAAATATTTACAGGGTCTTACTTATGATCAAGGAAATCTGGGAAATCCTGTAAATGTGTAGGTGACAAGAATGTCCTACAGGTATATCAGAGATCTAACTACTGCACTTAGTTTTCCACTGACACCATTTCCCAATCACTGTTGTAGTGTTAAGAGAAAGTCAGTATTTCTTCTAGCTCAGATTTTGCAATGTTCCTCATTTTCTTTTATTTTTAAACAATCATTATATGCAACTATGTCTAGCCCTTACCTAAAGTGGTTTAATAAGGATCAGGAGAAACAAATAGGCTGAATAGATGTTTATTCAGGGAGAAATAACTTACAGCATAGACAGATAAACACAAGCAGGTTCCTGGTCTCAAAGATGCCTCCACAAGCTCTTCTGTCAGTGTCCTGACAGCAAAAGAGCACTCCAGAGATCCTCCTCAAACCTAGTTCCTCCAGGTAACTTCCACCCCTGTCTCCAATTGGGCATGGTCAGTGCCACAGATGCAGACCATTGCTAACACCCTTGACTACTCAACTTATATTAAATTAAAGCACAAGATAATGTCAGAAGAAGCCCATTTTTAACTTTTAACAGTTCTAAGACATTTCACATAAGGCTTGTTGATAAAGTAAGGTGTGCTCTGTTGGAAAAATTTGAAAGGTTTAAGTCCTTTTTCACCTTGGTGGAGAATGTGAGAAGTGCTTAATTCATCTGCCTTAATATGCTGTACTACTTGCATAGCAAAGAGTTTATAGAAACCACAAAGCTTTTAAAATGATGGTCAACAGTAAACATAAGGATCTGTATAACCTTGACCTATACAGTAAGTGGAAGATGATCATTCTGCCATGTGGCATACATGGCTTCTAAATTTATCACACTATTTTACAATTTTAATGTGTCAATAATCAAATACTCTATTCGTGCAAGTGCTGAACAGTACAAGTATACTTACTTTCCAATCTACAAACAGCTAGGAGATTCAAAAGTATCTGTTAGCTATTATTTATTTTAAAACAATTTATATTTAATACTTCATTAAATAAAATTTGATAGGTAATTAAGGTCATCCTAATGCAATAAGAAATCAGAAAAAAATCATTTAAAAATACCCAAGAACTGACTGATAAACACCATCATTTTCCATTGTTTCTATTAATGAAGACTATATGTAGCAGCAATTAGTTACCAATAAGATGTACTCTAGCATACATAAAGGAAGCATGACTTCCCTTACATCAAATGATCTTTCGAAACTATGAAACTTACTTTCTAATCTAACTCCTGATTGGATTTTGAGGTGCTTGCCACAATGGGTAGAGTATTTTTTTTTACATCAGTAACCAAAGGTTTGAGGGTAAAACCTTAAAGCGTTTTAAAACAAGATCATCAGATACTTCCAAAAGAGAAATCACAAAATTGAAAGTCTCTTTTTAATTCATGTAAAACATCAAAGAAAAAGGAAATTTACAAAAACCCACTGTGTGAAACTGAAATATGACATATTAACAAGTTCCTTTAAATGTAGAAAAAGGCCTAATGTTGAAAATGAAATGGTATTTTTGTTGTAATATGACAACACAATTTTTTAAGAGGCTTCTTTTTAAATTAAAAAGACTTTGGAAAAAGAATATGCCAAAATTTATTCCTAGTGCAGCTAAATTTTAATATTATATCAAAAAAGAAATAAATCCCCACATATCTAAATTGAATCTGTGACTATGAAAACTCTACAAATATTTCTACAGATCCATAGTGTAATTGCATCTTAAAAATGTTTTTGTGAAGAACAGTTTATTTTAACTATGAATACATTCCTCAGTTTTCACATATACATTTTGTCTTTGATAAGAAGTATAATCATCATGAATTGTTCTTCAAATCTAATCATTTTGATATAGAATTCTACTAATCAATTTCTATTCTTAAGGAAAATGTGTGTTTTAAATAATATATTTTACTTTCATTCCATTATATTTAATCAGAAAATTCAAAATATCATTATCCAAAAATGATAATGATTCCAAATTATTTTGGGCATTTTAAAGATGTTGTCATTGTTGGAAACAAATCTCACTCTAATACAGACTCAGGTCTGTATTACATATATTTCATATGAATCAAATCAGATTCATATGAAAAACAGAGTTTTCCAAATATAAAAGTTTACTGAATAATACTAATAATACTGACATAATAAATATCAAAGATGTAAATATAGTCTTGGTCCCAGGCTCTAGCGTAGTGGGGAGGCCTATGTCCCGACTAATCTCAACCATTAGTCCCAAATAAATACTCAGAGGCTATATTAATTTTAAACTGTTTTGCCAATGGTCCAGGCTTCTTATTGATTAGCTCTCTCTTAATTATTAAACTACTGCTATTAAACTGTGTATTGCCATGAGGCTGTGGCTTACTGGTAATGCTTCAGCATGTTCCTCCTCACATTCTCCCTACAGGAATCAAGAGAGAGGACCCTGCACTTTGTGTGGGCAAAACAGTAGAGCTTCCCTGGTGATGTGAGGGAGGCAGGCCCAGATGTGAAGACTGAAGAAAAGGAGAACCAGCCCTGCTCCTTTCAGTAGGTTGTACCCGGTGATCTCAATGAGGTAGTACTGGAGAGCCCACTTGGGTAGTGATAATGAGGGAAAGCTAATGAGCTGACCAACACACCTGCCACCCAGGCCCAGAACTGGGACTATCAGTTGTCCCAGGTCAATAACCTCATCTATAAACTGTTGGAGCTTGTAAAGGCGACAACCTTACATATTCAAAAAAGCAGGATCTCCATGACTGGGGAAAACAACAGGCTATCAAAGAGGACCCCAATGAGAAACCATCATTCATGGAGTCAGACTATGACCCATGGCAATAAACACTGGCAAGTAAAGATGAATGAACTAATGGATAAACTGCATGACTCAGTGGGTCACAATTCAGCTTCTACAAGAAGACTCTTCCTTTTTATGCTTTTGTTTGGCTTTTTCCTTTGTTTTTGTTTGTTTGCTTTTGTTGTTGTTTCTTAAATTTGGTTTGATTCAGGGGAAGTTGCAAGGGCAGAGGTCAGATACAAGGAGACAGGGAGATAACGGGATCAGAATGCATGATGTGAAATCCATTAAGAATCAATAAAAGGAAAAAAAAACAAAAAGATTACAAAGGCAGGAGTTTTAGAGCAATAACCACACCCTTAATTTGAAATGTTAAGAGTTGTGTTTCATACATCATCAGTATTAGATCATCAAGTGGTAACACAAACTGAGAAGATTAGCAGGTTAGTTCTGTGAGTTAGAAGTACTACTGGACACTGAATAGGACCAAAATGCAGGATGTCTTGACTTTATTGTGAATTTTGAATCCCTTTGTAACAACAATTTCACCCAAACTTACAGGCATGACTCTGTTTAGGATGTTTAAGATAATTTAGGACATATGAACACATAAGTTCTTTAAAACATCACTCATTTTCAAATAACTTTATATATATATGTATATATATAATTATTTTTATCCATAGAAAACATGTAATTTCTTTATGTAGCAAATGATGAATTTTGACATATGCATATAATTGCACACATACATTCATATACCCAACAAAAATCCTAATTTAATAAATTTCTTTTAAGAAATAAATAACAAGAGGGTGCTGGAGAGATGGCTTAGTGGTTAAGAACACTTGTTCTTCCAGAGGACCTGGGCTGGATTCCCAGTACTCACATGGTTGCTCACAACTCTCTGGACCTTCAGTTTCAGGGGATTCAGCAACAGCAACTTCTCGCCTCCTTTCGTATCAGCTTGTGGGCTGAACTCGAATCCAGATGCAGAGATGAAGGACAAGACCAGGCTACAGAAACCCACAGAGACAGCTGACCTGAACAAGGAGTTAATGTCCCCCTCTCCCACAGATAGCTGGGAAACCAGCATTGGACTGACTCAGACCCTGAACATGGGTCTCAGTTAGAAGGCCTGGGCAGTCTAAGGGACCTCTGACAGTGGAACCTGGATGTATCCCTGGTGACCAAAAGGACCTTGGGAGCACATTCCCCATGGAGGGATACTCCCTTAACCTAGAGGCAGGAGGGAGGGCCTAGTCCTTACTCCAAATGACTTGACAAATTTTTTTGATCCCTCTTGGAAGGTACCACTATCCCTGTGAAGTGGAGGAAGGGGAATGGGATGGGAGGGAGGGAGAGGGAATTGTGATCAATATATAAAATAAAAAAATAAATAAATAACAATAATAAGAGATATGGAAATGAAGTATTTTAAAAAGAAAACTTTAAATTTCTCAGTAACTATTCCATGAATATGTCATCATAAACATATAGTAAAAGCATTTACTGTACATAATAAAATTTATTTACATTTCCACTGAGGAAATTCGATATACTTCTAATATCCCATATATCAACTTAATACATGTAGCAATTTTTTAGGTATGGACACAAATAATAATATCACACAAATAAAAAGTACTATTTATTATTCTTGGTGGCTTTTTGTATTTAATTTCCTTTGTACTTTTCATGCTTTCATTTATTTAATATCATGACAGTTTAATTGCTCTCAGAGGTAGAATAGCTCAACAAAATCAATCCTGCATGAGTATTCTTTTTTACTAATGACAATGTTTCTCTTACTCGATTTAGCAATTAATGAGACTGGTAGATCAAGAACATTAGCATACTTGCTTCTTACTTAAGAAAAATAAATATTCTAGAGTAAGGTTTGAGTCCAACTACCAAAGTACTTTTTATAATATTAGTCACAGTTTGGGTAGTTCATAGTATTAACAGGTATTTCAGAAAACTACTCTGCTTGAGTTCTCAAAATAGACATGCATGAGTATTAATATAGATTTTTAAATAAAAATTCTGATCATTAATCTGTAGTCTATACAGATTTGTTTGGTAAAATAGTAAAGCAATGGAAACATGATTGCATTGTCATCAAAATGAATTTATCACAATAAAACAACAAAATCAAGTTCAAAGTTAAGATTAGCATTCAAAACCATATATTCCTCAAGTATGATACATTACATTGTAAATGGTACAATCCTACCATTTACAGTTTCATATATACATACAGTAAAAAGAAAAGTCAGCATTATTATGTTATTTATCAGGAATTTTAGAGTGGTTTTTAATTTGGTATTAACTAGTCACATTAGAAATTCCTGTTATGAAGATTTTTCCTGATTAGAGTATGTATTCCTTCAAATGAGTGAAGTATAATGGCTTTATCAACTAATATTGTAAAGTATTTAGAAAACTGGAAATCAGAAAATGATTTAATGCATAGCTAAAAATATAAGATAAAATTCTTTGCATACATTACTATGCTATCATCCTATGTATGCATTTAGGTACTTACATTATTATATTGGGAAAATATGTATTACACATATAAAAGGAAACCCCTATGTATGTTTTAGCATTGCATTTCAGATTTTCATGGTATAATTTCTCCATTTTATTCTTACTGGATTGACCATTGATATAAATTTTTTTCTTTAAATATCAGTACTAGCTGGGTGTTGGTGGCACATGCCTTTAATCCTAACAATTGAGAAACAGAGGCAGGTGGATCTCTGTGAGTTCAAGGCCAGCCTTGTCTACAGAGTGGGTTCCAGGACAGGCTCCAAAATTACATCTATACATACATACACACATACATACATCAGTATTACTTTTAAAGGGATAAGAATCTGTTTCTGAAAAAAAAAAAAAAAGAGAATATCTTCAATCCTTGTACGAGTTTCATGCCTAACAATGCCCTATAGTTCAGAAAACCTAAACATTTTAAACATGGTGTTAAAAATTCAACTGAGGATATTATCTAATGTGCGATATCATTGGTTAGAACAGTAGAAGGACCTGAGTTCAAATCTGTAACACCCTTGTAGAAAACATGGCATGGACACACATTCTTATAACTCCAGAGCTGCAGGGTGAAGGAGTAAAAATAAGTTAGTCACTGGGCTTGTTGAAACCAGCCTAATTGCAGACCCAGTGTGAAGTTATTTGAATGAAAGTATCCCCAATAGGCTCATAGAATTTGCCAATATTTGGAGGTGTGCCTTTGTCAGTGTAGGTGTGGCTTATTGGAGGAATCATGTCAGTAGAGGCTTTGAGTTTTCAGAAGTTCAAGCCACAACAGTGTGTTTTTTCTCTTTCTGCTGCCTGCTGATGTCTGCCTGAGGGTCACCATGCTTCTGCCATGTTGATAATGTACTAAATCTCTGAAACAATAAAGCAGGACCAATTAAATGCTTTCCTTTTTAAATGTGGTCATGGTCCTGTAATTTCTTCACAGCAATAGAAACCCTAACTAAAACATAACAAAAGATCTCTCTCTTAAGAGAATTAGGCAGAGAGCAAGAGAAATGAATAAGTAATAATTTTTTGAGCCCCTCTTACACCTACACACACACACTCACACAAAAATTTATATGAAAATTTATACTCACAGCTTTTAGTGTATTGTTCATATTCCTATTAATACACACACACATATATATATTGCATTGATTTGCTGGATGCAATCATCAAATACAAAAGTATTCACAGTACTCTTACAACTGGTGCAGTAAAGTCACTAGCATTTAGGGGGAACTTACCATGGCTGTTTTGATTAATGGTCCTCTTGTTAAACTTTCTTCAAAGTATTTATGCTCATCTCCTTGCATTTTGCTACTTTCTACTTTGACCAGAGAAGCTTCTTTTTCAGGGAGTAGTGGCTATTTCATCTGGTCAATATGACTGGGAGTTATCAGCCATTCACAAGACATATATATATTAACCTGTACCAGTGAAAGACACAAGGAATATAACACAAGAGAGAGTGAAAAGAATGTAAGAGACTCAGTATGGAGTGGAGATCTGAGTAATGTTGCACATATGAACTCACTGCAGCTATGATTGTCTCCAGAAGACCTGCATAAGATCAAACCAGTGGATATCATAGTAAGGGCAAAAAGGACTTCCCAAGCCCGTCCCCCATAGCTGCAGAACAATCAGAAATTGAGGCTTCTGGAAAATGAAGTCACTTTCCTTTGCAAGTGTGGACACTAGTAAGTTGCCCATGCTCTAGCTTATGACCACATATCCATGTTCATTTGGGTGTGTCTCAGATGGATGGTGTATGTGATCAAAGTACATTATATACATCGATGAAAATTCTAGGGAATTATTACAAAGAAATTTTAAATGTGCGGTTTAGGAAATGGTCCAGACATTTATCTTTTGGTTTCTATAGCTATGAAGAGACACCATAACCACAGAATCTTTTATAAAGAAAAACATTAAATGGGGTGGCTTACAGTTTCAGAGTTTCAGTCCATTATCATCATGGTGTAATATGTTGGTGTTCAGATAGACATGGTGCAGAAGTAACTGAGATTCCTACATATTGATCCAAAAGCAACACAACATGAACTGTCTCATTGGCTGTAACTTGTGCATTTATGAGTCCACAGTCACACACTTCCTCCATAAGACCACACCTACTCCAACAAGGACACACTTCTTAATAGTGCCACTTATTTGGGGGCCCGTTTTTTCAAATCACTACAGATAGTAAAATATAACTAGTAGCAGTAAAGAGGGTAAGTTAGTATTAAGACTCTTGAATAGGACTTTGTTCTAGAGCTTACAGTCATGTAAGTACAAAATAATCCAGACATTTGCCTTAGGGTTTCTATTGCTATGAAGAGATACTATGGCCACAGTAACTCTTATAAAGGAAAACAATTAATTGGATGGCTTACATTTTAAAAGATTTAGTCCATTATCATCAGGGTGGGATATGGCTGTTTGAAGGCAGACATGGTACTAGAGAAGGAGCTGAGAGTCCTACAACTTGATCCAGAGGTAACAGAAAGTTAATTGTTTCATTGGCTGTTTCTTGAGAATATATGAGACCTCAAAACCCACCTCCACAGTGACATACTTCTTCCAAGAAGACCACACCTACTCCAATAAGGCAGATATTGTTCTGGAGAAGGAGCTGAGAGTTCTAAATCATGACCCACAGGCAATACAAAGAGTCTGTGTATCACACTGAGCATTGAATGAGCAATGAAGAATTCAAAACCCTCCCTGACAATCACACAATCTCTAATAAGCCTACACCTACTCCAACAATGTCACACCTCCTAATAGAGCCACTACCTATGGAGGACATTTTCTTTCAAACCACCACAACATTTTTTCTTTATATGTTATATAAAAATTGTTCTGTGGTTAAATTTAGAGTTTTGTTTAGGTATTAATATCATTATTAATAGACTTTCATCTTACCTAATTATCACACTTTTACTCATGTGTAACACACAGAAATAGCCTATTAATTGCTGTAGGATTATATGTTTTAAATAAATATAACTAACTTCTCTATATTTTCTGAAAATAATACAGTAACCCTTAGAGCTAAAAGTTTAATTTATACATGAATGTTTAAAGTGCTTAAGCTTAAAAATAACACACATAAGATAGAGATTTTCAACCTATATTAATGTGAAGTAATTATTTCCTGTGGAAACTCAGAGTTGTCAAACTTCCACAAGTCAAATTTGATTTAGCCATAAGTCCAATGTACTTAGAGCACCATAGGTTTTTGGTTAGTATATAAATAACAGTAATTTTTAGGGAACAGATTTTTTTTTTCAATTTATAAAAAGTTACAGCCATAAGAAAAGGCTCTCTGGAGTGCACTGGGTTTGAATTGTCTGATGTCTTCTAGGAAATGATTTGAAAAATGCAGAGCCTGCTTAGCATAGGGCCTAATGGTCTGATGACTCATAATTAGACCTGAGGGTGATCAACCTTCTTTGTAACCCTACAACACTGATCCCAAATCTGACTTCCTTCTGCTGATATATGGCCATTAACCTAATTTTAGCCCCAGTAGATTGTTTTTTCTCAGTGGGTAAATGTAGACAGAGTTTCCATTCTGGTCCCACAGCCATTTAGCCCCTAATAAACACACTGTTTGGCCAGTGGCTTAGGCTTCTTATTGGTGAGCTCTCTCTCAACTATTAACCCATAACTTTTAATCTATATATTAATACATGGTCTTATCTTATCAGATAATTCACAGACCTGTTACTCCTTCAGCAGATACATGGTATCTCTCTGGCTTTTTTTATTCCAAGTGTTCTCCTAGTCTGGTAGTTCCACTTATAATTCCTGTGTGACTACTGACAAATCAGCATTTTATTAAAACAAAAAGAGAAACATATATACATAAGGACATCCCTCATCAAGTAAAAAAAATCTTTCTGAATAGAATATCATGAAAATCCATGGTTTAAATTAGGAAATTAGCTCATTCTATTCTTGCTCTCCCAGGATGTCAAGTATGTAGTTCACCATCCTTTGTAACTGGTTCAAGAAGGATTCTGTACTATTTTATTTTCTTGAAGATAAAAAGGTAACGCCAAATATGCAACAATGTACTTAACTTAAACTCACCTTAAAAAGTCACTCTTCTGTAGTTCCTTGTACATTTCATTGCAATATTTAAGAGCTTCAAGAAATTTTATATGAATTATATTTCAAAGACAGACCAGTATGTACGTCTGTGGTGTTTCTCTCTCTCTCTCTCTCTCTCTCTCTCTCTCTCTCTCTCTCTCTCTCTCTCTCTCTCTCTCTCTCTCTCTCTCTCTCCCTCTCTCTCCCTCTCTCTCTTTCTCTCTCCCTCTCTCTCCCTCTCTCTCTCTCTCTCTCTCTCTCTCTGTGTGTGTGTGTGTGTGTATGTGTGTATGTGTGTGTTTATTTTGTAGAAACCATCAAATAAAAGACTGAATGGATATAAAAACAGTTTTACAATGGAAACTGTCGGAGAAGTGCAGGAAATACAGTCACCCATCTCAAAAAGACTGACAGCCTGAATTAAGAGAAGCATCTAAGTCTTCTAGAGGAACATTTGTTTCTATTTTTATATTTGTATTTTTTCCTTTTTAAATTTAAATTAGAAACAAGGTTGTTTTACATGTCAATCCCAGTTGCCTCACACTCCCATCCTCCCTTATCACACCCACAAAACCCCAGCCCATCTCCTTTCTGCTTCTCTAGGAGGGTGAGTCCTTCCATGGGGAGTCTTCAAAGTCTGTCATATCATTTGGGGCAGGGCCTAGGCCCTTCCCAATATGTCTAGGCTGAGAAAGTATCACTCCATATGGGATGGACTCCCAAAGTCCATTCATATACTAGGGATAAATCCATTACTAGAGGCCCCATAGACTGCCCAGTCCTCCTAACTAACACCCATGTTGAGGGTGTCTGGTTTGGTCTTATGCTGGTTACCCAGCTATCAGACTGGGGTGCATGTTCTCCCCCTTGTTCAAGACAGCTGATTCTGTAGGTTTCTTCATCATGGTCTTGATGCCTTTGCTCAATAATCTTCCCTCTCTGTAACTGGAGTCCTGGAGTTTAGCTAGTGTTTAGCTATGGGTGTCTGCCTCTGCTTCCATCAACTACAACATAAAGGTTCTAGAATGGCATATAAGATATTTGTCAATCTCATTATCCTGGAAAGGCATTAAAGGTAGACTCCCCACTATAAATTTAATTGTTAGTCGGGTTCAGCCTTGTAGAACTCTCGGCATTTCTCTAGTGCCAGATTACTCCTTAAATCTATAATTGCTCCCTCTATTTTAGTATCTGATTTATTGCTCTCCTCTAGTCTTTTCCTGTCTCAATTTTCCTGTTCTCTCATACCCACTTCTCCCCTCCTCTTCTCCCCTTCTCTTTCTCCTACTCCCTCTCCCCTCCCTCTATGCTCCTAATTTGCTCAGGAGATCTTGTCCCATTCCACTTCTCTGAAGGACCATATACGTCTCTCATAAAGTTCTTGTTTCCTAGCTTTTCTGGCAGTGTGGATTGTAGACAAGTAGTCCTTTGCTAAAATCCAAAATCTGGAGTGAATACTTATTGTGTTTGTCTTTTTATAATTGGGTTACCTCACTCAGGATGGTTTTTTCTAAGTCCATCCTTTTCCCTGCGAATTTCAGGATTCCATTGTGTTTTTCCACTGAGTAGTATTCCATTGTGTAAATGTACCACATTTTCTCCATCCAGTCTTCAGTTGAGGGGTATCTATCTAGGTTGCTTCTAGGTACCAGCTATTACAAATGTACATAGTTGAAAAGATATCCTTGTTGTATGAATGTGCATCATTTAGGTTATGCCTAAGAGTGGAATTACTGGATCTTGAGGTAGACTAATTCCCATTTTCCTGAGGAACCAACACACTGACTTCCAAAGTGTCTTTATAATTTGCATTCCCACCAGCAGTGGAGGAGTATGCCCCTTTTTCCACATCCTCTCCGACATAAACTGTCTTTAATGGTTTTTATTTAGCCATTGTGATAGGAGTAAGATGGTATCTCATAGTTGTTTAATTTCATTTCCCTGATGGTTAAGGATGTTAAGCACTTTCTTAAGTGTCTTTCAGCCATTTTGGATTCCTCTATTGAGAAATTTCTATTTAGTCCCACTTTTTAATTAGATTATTTGGTGATTTGGTAGCTAGCTTCTTGAGTTCTTTGTATATTTTGGAGATCAGCCCTCTGTCAGATGTGGAGTTGATGGATATCTTTTTCCATTCTATGCACTGCTGTTTTGTCTTGTTGACTATGTCCTTTTGCCTTACAGAAACATCTCAGTTTCAGGTGGTCCCATTTATTAGTTGTTGATTTCAGTGTCTGTGCTACTTCTGTTATGTTCTGGAAGTGGTCTCCTGTGCCAATTCATTCAAGGGTACCCCCCACTTTCTCTGCTAAGAGAGTCTGTGCAACTGGATTTTTGTTTGAGGTCTTTGATCCATTTGGACTTAAGTTCTGTGCATGGTGATTGATATTGATCTATCTGCAATCTACTACACACCAGTATCCAGTTATGCCAGCACTATTTGTTGAAGATGCTTTCTTTTTTCCATTGTACTAATTTAACTTGTCAAAAGTCAGGTGTTTTAATTGTATGAATTAATATCATGGTTTTCAATTCCATTCCATTGGTCTACTTGTCTAATTTGTGCCAATACCAAGATGTTTTCAGGAATATAGCACTATAATAGACCTTGAAGTCAGGGAGGTGATGCCTCCTGACGTTCCTTTATTGTATAGGGTTGTTGTAGCTATTCTTGGTTTTTTGTTTTTCCACATGAAGTTGAGGATAGTTCTTTTAAAGTCTGTGAAGAATTGTGCTGGGATTTTGATGGGGCTTGCATTGAATCTGTAGATTGCTTTTGGCAAGATTGCCATTTTTACTATATTGATCCCACCTATTCAAGACTATGGGGGATCTTTCCATTTTCTGGTATTTAGTTTCTTTCTTTAAAGACTCAAAGTTTTTATAATATATATCTTTCACTTGTTTGATAAGCATTATTCCAAAATATTTTATATTGTTTGTGGCTATTGTAAAGGATGATGTTTCTCTGATTTGCTTTTCTTCCTTCCTTCCTTCCTTCCTTCCTTCCTTCCTTTCTTTCTTTCTTTCTTTCTTTTTAAACTTGTACTCCACAAAATTTAAAAATTCAAAGGAGATGGACACTTTTCTGAATAGATATCACTTACCAAAATTAAATCAAGACTAGATAAGCAATTTAAATAGACCTATAACCTCCAATGAAATAGAAGCAGTCATCAAAAGTCTCCCAACCAAGAAAATGTCCAGGGCCAGATGGCTGTAGTGCAGAATTCTACCAGAAATTCAAAAAACAGATAATATCAACAATTCTCAAAGTGTTCCATACAATAGAAGCAGAAATGTTGTTGCCAAACTCTTTTTACGAGGCAACAATTACCCTGGTACCCAAGCCACACAAAGCCACAACTAAAAAAGAGAACTACAGACCAATATCCCTCATGAACATTGATGCAAAAATACTCAATAAAATACTGGCAAGTCAAATCCAAGAACATGCTAGAGAAATTATCCACCATGACCAAGAAGGGTCCATCCCAGGGATGCAGGGATGGTTCAACATATGAAAATTCACCAATATAATTCACTATATAAATAAATTAAAAAATAAAAATAAAATGAAAAAATAAAAGCCATGATTATTTCCCTAGATGCTGAAAAATGCCTTTGACAAAATCAAATACCTCTTTATGATAAATGTGTTGGAGGGATCAGGGATGACAGTAACATACCTAATCATAATAAAAACAATATATAGCAAACCAACAGCCAACATCAAACTGAATGGAGAGAAACTCAGTATGATTTCCCCTAAAATCAGGAACAAGACAAGGCTGCCCACTCTTTCCATATCTCTTCAATATTGAAGTATTTGCTAGAGAAATAAGAAAACAAAAGTAGATCAAGGGGATACAGATTGGAAAGGAAGAGCTCAAACTTTCACTATTTGCAGATGATATGATAGTTGAGGTAAGTTACCAGAAAAATTCTACCAGGGAACTTCTGTATCTGATAAACACCTTCAGCAAAGTGGCAGGATACAAGATTAACTAAAAAAAAAAAAAAATCAGTAGCCCTGATATAGAACTTTGCATTTGTATTTGAATCATCTGAAGGAATTTAAAACTTGAAGTTGAAGAGTAGTAGAGAATAATGGGAATAGTCTGGCAAACCATCCTGACATCTCACTGAAAGGGAAACCATCACATTTGCAAAAGTCATGGTATTCAAGAGTAAATGCCACCTTGAGACAATCGGTGTCTCATTCTAATCTGGGTCACATCCCTTTATCCTTTATTCTCTAGCAACCAGTGAACCAGTGTCAAGATTCCAAGGAAACAAACACCTGTTTTATGAGCCCAAGCTCATTGCCATATTTGCAGCATCTCACTGGGTAATGTAAGTTAATCTGCCCCAAAATGGTGGAAATGTTTCATGGGGTGAAATTGGAAAAAAAGAAGTTAACAAAGAAAGGGGAAAAAAAAAAGAAATAAACAAAATTTCCACAAAAAGCACACAACATTCCTGCTAGAGAAGATGTTACCTAATTTATAGCTATGCTTATTGATTGTATTTATATTTCATTTTAATTTCATTGTTGACTTGAAGAAAGCAATTAGAAAGAATCACTATATGCAAAGTTGAAAAGGTTTTACACGCTTTAGTGTCAAGTTAGTGTGTTTTAGAACAAATTTTAAACACTTTGAATATGCTTCCAGACCTTGGTGCCTGGAAACTTTCTTTTCAGTAAGTTTCAGTGTTTTATGTTTTCAATCCCCTTACCAATTTTGGTTTGTTTTGTAATAAAATATGTGTTGATATTTTAACGTTCTTTTAAAGTTACTACACGTGTTGATCTTTTAAAGTTATAACACAACCTTTATTATTTCAACTTTGAAAGTTTTAATACCCAATGTCTTAGATTTCTTTTTTATAAACAAATAATGTCTCTTTGTTTAGTTTTCTAATTCCTCCTCTGCTTTCCACCACAACTAGGGAGGCTTATTTTGTACATTTAACTTTTTGTTTGGAGAGATTATTTCGTCTAATTCCTGTGTTTCAAATCATTTCATTGAGAATGTTTTCTTAAGATCATTCACATTTCTCAGTGATAGCCTGTGACTTTGTTAGAACCTATTTGTAACCTTTATTAGACACTGAGTAACATATCAGACTTTTGAGTTACCTAGCAAATTACATTGGGCCTAACTCTTGAGTGTCAATTTACTACATGTTTCTCTTCATTGACTGCAAATTCTTTCTCATATTCCACTAATTTTTTAAATACTAGTTGTACTACTGTGTGTTATTTGAGTGAATGAAAAACCTCGAGTTCTAGCAAACCTAATTGCATCAATTTTGATCCTTCTCCATATAACCACTCCCTGTCATTACTAAAGAGGTAGCTTTGGAGTCAGAACCTTATTATTGGTCATCAAAGGTTGACAATGAGCCAAGAACTCCCCTGGGCACTGGGAATGAGATACCAAGCACAGATGCAAAGTTGCTAGGATAATTATCTCACATTTGGGGTGACAGGCCTCCCATCTCACTAGCTGGGAAGCCTGTGGCTAGGACACTTCAGTTTCACAGGCTAGCATCTTGCCACATTCACCACTGGTTTTTCTGAAGATTTTGTGGTTTTGTTCTTGCTTACTTCTGTGTTTCTATAACTATGGCATGACTCTGGTGTATCAGTCTTTCTTTGGAACCACCAATCAGCTCTCAAATCATGACACAGAGACTTGTTACTAGTTATGAATGCTTGGCCTTGCAGCATGAGGTTTTCTTGGCATGGCAGGCCCCACATAGCTTTAGCCCCAAATGAACACACTATATTAATTATGAAACTGTTTGCCAGTGACTAACGTTTTTATTGGCTAGCTCTGTCTTATACATTAACCAATTTCTATCAATCTAAGTATTACTACATGGTCTTATCCTACCTGGTGACTCATTCAGTGTGTCCAAAGAGAAGAGAAGAGAGCAATTTCCTGTTTGTCCTGCTTATATTCTGATTCTGTCCAGCTACATCACTTCCTGAGATCTCATGACAACTACTCTAGCCTCCATTTCCAGAATCCTACCTGTCTCCTAGTCTTACCTATCTTGCTGCCCTATTGGTCATTACTCATTCTCTCAGCCTGCCAGTCCCACCTGTTACTCTCCTGCGTAGCTCCTGGTCATTCAGCTTTTTGCTACACTAATCAAGTGCCTTAGGCAAACAAGGTAAAACCGTAATACATCTTTACAAAATTAAACAAGTGCAACATAAACAAATGTAATACACAGTTACATAATTAAACAAATACAGTATAAACAAATATAACGTACCCTTGTGTTGTTACAGTAATATTACACAACACTCTGGAGTCTATCTCTCTTCTCACTCTCTTGCTAGATCCAGATCTTGATTTGAGAGGAACAATCTTCACTGGCTTTTATAATACTCTGCCTAAAGGCAGCTTTTAAATAATATCATGCCTCTATTAGAAGTAAGGAAACTTCCTAACCATAGTTTAAATCCTCTGCTATTGAAACTGCAGAACATACAAATGTCTCCAGTTTTGGATGAAAATAACATTCATTGACTGCTCCAAAGAGTGGTGAGAAGTTGTTCCACAGCATGGTCCCATTTCTTCAACATTCATGTTGAAATATTATTAAGAATTTACATCCTCAGGCCTGGAGTGGGCACAGGAGCATGCAATTTTAAAACTCATCCCTGGTGATTCTCATTCATTTGGTCCATAGCCCATATTCTAAAATAATTGCTAAGGGCAATCTCAACTCAGTGAGTAAAACACAGTATACGGCAAAGGAGCTAGCTGTGTTAGTAACCGCCCATCCTGCTTCAAGGAAATAACCTCACTTCTTAAGCAATCGTTTGCCCCTTAGGCGAAGATGAATGACAGTTTTCAGTGTACTGCTTGCCAAAGAAAGTGCTTAGACACATTTCAAAAAGGTACTTTTTGACTTTCTGTACTAAATATTAAATCTAAAACACTAAAATCCTCAACATCTACAATGGAAATTACACAATATCTTACATATTTTTTCTAATTTTAGTGTTTGTCAGGATTATCAGTATACATCTAAAATCAATTTTTATTCCCTGGTTGCAAAAGGTTTTGTTCATTATAGACTTCATACTCTGAGTTAGCTCTAGGGTGAATATTTTATTGGAAGCACAAATGGTGCTTAACTGATGAGTCTCAAAATGCTATCTACATGTCCAGAAATTTGTCAATTTTGCCTCGGTGTGTCTTCTAAAAGTCAGCCTTTCTCTTGCCTAAAATTTTCTTTCTTTTCTCCCTCTTTCCTCCTTCTCTCTCCTTCCCCCCTCTCTCTCTGTTTCTCCCTCACTTATTTCCTTCCTTTCTTTTTCTCTTTCTCTATTTCTTCCTCCCTTCCCCTTCTGTCTCCTTCCCTCTCTCCTTCCCTCCCTCCTTTCTTCCCTCCTTCCTTCCTTCTGTCCTTCCTTCCTTCCTTCTTGTAATCGTGAAAAGCCTCTTTCTGCATTTGGCAATGGAAAACACAGAGTCTCTGGACTATTCAGAGCACTGAGAATAGATAAACATTAAGAACTCTCTCATGACTTCTACATCCCTAGGAGTAGCCTGAGGAAGGTGTGGAAGGATTGTAAAATTTAGAAAGATGAAGTTAAGTGTTGCAAAATGTTGTCTTTGTATATGGCTTAGACATTGCACCTGCAGCTACCTAATTAAGAACTACATTCACACATACTGTGCATGCCCACATGCACACACACACACACACACACACACACACACACACACACACACACACACACAAAAGAACATGAATAGAATGGGGAGAAACTGTGAAGAGGAAGGGTGTCACCAGTAAGGAGAATATACTGAGAATTGAAATAGTGGTATCCATGACCACAATACATTTTAATCACATATGAAGATGATTAATAATTAAATTATTAATCAATAATTAAGTAGGAAAAACATTTAAATTTGACATGTGAAAAACTTATTTGTTCACTTTATAATAGTACTTTATTCATTGGGGAATATACTAAAGATAATGCAATGATTATATTAAATGTTGTGTCATAATTATTAAAAGGTGATGGTCATAAACTCCTTAACATAACTTGAATACTTTCTAATGATAAAAAAATAGGTTTCATAATTTAAGTCATTTTAAAATAAGATTCCATGGACTGGAGATACAGTATTATAGGTAAAGTTGCTTTTGCTCAAACATTAGGACAGGTTAGGACACCCAGCTTCCACAGGCCATCACTGTGTGTCTTCTCTCTCTTTACCTCTCAATTTCACCAACAACCCACAGAGAGGCTATATCCCTCAGAAGAGTTCTGATCATCACTCTAGCCTCATAACAACAAATCCTTGCCCCCCACCCCCACCCTCTTGGGTACTAGGCTCTAAAGTATCAGCTTCTCTTTAGGCTGTCTTGGGAAAATGTTCCCTTGTAAGCTTGTTATCTTAGGGCCTATCTTCTTATACTGTGGTCACTTTACCATCACATAACTAAATATCCAGAGTCAACCAATAGAGTGTATATACACATGCACCAAACAACAATTATTACAAATTAATCCAAGGTGTTTCTGGTAACATTACCTGAGCAACATCACTGTAATGACCTTGATACAACCTTGGGTCTGATCATGCAGGCATTCAATGGGCACTCACACTGTGTGATCTGTGAAGCCATGCAATACCAATACGTACCACTTCAAACGTCCCAGCTCAGATACGCATATGCAATACCTTATGAATTGTAAGGTTTTTACTATATATCTTTCCTGCTCTTACAGGACCATAATGGTTTAATTATTAGAAAGGAAGATTTGAGGAGGTAAGCATGTCTTTAGACTCTATTGTATTAAATGTTGGAATTCAAAAGTTGCTATTTGAATTATAACTTAAATTTCTTTATAGGAAGTACTAGTGGAATTTTGGCTTATGATTAGGATACAACTGCCAAACATGTCTATGATGAGTCTACATATACTCTGCCACGTTGTACTATGTATTTAATGTAAAGTGACTGGGAAACACTGATACCAAAATTATTTATCTCTTCTGAAATCATTAAATCACCAAGTAACTGGCAAAAAATTAATCTATTTCTATAAAAATCTCATTGATGATCAAATTTACTTTTGTTTTTCTCAAACAGTAAAAAAAGAATGCCAACTGATTATTTTAAAAGAATATTTTTATGATTCATATCAGTAAATGTATGACTTCTGTGCCTGTTTTATATACCGACGTAACCAATAAATAACAGGCTTATGAAAGTCAAATTTTTAACTTTGCCTTGGGAAACAGATACATTTTAGACTGTTGACTCAAAGATTTTAGGGAATTGTTAGACTCAATAGTAACAAATAAATAGGTAAAACTATTTTGCTTCTAGTCTACACATGGGTCTAAGGAAAGTTTAATATATTAATGAAATGTTTCCTATTACTTGCATCTGACATACACTGATCCTAGCCAGCTGCTAGTGTAGCTGTGCTAACCTTGGTGGCCACACAGATAGGGTGATGGCTAAAACAACCTGTGGGCTGTGACAATGCTTATTACAGAACCTGGAAGCTATCCTTTCAAATCCTGGCTGTTTTCATGTTTTCTGCATGACTTTTCTTTGCTTTTCACCTCTTTACCATGTGTTCCTCAGATGGGGTGTCAAAATACATATATTAAGCACATGGGTGATTAACTCTGGGTAACCAGTAATGCATTACTGGTGACATATTAAAGAAAGAAATTAAAAGCACTCCCCACATGGAGCCATTTAATTATGAGAGAGAACAGATTTGAGTTCTCTACTTCCTATTCCCTCTGCCTGTTGTCTGAGTTTGAATCTGTCCCTGTGTCTGTTCCTGCATTTGTGTGCATCTGTTTTTGTCTATGTGTTTCCTGTGTTTCTGAGTATTCCTGTCTATTGTTTGAATGTGTTTGTCTATTTTGTGTCTGTCCCTAACAGTGTTTTGTCCTTGTTGAACAGCACAGAAACAATTTCACAGGGAAGAAATGGGATAATTTTATTAATCATTAACCATGTTTTACAAGGGATTAAATCATTTGCTCTAGCTGATCTCAACTAAGCCAGCCATGGAATATCATCACTGTTTACCAACCAGTATCCAAGTGTTGCATTCAACAACTGTGATAGATATTTATTTTGTAAAATTGCTTTCAACCTCTGTATTTGTTTTTAGAAAATTAAATACATGCATTGTTCTGGTTCTGGGTCAGGAAGTAGAAGAATACACAATTTAAGATTATTCCTATGTATTGGGTAAGGCTGTAAAAATTGATTACATGGGAAATCAACGGCAATTAAAATTGATTGTTGCAATGTGCCCTTAAAAGTAGTTTAAACACACAGGCTGAGTACACAGTAGGAGAGCAGTCAGGTTTTCACTGGATTTAATGTATGTCATTAACTCTGTCAGGTCCAAAAAAAGTTCCAGTCTCCTAGAACATAAGAGATAATTTCATAATGATACACCACCACAGTTTCCTTTATAGATTTGACTAGACTTGCTAGGCATTAGTCTGAACCAATATTATCTAATTTGATTATGACTAGTAAATATTTCTCTATAGTCATTGTACTAGAACGTCCAAAAGTATTTGATAAAAGCAAGTTGGAAATGGAACTGGGGTATAAGGAGTGGAAAGTTGAGCATCTAGTAGAAAAACCTGATTCTTTTTTCATCTTGTACTCTTAGGTGGTCCTGTGGAGGACCATATAGCAAACATATTTTCTTATCTTAACTTCATGGATGCCAAGTATCCTATAAAGGTTAAATAAGTTAGCAAACAGACACATTAACAGGAACCTTATTCATTTTTTGTTTGTTTGTTTAGAAAATTATCTTATGACAAAGTTTTTACTTTTCTGGCCTCAATCCTCCACTTCTATCCATCTTACTGTTATTGACTTCAGTTTATGTCAGTAGTCTTACAGGAAAATTTCACACTTTGTTGTGGTGTGCCCTTGCTGTTTCCGCTGTCTGAAGGCAGTCTTTCACATTGTCCATTGTGCTGGTGTTTGAATGAAAAACAAACTAAAAGGAGGACACGACTGCTCCGAAGCGGTTGAGGTTTTATTATGGATGTAAGTGAGTGTACGGTACATATGAGGGCGAGCATAGCCAGAGGCAAAACCATCTAGGAGAGTCCAGAGAGAGCATGGCTGGCAAACAGAAGGGGAGATGGAGAGAGGAGAGCCAGAAGCCAGGAGGACAAGAAGCCAAAAGAGGAAAGGATCCCATCTCCACAGCCAGAATGGCTGTCTTATACAAGGAACAGAGGAGCTGGGTAAAACAGTGAAACCCGGGATTGAGCTTCACTGAGAGGATGAGGGTGTGGGACAGGGTCTTCCATCTAGGAGGAATGAGTAACAGGTACTAACAACTCTGAGAGTGAGTATGTTAAGGGCCAGCTGACTGCAGCTTTTTCTTCGTTTTCTTAGTTAAACATAGTTTTAGTTGATTTATTTCTATATTGTTCCCTATGCTGTTTTTCTCTAATCATATCCCAAGTTTTTTTGTTTTGTTCCCTTTGATTTGTTCTTTCTCTGTAATCTTGGGATTTACACATTGTAAATTGTGTCATAGAATGTTTCATGAACTGCTGAGATCTAACTAAATTGCTTACTGAATGAAGTTCCTCCTGTGGAATCACTTGCTGTTTACCTCAGGCTTAAGTTTGACTATTACAAAGCTCCCCTGCTTTCAGTCAGGGCCAGAGGAGAACAGTGTCCACTTTGATGGGCACCTCAACCATTTGGCCCAGTTTGGACACCTAACAGTGTTAGAAAACTGAATGTATTAAAATAACATCCAGAGCTGAGCATTTGCCATACACAACCACAAGCAACCAGGTTGGTGTCTAAAAAGTTGAAGGGATCCAGACACATAATCTTTTACATAGTTCAAGTCTTTTAGAACTAGGCCTGCCATATCAAATGTGGCTGTTACACCAAGTAGATGTGCATGAACAAAATGTAGATGGGTATATTTTGATGGGAGATGTTATTCTGTAAATATGTTTCTTACACTGGTAATGAATAAAGCACTGTTGGCCAAGCAAGATAGGTGGAGCCAGGAGACAAGGAGGAAAGAGGAAGTAGGAAGAAGGAGTAAGCATGGAGAGACCGGAGAGGTAGAACACCAGCTCCTCTGGTTGGTAAGATGAAACCACATGGAAATACTTAGATTAATAGAAATGGGTTAATATTTAAGACAGAGCTAACTGATAAGAAATGATAGTAACTGGCCAACAGCATTGTATCAATACTGAGTCTCAGTGTATTATTTGTGGCTGGCGGGGCGGTGGGACCAGACTGGTGGCCGGCAGGAAAAACCTACTGGTAACAATCTTTAAAATTTGAAGAAATTTACATTTCCTAAGACAATCATTTCTAACTTTCTAGAGCACCTAATTATACTATTTACATAGGAGTTTGGGGCTGTTAATTTGTCAATTTCTCCTCTCTAGCTCACTGTACTTGAATAATAATACACCAGGGCTTTTATTCGGCAGAGAAGGACACTTTGTTCTTACTCTATTTTTCTGGTGGCTCATAGCCATCCATTACTCCAGTTTCAACGGATCTAACTCACTGTTTCAACATCCACAGTACTAGGCACACAAGTGACATACAAACAGGCAAAATATTCATGTTTGTAGAATAAAATAAATAAATCTTTAAGAAAAAAAACTAGGAAAAAGGAAACACCCAACAAATGAAAAGACAAAAGAACCTAAACCCAAACTTTTAAGAAGATAAAAAAAGTGTTGGTCACTGTTATACACAGATCTATGAGTACCCCCAAAATGCTATAGGGAGACCAAATCCCATATGTAAAACACAGAGCCATTATTCAAACTCAAAGTTAGACTCTCTGTGTGTCCAATGCAATGGCACAATCAGAGACCCCCAAGCCCATGTGGAGTGGGGTTTTTATGATAGCAGAGTTGGAGTGGTGAGTTTCTAAGGTTCAGGATCCCTGATTGGCTGGCATTTGTCAAGGGGTGTTTTGGTGAAAGGGGATGGGTGTATGCTAGGCTAAGGGACTTCTTGGATACTGTCTACAATGTTTGTCATGTTAAGTATTTTCCCCTTCCAATGGTCCCTTCCTGGGTAGTGCTTGGGTGGTCCCAATATGTGGTTTTGCCTGGAGTCAGGTGTTGCCTTAGGGTAAACTGACACTTTAGGCCTACTCTCTGGTTGGTCTCTATTGAGCCTTCCATGGTAGGTGTGTACCCAGCCACCCTGGGTCTTACAGTCACAATCACAGTATGTACCTTAAAGCTTTATTTAAAGTAAGATTTTTCAATTATTTTTAACAATTACTTTATCACTTATCATTCTATGTAGTGTTTTTTCTTTTCATTCAAACTTTGTGAATAGGAACAGGAAGGGAGGATTTGATTATTTTTAAAATAATAAGCCAAATATCATAATACCATGTAAATGAAACGTATTATGGTTATTTCCAGTGTGGTGGCTAATGCTTCAAGTGACCTTTAAAATTAAAAACTAGTGCTTGTGGGTTATACACAAGGAAATTATTAATATATCTGTGATATATTTCAGAGTTTCCAAACCAGATTTTACTAAAAAAAGAAAGAAAATAGCCTATTGTCTTGTGGTTAAAGATTCACACAAATGCCTGGCATATAAACAATCTTCAAAGTATATGATGATCTATAAAGATTGGTGTTAGTTTTGGATGGCTTTTGAATTTCCAAATTACTTTTATTTATAAAGACGAAGTCAGCACCACCCACAACTAAACACTGAACCAAACTAGAATCCAGATGCAGAGAGGGAGGACAAGACCAGGCTACAGAAACACATAGAGACAGCTAACTTGAACAAGGAGGAGCTAATGGACCCCCAGACAGATAGCTTTGAATCCAGCATTAGACCCACTCAGACCCCACTGAACATGGGTCTCAGTTAGAAGGCCTGAGAAATCTAAGGGACCTCAGAAAGTGGAACCAGGATATATACCTGGTGCACAAAAGGACTTTGGGAGCACATTCCCCATGTTAATGGAGGGATACTCCCTTAACCTAGAGGCAGAAGAGACAGCTTAGTCCCTACTCCAAATGACTTTACAGATTTAGATGGCCCCTCCTGGAAGGCATCACCCTACATGTGGAATGGGGGGGGAGGTGAAGGTGATTAAGGGGCATGAGAGGGTGGGAGAGGGGGAAAAAGGGAGGAAGGGAGGGAGGGAGAGGGAACTGGGATCGATATGTAAAATAAAAAGCAAAAAGAAAAAAATAAGTCAGCACAAATTTAACACATAAAAATGCTTCTTACAATAGAGCTTCAGTGCTAAGAATTTTATTAGTGATTTAGTCGTGTGTGTGTGTGTGTGTGTGTGTGTGTGTGTGTGTGTGTGTGTGTGTGATTTAATGTGATATTTACCTTCCCAAAATGTTTTGAAGTATACAACACAATATTACCATCTGCATTCCCAGGATTTCATGAAAGAACTCTAGCACACACCCTTCTAATATAACTGTATTGTTTGTAACCTTTGACAGCAACTCCATACTTCCTGCAGTGTCCAGCACCTGGTCATGACCATTCCACACTTATTTTTTATGAAGCTGATTATTTCTAGGTAAAATTTCTACTTAGCAGGGAATCAAGATAAGTCTGTAATTTCCTTTGGGACATGTGCTAACTCTACTGACAGCGTTTAGGTACACGTGGTGTGACAGAGGGCTTGCCTTCATTCAAGTTGTGAGCTGAAGGTCATTATTAGGCCTCAAAGGCCTCTTCTTGTTAGTTACATTATGAGCCCTTTACCTCAGGCAACTTCTAAGACAACCATTTGGTTTTTAAAAGCCACAGAAGGCATCTCCAAAGAATTCTACATATGTAATATGCACAAATATGAATTAAACACACACACATATATGTATATATATGTATACATATATACATATATATACATATATGTGTGTATATATGAAGGCTACTATAGAGTGCAACCAAATCAAAGCAAAATAATCCCATCACATATCCTATATTCTATTGGCTACAAACACCCACACATAAACAGTAGTTATACAGAGATTTCCTTCACCAGGGGTACCATTCAGTTCTTTTTGCCTTAGTTCAGAGTATTTATGTTACCTATTTCTCAATAGTTAAAAGAAGTCATAAACAATATTGAAGAAATGAAAATCAATGTCTGTAATAAAACTAAAACAACAAACAATTCAGCAAGCATTCTTCTAAATCTCCTCCATTAGCAAAATTCCAGTTTTATCAAATTCTGCATACTTTCTTATTTTTTTTCTTTTTTAGATTTTGTGATGTTATTTGCGTGCAGAGAATAGAGTACACACTCTTATACATGTCAAGCATCCATGTTATCCAGTAGCTATTTTTCCCATTTTTGGAAGTAGAAATATTACTGAAAGTTTATATACTATGAATATTCAAAGTGATGTACTTGTTTGTCTGTTTGTTTAACACAGTACCCAAGCTTGCCTCAAGGTTGCAATCTTGCCTAAGCTCTCTGAGTGCCAAGATTACAGATAGGTGTCACATAACTGATTCAAAATATACTAATTATGACATTGAAAAAAATGGATATTTAATTTGTTCTAAATTGAAAGGAAATCCAAATCCATTTTTATTTGGTCACAAATGTAGGCCTACAAACTTCAAAAGGTTTGCCTGGCCAACACCCATCAGTAGTGTGTGATTGGGAAGCTGGCCTATACACTGAGTGTGATGATCCCCTACATGCTGTCAACCCCTAAATAGCACCACACTCATCCCTTCTCTGTAGGCACAGTGTTGCTGCCCTTGAAGTATGCATCCCTCATGATCATAGCACCATTCTGGGATCAAATACCCTTCCTATAAGCAGGCATCTACTTATTCCTAGCATTTTAATCTGGTGAACTGTTTACCTATTGGAATTTCATTCTTACCATCCTAGTAGTCTTATTTTCTTGGCTTTCAGCATTTATATTAACTGATCTTTTTAATTGGTGTTTCTTTTGATTGCAATATTCATGTTAGGTATAGAGAAGAGAAAAAGAAAAAGAAAAAGAAAAGAGACAACTCTTTGCTTCAACATGCCACACTTATGGGAAATCAAATAATTTAAACAGTAGGTCCCAATAAAACAATTATGTATGTATGTATGTATGTATGTATGTATGTATGTATGTATGTATTTATGTTAATTTTATTTCTGGTACTTGTCCAATGTAAATTCACATATAGATAGGAATATTAAGGCTGGTGTATAAAAGAATAGGAAAGTTTGGCAATAGTTAAAAAATACAGTTTTATTTTTATTTGACTTTCAATCAAGAAACCAAGGATGGAAATCTAAACAAACCCTTGGGCTCCCCCAAGCTAGTATCTACTGTGCTGTAGTCTTCTATCAGGAAAACAGCTTCTTGCTAAAGGAGAAAATAAAGCAAATGCTCAAACACATTTCTTCAAAATATAATTATAAACTGGAATAGTCTATGTAACAAAATACAAAACAAAAATCCCAAACCAAACTAATGTATAGAAAAACTAAGGTACTTTTGTTTTTACTGAGGAATCCTAAGTATATGACAACGTATGAATGGATTTTGTTTTATCAATACAGCCTATGAACTATAAGAAATCCTGTTAAAGTTAACTGTGCTTACATAGAATTATTTGAAAGCATTTAATGATAATTTGTGATTAATATTCTACATTTTAGCTATCATAAAATCAATATTCTATTCTTCATTCCATTAGAATCCTCATGATATTAACCCATAGACTTGAGTTTATGAAAATCATAAGTTTATAAATTACTTGAAGAACTATACAATAGTTCTGTGAACATTGTGTATATTTTCTGTATTTAGAGTACACTCTCTTATTTCTGAAGCTTTATTTATATGTACAGGCTACTAATCTGTGGCCTTAGAGAATGATATTTGAGTTGGAGAAAATGCATATTAAAGTACTGGTTTGATAAGTTTAATGATTCAACATTTATGAAATTACACAAATAAAAATATTTTAAGAGAAAGAGGGCAAAAACCCTTAGATGCAAATCAATGTGTTTATGAAAATTATAAACAACAAAAATTGTCAAGATCCAATTAACATCTTAAATTTAATATATTTCACAACCCATCCTGTGACCTCCTCTTCCTGTAATACACTCTGATGTCTTCAATCACAGTAAATGACATTTCTGTGTTCCATGTAATGTTGACTAAAATTATGTCTTGATCTCATTATTTACGCCCATGTCTCACACTCCATCTTTATCCAATCTGTCACTACCTCTTAACATATATCACTTTATATTTTATCTTATATTTCTGATTGAATTCAGAGACATTCTAAGCAAGCCTTCGGTTACAGAGTCACAACTCTTAAAAGCCTGCTTGATTTTTATTTCTCTTGTGCCCTGTGTCCTCCCCTGTCACAAGACTGTCATCTCCTATCTGTTTTGTTTCCTTGGACTGAACATATTTCTTCATCCTCTCTTAGTTTCCCTAAACTTTCGTCATTGCAGCACTCAGAGAAAATTTTAGCAAAATTTGGATCATACTTTTCATGGTGTTCAAGGAGGTTGTAGCTGAATTTGTAGATCAGTAACAGAGTATTTTCCTGCCATGCTCAGGCATGGATGTGGGTCCAGCACTATAAAGAGAATATGATTTGTTCTTATGATAACCCTTCTAGATAACAACATAGTAGTTTATAATTAACAAAGTTAGATATTTATTAAAACTTAATAGAGAGCTACTCATGAACATGCGTTATGAAGGTTTAATATTTCTTTTTCCTTCCTTCCTTCCTTTCTTTTTTTCTTCCTGAGACAGGGTTTCTCTGAATTGTTTTAGAGCTTGTCCTGGAACTAGCTCTGTAAACCAGGCTGACTTTGAACTCATAGAGATCTACCTGCCTCTGCCTTCTGAGTGCTAGGATTAAAGGCATGAGCCACCAATGCCCCCCAAAGGTTTAATATTTCAAAAAGTGCTGCTATTCTACAGATTGGGAAACCAAGAAGAAATAGTGAAGGGACCATGGGATCTAAAGCTGAAATAAATGTTCAAATCATCTATATGGTCTTTTTATCCATCAACTATTAGAATTATTTTTTAGAAATCATGCCTTCAGTTAAAGAAGTACCAGGACATAATGAAGGGTCCATACAGCTCAGAGTTTGGCTTTATTACATTAACTGTGTGAATTTCTTTAACCTCTTTTTGTCGAGTTTCAGTATCATCTCTGATCTACTTCAGATTGTCAAAATACTCTGAAATCTTATTTTACCACAGGCAATCTCCTTCTCCCATCTTTCTCCTCCTCCTCCTTCTTATACTCCTTCTCATGTTTTTGCTTTTTTGGTTTTTTTAAAGGGGGTTTCACTGTCCTCTGTAGATCTGGTGGTATTGAACTCACACAGATTTGCCTGCCTCTGCCTCCTGAGTGCTGCAGGGTGTGCCACCACTGCCCTGTTCATTGTTCTTTTCAAAGGCAATGTTATTTATTTTTTGTCCTAAAGATTTTACATGCTAACAAATGCCCTACTTCCAAGATATACCCAAGTTCTTAGTTTATTGAGTATCACTGATGTGCAAATAGCTATATTATTTTAATACATGCAACCAAAAGCACTAAGATACTGACAAGTTTACATCCATGAAATGACCAGCACCATGGATCCTATAAACATATTTTATTAATTTCTCAAATACTGTCCTGATTTTAATGATTAACAGCATTGTTATTATTTGTTATAAGAACAGACTAACAAAAGATTTAACATCTTGTTATTCAGTTGGAAGTTCTGCATAGACCTCACTATACCCCCTGCCAACCCCCCTTACCCCGCCCTCACTCAGAAAGCCCACCAAGCAATAGCTCCTCCCCTAGAGCTATTCAAAATTATTCCTATAAAGTATATTTAAATCACTTCCTGGAGAATGGCAAGAGAATGGTTCTCCTGTCCTCCTCTCCCCATCTCATCTCTGGATGCAGGGGAAAAATCACCTGGGAACATTTTGTACCTTAGACTTGGGTCTTTTATTCTTAATTCATATTGATTTGGATTACTGCATCTGAGGAGAGACTTAATATTGATGTATAGAAACCTGTCACTTGACAATTTTATGCATACAATGAAGGGATAAGGCCATCATACAGTTCCCTGCTTTAGCAGCATTGATTGGATGCAGAAAAGATTTAGCAACATGTGCTTGCCTTAACTTGCCCCTCCTCCCAGCCAATCACAAGGTGATCAGACATCCTCCACATAGCAAGGAACCAATTAAAAGTTAGCTGGTGGGCTTTGGCATGCTTTATGGTGCTTTATAGTAAAAGTGGCATAACAGTAACACGCAGAGCATAGCAACCACCCTGGGAGGGCCTATAGGCCATAACAACCAGTTGACAAATCAACACAGGACAGGTCACCTAATCCTGGAAGTGCACCAATCCTGAGACTGTTGCATACCCCTAGACACTCCCTTTGCACACTCCGGGGAATTTATTTCTTGTCAGGACAAAATTTTTCAACACTATGACAGAAAGTTTCTGCCATTTTCTTTTCCAATTCCTAACAACCCTTGACAATCACCACTCAAAATTTTGTTTGTATTAATTTGACTATTTTAAATCCCACATGTAAGTGATTCAGCCATTTTTTGTTGTTGTTGTTCTATGTCTGGTTTATTGTATAATATATAAATCGGGATAGTATTATGCTTGCCCATCACTGTTACTTGCTTTCAATGTTCATTTTAGTACTCTCTTATATTTCCCATATTAAGTTACATTTTATGTTGGTTCTATGTTCTTCACATCATTGTGTTTCCATATTTAAGAGATACTTTCTTAAAAATGTATATTTCTATGTGATTTATTTTTATTATCATCCAAAACTAGCACTCTAGTAGATATTTCTACTTGATAATCTCTTCAACCTCCCACAAGATGAAATTGAGCTTCCATTCTCCAAGACCAGTCTTTTCCATCCTAATATAAGACAATAATTAATACTGTCATTTCCTTAACAGGGAGAAATAATTTGTACTTGTCATTCACTTATACTGCCTGCTCAATACAGCTAATGTATCATCAATTTTGCCCCTTTCTCCCTGTTCCCAGTGCTACTTTTTTTTTTTTTTTTGATTTACTTTTCTCAACTGGATACTTTTATCTATTTTATCTATTTTATCTTTTATCTAGTAAATGAAATATCTATTTACTTGTTGAAAATCAGTCCATTTTCAAAACTTACATCATGCATGCTAATATTATTAAGATAGAAATAGAAATTTATCATGATTGGATCAGCATAATAAAATTAGACAACCATAGCAATCCCATGCACAGAGGGTCGTATACTTTGTGATTTCAGATGCACAAAACATCTAAAATTATCAGTCATATGGAGGAAAATGATAAAATAATGGGTTCCAATTGCTTGGAGAAGGGGAATCCTGTAGGCAACATGTAAAATCACAATTTTGCAAGATAATTTTGAACTTGATCTTTGAAATCTGATTTATAATGTCACACCAAGAGGTCACAATACAATTAAAAATGTATGTTGAAAATTTGTTAAGTTGTTCCTGTCACTAAGTGACGTCATTATTCTAAAAGTATCACAATTTTTTCTCAAGTCATCTACTTCAACAGAACATATTTTATTTTGGCATAAAGTATTTCTGTTGATCTTTTCTTTAGGATTTTTGGTCAAAAAGAACAAAATCAATTGAAATTAGCTTGAGAAAAATATAATTATTTTCTCATAGAATATCAAGAATGATTCAATATCCAAATCACAGAGAAGTTGATGATAACCGTGGGTATTTGTCGTAATCACACAGCACTTACACACCATTGATAGTATGTCTAATTGTTTTTGAGCTTCCTCAAATACAATCTTGATTGTTTTCCATTTCTTGAATACTCTCTAAATGAAGGAAAATATACTTTAGAAACAAGACCTGTGACTTAAGTAAAATAACACTTTTCTTAAATCAAGGCTGTGATGTTTTATACAAAATATATTTTAGAAATGAAATACATACAACCTTCTGAAGCACATTTTGCTTTAAATGATAATGAAATCAGAACAATTGAAAGGCAAAGCAAAGGAGTAATAAAGAATAAATAACTGCAATATTCTTGACCAAAATCAGATCATAGTTGACAAAGAGTTAAGCAGTTTAAACAGTGTTAAAAACAGGCACATATTTCTGTCACTCATCCATAATATTTTAAAACATAGAACTTGATTTTCTTTCCACTTTATAACTTGCCTTTTCCAGAAAAGCTGCAGGTTTGCTTCAGGGAAGAAAATGTGTTGTGGTTTCAGAAATTATTCATGATGTAGTGTTGTTCCTGAAATTCTGCTCAATAAAGGACCACTCTGTTGCTACTGTTAGGGGGCTATGTCAGATATACACTACTGTTGTTTTGTTAGCAAAGCCATGCAATTGACAATGACATTCAAAAGGATATAGCTTTTCTCAATATGCTTTAATTTCCATAGTAGCCAGAGAGCTAAGCCCAGTATGGGTTTGAATCTAATTTGCTTCTTTTCTTATATGTACATAAAATATATAGTATCTAAATTGGTTTAATGGAAGCAATTATCAGAACAATATGTGCTGGAAGTGCTATGTATGAGGAAAATCTGACAAAAAAGAAATACATCTTGCAGATAGAGTTGTAGGGTTATACATTCAAATTGGGAAGAAAGCAATCTAACACTGGGTGGTTGCATAATATTTTTACCCCTCTCGCTTGAGTTTCATGTACTCTACTCACAGCTGAAAAATTGCTGGAGCTTTGTGTTGCTCAATAGTACATTCTCATGCCACAAACATATATTTGCCTATTATTTCATGTAAATGTGCCTATCTGTGCCCCCTTGTTTTCAAATCTCCAATGCTTAGATTTAAATAATTATGAATTACTAATGTTTATTAGTAATACCACCTATAGAGAAGCCCAACACACAAAAAAGTGCTATTCATTGGCTGAACATTAAGCAGCCTCAAAGAAGCTTTTCTTTTCTGGAAGTCAAATAACAATATACAAATGTAGTATTAGAAGTTAGAATTGGCCTAACAATTTTAAAGTCATTAGAAAAACAATAGTGATTTGGCTGTTTTGTCTGAAAGGCATGTACCCAGCCCTTTTGGTCTAAATCTTTTGTCTTTCCCAGTAATTGTTGAACAGTTTAGCAAAACAGCAGAAATTAGCTGCTTTGCTAATTGTAGATCTATTCATTTTAGGAAGATAGGTAGTTCCAACACTTGTAAGACTTTTTTTATTACCTTATCTTTCCATAACATTTGTCCTGTCCTTTTTATATTAAGCCAAATATTATTTTCAACAACTATCCTTCTTTTGTTATTGTGGTAAGAAGAGAGATGTTTTTGATGCTTGCTATAATAAGTAATTAATATACACATAGCAGCATTGAGAACTAAAAGACCTTCCCTAATCTCTTGTGTTGTTTGAAATATGAAAAAAAGGGATAGAAATAAGGGGGGTGTTGAACTGTAGAAAGTACAACCTTCTGGGACACTATAAACATGCCAGCACCAGCCAGTCTCAGTATTCCCTGATTATTAATATGCTAGAAAACACCATTTTTTTAATTGTTAAAAGTTGTAGCTTTTTTAAAGCTGTAGCAGAAATCTACTTTCTAAATCATTAATGTCCCTCATTAATGACATGCAGAAAAAAAAGAAAAAACAACTGTAGTGAGATATCCACCTGCCCACACCTGTTGCAATGACCACAACCATTGTAGTAAAGACAGGGGCAGACATGATATGGAGGAACTAGGTCTGAAGTTAGAAACCGTGTAGTTCTCTTTCATTGGCTTCCCAGATCTGAGACTGAGAACATCTGGAGGCATTCTTATGACTGGAACTTGCTGGCATTCATCTGTCTTTGTTGTAAGTTATTTCTCCCCGAACAAACATCTATTCAGCCTCTCTGTTTTCCCTGATCCTTATTTTTCCATGATAAAAAAATCCTAATTGTAAAACTAAATATGAAGCCATTGTTTTATGTTCCCTTGTATTGCCACCTTGACTCTTGAATGGGACTATGAAAGAATCTGCTCTTTCAGCATCAGCTATGCTCATAACAAGATAGTATCACCTTTTGTTTCTATCATTAACTTTCTACTAGTGACATTTTCTAAAAACAAAAATACTGCATTTTTGTATAGGTTTTTCTTTACTAGATGTAACTTTCTTTAAATTTACACTAAATAAAATATTGTTATCTATTTATCTATCATCTATTATTTGCTAACTTATTTATCTATTTGTTTAGTGTATATGTGTGAGTGTACATGAACATGGGCTTGTGATATGAGTATAGGTGCCAATTGAGGTCAAAGACATTGGATTGCCCAGAAGTGGTGATAAAGGTAATTGTGAACTTTCAGACATGGGTTCTAGGAACAAAACTCTAATCCTTTAGAAGTTCAGCAAACTTAACCACTGAGAACCTCTCCAACCTCTCCCTGACTTCTTAAATAATAGTATATTTTGATATCTGTGGAGATTGTACAATCTAATACCTTAGTTTTAGTAGTAACTAGTATGGTATAGATTTATGTTTCTGTCTTGCCCAGTTCTGCAGCTGTTCAGTCTGAAAAAAACATACAGAGGCTTATACTAATTATAAACTGTTTTGCCTATTACTCGGGCTTATTACTAACAAACTTAAATTAATCTACAGCTCTTGTCTATGTTTAGCCACATTACTTTTTACTTTTTCTTAAGGCATTCTCACCTTGCTTCCTTTGCATCTGGCTGGCTACTCACTATCTGCCTTCCCCATCCCATAATTCTCCTAGTCTGGTAGCCCCACCTGAACTTCCTGTCTGACTATTGGCCAATCAGCATTTTATTAAACCAATACAAGTGACAAATCTTTACAGTAAGCAAGAACATTATCCCACATCAGTATGCGTGTGACTTGTATTGCTTAAACTCCATTAAGGAAGCCAATTGCTTCCATTTTCCCCTACTGTGTCCACATCCACTCCCTTCCATACCCTCCTAATTTTGCATCCCTTTTTCTTCTTATTTCAACACATCACATATGCTATGTGCTGCTCATATACTCTTGGATTTTTGGCTTTCCAGTAGAGCATGATAAACTAACCAGGATATGAATTCTTAAAGAATCCTGATTCTCCCTCTTCTAGAGCTATCAATTACTAAGAACTCTTTGGTTAGTTGTGGGTCTTGAGTCTGTCTCCCTTCTTTATGCTGGTATTTTCTATGATTTGAGCTTACACAGGTCTTAAAACATGCTGTCACAACTGCTGTAAGTTCATATGTGTAACTGTCCTGATGTACTTGTAAGACAATTGTGTTCTTGAAATTATCTTCTACCTCTGGCTTGAACGATCTTTCTGTTCCTCCTTTCACAAATACTCATGATCCTTAGGAGAACAGCGTCTGGGACAAATGTCCATTGTTGGGCTGAGAATTTTATTGTCTCTAATTCTCAGCACTTTGAGAGTAGTATCTTATGGTATTAATTACCATCTGGGGTAAACAGAGACTTCACGAATAAGGTTTGAAAGATGCACTAATCTATGCTTGTAGTGATAAGTCATTAGAAGTTGTTTGAATAGTATTTCTATACAACAGATTAATAGAGTTAGCCTCATATCAAAGGACTATGACCTGTATAGGCACAGGTTCGTGACCCAATACTAGGGCCAGATATGGGTTTGAGTAGTAATTTGGCCTTAAATAAAACAATAAATGGTTGGTTTCTTACTTAACATTCTTGCCAGCATTGTACCATTGGACATATCTTTCTGAGGTCTGCAGTTACTCTGGCTTTCAAAGTTCACAGCTGGTTGAGATTCATAACTATTTTTTTTCCTTCTGACAGCATACACTATGAAAGGCAGTCAGAAGAGATGATATGTCCATGTTTTATGATGTAAGAATGTTGTGTCTTCAGCAATAGCATCTCAGTATCAAGTTCTGAGAAGTGACCAAGAATGTTGATCATAATATACAGGAGCTATGGAATTTCATGACTAACAACTCCAAAACATATGAGTTTAAAAACCCATGCCCAAATTCATCTCTCTCTCTCTCTCTCTCTCTCTCTCTCTCTCTCTCTCTCTCTCTCTCTCTCTCTCTCTCTCTCTCTCTCCCTCTCTGTTGTCCTTGGATCAGCATGTAAATCCTCTAGCTACTGCTGAATGTCATGTCTTTCTGCTTCCAAATACAAAGATCTTGGACAAACCCCCTGAAACCATGAGCAAGCCATCATTTGAACACTTTATTTTATGTGTTGCCTTAAATGGGGTGTCTCTTCAGAGCAATATAACAAAAACGATTTCAAAGTTGGTACAATGGAGTGGTATACTACAGTGAAAAGCCTGTCTGTGCTATTGTTTGGAGGACTACCTAAGACTTTGGGACTTTAGACTAGAAAAATATTAGAACTCTTACTTAGAGTTTCTTGCTGTGATGAGAATCCATGACATTGGAAGCAGTTATGTCCTTGTCCTTCCTTCTTTATTTTTTTTCATTCAGTCTTAAAAAATGTGCCTGAGGCTAAATTGAAGTATTTTTGGTTCAATTTCATTGGCTGAGATTTCAAGGAAGCCTAATATTGACAGTGTCTTGTGGCTACTAGTGATCACTGTACTATAGATCTACAGTAAAAAGGAGCAAACAAGCCAGAACGACAAAACCCACATAATGCATAGCCTTAGGAGAAAAAGAGTACAAGGAAATCTTATTGCTGGAGCTCAAGGATGTAAAAAGTTTAAAGAAAGGCCTGATGTTAATAGAATAAAGGGGGTGGTGACATCAGGGCAAGACCCCATTCTGTTAATCTTCCAGCTTGTGAGAAGGAAATAAAGGGAAATTTCCAGAAGCCAAGGAAACCAAGTACATAATGCTTATGCAAAGGCAAGACAAAGAGTGGTCCAGGATCCAGCACTAGCACACAGAAGAACTAGGAAGAACTAGCAAGGATTGCTCATGATGTTCTGGCTTTAGAGACAAGAAGGTTGCATAAATAGGTTGTAGAACCTTCCTCAGTTAAGGAAACCTGCTGAGGCAAGATGGTTGGCAAAGCCATCACTGCATGGAGGCCCAGAGAGGCCTTGGTAATGAAGCTGTTTAGGTGAAACATGCATTGCTTTGGAGACCTCCAGATGTTGGAAATGACAGCTATGGGAGATCTGCCAAGGAGAACTGCAGACCAGGTGTGAAACCAGCACAAGAGAGAAAAGGGTGCTGCAGTCAACAAAGCTGGAATGAACTGGAGTTCTGACAAGTGCTTTGACATCAGACACAGAGATGCAGAATGTGGGATTTGTACTGCTGGTTTTCAGTCTTGTTTTGGTCCTATTCCCTCACTATGCTCAGTTTCCTCCCTTTTGAAATGGTAATGTGTAATCTGTGACCTTGCGTGTTGCAAGTATGTGATCTGCATTTTAATTTTGATTTTATAAAGGGTTAAAGTTCACAGATTGCCTTGAGTCACAGAAGACACATTGGACTTTAGATTTTGTAGCAGGCTTGACACTGTGAAAAACTATGAGACTTTTGAAGTTGGACTGTATGCACTTTGCCTTATGAAATAATTACAGGATTAGTGAGGCATGAGAGTGGAATGTGAATATGTATGCAATATGTATGTATGTATGTATGTATGTATGTATGTATGTATGTATATTTGCATGCTTCATCTGAAGTTGGAGAATTGTTTGGAAATGGTTAGATGGCATGACCTTTTCAGCAGAGTTGTGTCACTGGAATTGAGCTTCGAGGTTTCAAAAGCTTATGCCAGACCCAGGAGGTCTCCACGTTTCACCCCGCCCCACCTGCTGTAAATGCATTCACTGTTGCAAATGACATTTTATTAGCAAGATCATATTTGTTAAAGCAGAACCATAAAATGAAAATATTACAAATTATTAACACATTCTTCATTTGATAGATTCATATGTAAATTAAAATAGAAAACTAGAAATTCATAAAACAATCTGCATTGCTTTTATAAGAATTAAATCTTGTGATTTTAGTATCAATAAACAGATTAAATTTTCCATTTTTAACAAAATATAGAACTATGAACAGAATATTAAGCATATTTTCAATGTAGTAAGAAGAGTCTGAGAAATTCCAAGAGCTGGAGAGGTGTGTGGCACGTGCCTGTAACCACAATACGAGCGATAGGAGTGGTCCCTGAGCTAAATGTGTCATCAGTTTTAAGAGCCCTAGGATCTATATTAAGACCATACTTCAAACACACAAACAAACAAGAAATAAAAATTTATATATATATATATATCACTAACTACAGTGCCTATGTATGTGTATTAGAGTATGTAGATAGCAAAAGAAGATGTTTTTGCCAGTCTTATACATAACACATTTTACAATTAAACCATTCAACATCATGTCCAAGTATATTCCAATGATTTTTTGGGTTTTCTTATTTTCCAATTATAAACTAGTTTTCATTCATAAAATTAAGTTAACTTTTATGTCACACTGTCTTCCATACACATATGAAATATATTTTATAAATTAAATTAATTAATGATAACTATTAATAAATTAATTTTATGAATGTTTATAAATGTTTGTACTTTCTAAAGACTTTGAACTTAATACCTCTGAATTTCTAACTTCAACTTTTCTTCTAATATGGCAAGTGATCAATAGCATTCAGGATTACATTAGTTTTGTATTAAAGAAGTTTGCTTTTAAGGTATTTCTATCATTTAGTTATAGCATTTAATAAATTCATGAACATGCACAATCCATATATTATTTAGAAATACATTTCAAATTTCAACATATGTAACTTCAATCTAACTTTTTCTAAATTTTCTACTCTGTCTTCAAAGGGTGTCAACATTTGAAGTATGTTAAATTTGCTTATGGTTGATATTTATTTATTTATTTATTCAGACAGGCTTTCTCTGAGAAACAGCCTTGGATGTCCTGGAACTCAATCTATAGAATAGGCTGAGCTCGAATTCGCATAGATCTGCCTGCCTCTGCCTCCTGAATGCTGGAATTAAAGCTATGAGCCACTGCCTCCCCAGTTACAATAGAATTTTTACAAATCATTTAACAAGCTTGCAGGAAATCAGCATCCTGTAATTGGTGAGGTTTTACTTTGTTGACATCCAGTCAAATTTGTTGATTATATTTTCTAAAACTCGCATGCTCACAACACTGTTACCTATTTTTAAATTTCTGAGAAATATGTGCTAAAGTATCTCCAAATAAATTTTGTCCACTAGTTTTTATTAATTATTTCAATGTGTCAGGCATGGTGAAGCATAGCTGAAATCCTAGACCTTGGGCTGCATAAAACTTTCAAAAACCAAATGAAACAAACACAAGAAACTTTCCAATATCTGTTACTTATGTTGAAATCCATATGACGCAAGGTGCAAAATCTTCGGTATTGTGTTCTGCTGTGTGAATTTGATGTTAAGATGCCTTAACATCTTTAGGGATGCTCTTCAGTCTGCATGTTTACTTTTGTGTTGTTATGACAATGCAGGATCAATGAGATTTCTCACTGAGCCATGTTATCTGCCACACAAGCCTGTTGGTCTAAGTTCACATGCAGATGGAAGGAGAGAACACGCACTCTTCTGCTTACCACCACACACATGCCATGGCATAGCTATGTTCCAGCACATCACACACACACTCAACAAAAAACATAAAATACAGTTTTAAAATTAACTGTGATGATATAGTTCCATTCTGTTCAATATTTTCAAGTTATATCTACTTTTCAAATATCTCATCCATTTGATAAGTCAATTTTTAGATAACTGATAATACCATACACTTTTGTAACATTTTGAAAATGGTCTGAAATGCTTGTTTTTTTCAGAAGACTTGATGCGGACACACTCACTGTCAATGGTAGTACAAAATCCACACACTAGTGCTTTCATTGCTGTGTTTACACTTTCATTTTTCCTCAGATTTTAGACTTACTTTTAAATTGTGAGCTTTTTTTTCATATTTTAAATGCTTTAGTTCCCTGTTATCTTGGATATAGTATGCAGTTTTATGATTGCTTCAATATTATTCTAGTTTGGATTAGAACATGTACTGATGTTTGGGCAAATCTAATATTAATGACATATTTACATGTCCTGAGGAAATTAAAGGGCTTCTAGACTGTTCTCTCTTTTTTAATGATAATAATCTTTTATTTACATTTTAAACTAGTTGTTTTACATGTCAACACCAGTTCCCTTACCCTCCCCTCCTGCTCTGATCCCCACCCCCATCCTATCCTCTTTCTGCTCCCCAGGGAGGGTGAGAACTTCCATGGGGGATCTTCAAAGTCTGTCATATCATTTGGAGCAGGGCCCAGGCCATCCCCCATGTATGTAAGCTGAGGGAGTATTCCTCTACGTGGAGAGGGGTCCCAAAGTCCATTTAAACACTAGGAATAAATCCTGATCCACTACCAGAGACCCCATAGACTGCCCAGTCCTCCCAATTAACACCACATTCAGGGGATCTGGGTTGGTCCTATGCTCTTCTAACTCTTAAATAATAATATGTCTTAAAATGCATTCTACTTTATTTCATTTTAATATTGTTTCTCTATATTCCAAACTGTAACACTCGCATTCATTTTCATAGAGCCAACAATGCTTTAATGTATATCAAGCGTTTGCAAATTTCACTGACCTTGAATTACTTTGAATGCTTATCAAAATGTATATTCAGAACTGCTGATAATAACAATGATGATTGCCTTCAATGGATTCCTAAAAGGTGGATAAGTGTGGATAAACAATGCTTTTTGAGACATGTTACCAGTCAATGAAAACTGGGAGTTGCTGGAGGGTGAGAAGATAATGAGATGATCCCTTAAATTTTTTCTTTGGACTGTAGTGAGATTTTCCAAAGAATGGTGTAGAAAAGAAACAGAAGTGTCAAGTGGTCAGATAGTGTACCATAGGCAAAACTGCACATCGTGAAGACTCTGGAAATCTGCCTATGACCTGCCTCCTATAAGCAACTGGTGGAATAACAATGAGATCATTGGCCCAAGAGAACTATTAAAGCTCCAGAAGAGCAGTTTATGAGAATCCCATAGAAGAGGGTGCAAATTATCCTTCTAACTGGAATGCCTCATCATTTACAGGATGTTAACCAAAGTTCCCACAAGAGACATGGTTTGTAGTTAAAAATTTAAGAAAAAACAAAAACAAAAAACAAAAAAACTTAGACACTTCAGTTCAACCTGAGAATCTTAAAAGCAATGTTGTTACTTTTTCTCAATAATTGACATGCATTCTGGAGCAAAGTTCGATAATTCCCCACTGAAAGATAAATGTTCAGTACCTGGCAAAATAAAATCCACATCACACATTGAGTTAAGAGGATGAGGCTAGGAGAGGTAATAAATGCAAACATGTATCACAAAAGAGGATAAAAATAAATAACATTAAAATCAAACCATAGCTTCCATAGAGATCAGATACCACAGATGGGATTAGAGAATATTATCAGCCCAAAAATTAGGTGATAAATTGAACATGTTTTAAATATATATAACATACAAAGAATCGTAGAGATCACATCTGTATAGTAAAATCAGCAATGGCAATAGAGAAGTTTCACAGGAATGAGCTGAGAACAGATGAAGCATTGATGGAAAAGAGAGATGAAATGGACCTTAGAGCAATAGATGCTATACAGACACAAGGGTTTTTTTGTTCTATCTTATTAGATTAACATTTAATTCCTTAATTGATAATTTTGCATGAATATCATTATATTTACGTCATTTCTACAGCACTTCTAACTCTTCCTGTGTTCCCCTATGCTCTCAAATTCTTAATCTCTTCCTTTGTCATTGTTGTTACATACGTCTATACATATGTATCTAAATGCAATTGATGACTGCATTTAATCTTTTTCATATATATATATATATATACATATATATATGTGTGTGTGTGTGTGTGTGTGTGTGTGTGTGTATGTGTGTGTGTTTAGGAATGTTTGGATTGAATAACCTATTATGGGGCTTGTCTCTGATAAAGACTGTTTCTCCCTCTCCTAACAGGTGTTAATTGCTTGCAGCTCTTCATCTGGGAGTGTGCCTTTGAGAATTCCCCCATCCACCTTGAAATGCCAACTGATGATGTTATAATGGTGGTTTTGTTTAAGGCAATGTCATGCTGAGATATGATGAGTGTTTGAAACTGAGAAACAATATACCTGGCAACTTAATAGGAGACTAAATTAGGAAAAAAAATATACATTGCAGGTTTTTCAGGGTTTTGTGTGAGGTTAAAGATGTTCTTATTTGTCCTGGGGTAAATATGTGCCAGTTAAATCCTTACAGTTAATTCCTTTAATTAAGAAGTTCCTATATCTTAGATCTGATGTAAACCAAAAGACATATTTTCCACTCAACACTGAACTTGCAACCCCATTCACAATGAAGCGTTTTCTTACCCTCATTCCTTCTCTTTTATTGTATTTTCTAACAATGTATAAAAACTGTCTCTCTTGCCCTTTGGAACACCTAAGGCAGGCAGGGGCTGTTCTCACAAATTCCAACTCAGGTGAAATAGCCAGCAGGACAGTCACAAGTACCTACCCCCAACCCACAAATACAACTTGCTTCAATTGGATAATTGTAGATTTGATCCTTTTCTCCTCTTGATTCTCAATTTATCAAAAGCAACTCTCCATCACATACATAAGATAGCACATCCCATAAGATATTTTGGTCCTCTGGCTCATAGAGTCTTTTTGTCCACTCATTCAAAATGTCCCCTGAGTTCAAACTGTAGGACTTGTGCTTAACCACATTAAGTGGGGAGAGGCACCACAGTCAGTTTTCTCTGCATTTTTTACCAGCTGTGAAATTCTGTAGTTATCACTATGTGCTGAAAAATAAAGCTTCTTTGATAAGGTGTGGGAGCTACATGTATCTGGAAATGTAAGAATAGGTATGTAGACTGTGGTCTGGAATTATACTCATTTGGGGAAGTGGCAATAGTAGGTAAGCCTTAAAACATAAATAAAATGAATAGAAAATGTTTCAGAATAATTTCAAGGTTCTTAATACAGGTATAATTGGAATCAATCAAAGAAATAAAAAGAGACCAGGAAAAAAATTGAAGAAATCATTATCCATAATATCCACTATAATAGTTCTTAAAATTGGCTCAAATTTTGTTAGTAGTTAATATTCATAACATCAGCATGGGAACTAAAAGACAATTTTAATGTCTTTTCATTATAATGACTAGGATATGTAATACACACACACACACACACACACACACACACACACACACGCACATATGAAGAGAGACAGTTAAGGATACCATAATAACTTTTAAACTTTCATGATTGTCTATACTATTCTCTAAATTTGTATTAAGTTGTTTATTTTCTTTTAAATTGCATTAATCTCTGAGAGTTTAGAGATCTCAGAACCTCTTTATATACAATGTCATCTATTTATTTGTACTTATCTTCAAACTGTACTGTTTGCTCTCACATCTTTACTAAAGGAGTAAAGGATCAGAGACAGCAATTGGATTCTTATTACTTTCTTCCTTATGAAAAAGTACCAACTTCTACACATAGTAGTTATATGCCCTTTTCGAACTGTGATTCACAAAACTGTTGACCAACAGGTGTCATCTAGATTTGTGCTACTTTGAAATCTTATCACCATTCTCAAACATTCAATTTGCCACAAGCATGACAAAGAGGGAATCTTCTGCCTAAAAAAATTCAAACTTAAATGACATGACAGCTTGACAGTGGATCTCAGCAATGAGGGCATAATTCATATTGAAAAAAAATCAACCCATCATATTTGAAAATGGAATAGTGGAAGCAAATATCTAGCTCCAGCTCATCGGCTATGTAAGGAACAGAACAATTGATTGAGTAATTTTTCAGATGAAGCATCAAGAACTAACATTTTAAGACTGTCAAAGAGCCTCTATTACAAGTCAGTGAAATGTATAAATTAGTTTGGCGTACATCATGTCAAATATAATCCATTACTTAAATTGGAAATAGAATAATTCCATTTTATAAATTATGGTAATAAATTTTATTTTAAATACTGATTGAGGAAATGAAAATGCTTGACACTATGAATTTTATCATGTACTGTAAGGGAGCAATTTGTGTAAGAAAAGCCATATAAGGTAGAACACTGTTACTATTACTGTAATATCAATAAGCTATGATAAAGTTAGAAAATACACATTCAAGTAGCTAAAAAATATGCTTTATAAATATGCTGTGGGCAACTTTTGAAATTTTACATTTAAACAACTTTTGAGAATTTAATGTACTTTTAGCAATGTGATATCTTGAAATTTTCTTGTCGAAAATCTCCTGCTGTTAGTATATGCAAAATCTCACATGATAATTCATTAAAAGATTCATTTGGTTTTAAGAAAACCTATTTTAATTTCAAGAAATCTGGTCTCTGATACAAGTTTGCTAAGTAATTATTGCATTGATTATATTAGAACTTCAAAGCAATTAATTCACATTGCAAATAATACATTGTAAAATTAATATTGTATTAATTTCTTATTTTAAATATTAAGAAAGAAAGTAGACATTTATGTCAGTTTATTTTCTAGGATTAGTAGTGTTTATAATTTAAAATTGAAGCACTAGTCCTCTGACTCTTACATACAAAGATACTAGAACTTAATTTTATCTATCATCTATCTAGTAGGATTGTCCAAATATTAAGTCAAAATTGTTTATTAAACATTATGTAAACATGTGTTGAAGACACTTTATTTTATTATTATTATTTTTGAGGACACACTATTTTGAAACATCACTGTGTATAAGTTGGGAATTTGCTAAAAGTAAGCTATGATTTTTACTGATGTCAATTTAGAAAATGGCCTCCAAGAGTTAATTCCAAGGAAGAAAGACTGTATGAATCATATTCAAATATTTAGCCAGAAGAGTGTTCCTAGAGGACATCTTGAAAATAAGCAGTGCACTATAATATTATGTTAAATAATGATGTTCCCATTGAGTGTCTCGGTAGCATAGAAAACAGTAATTCTAGAAAACAGAAGTTCAACATATCTCCTCTTCAATCTGAAAGTTAGATAAAGTTAGTCTATCTGGCAATGGGAATCTGGACAGGAAACAGTGCAGATATGTCAGCAAAAGGACACATTATATGTACATACAAAGGGCAATACTCAGAAGATGACTCATAGTTATAGCTCATATTTTGAAAAGAGAGAAAACTGTGCTCTGAATGGATGTGCCCATAGGCTACAAGAGGGTGAGGATATACAAATGAATCAAACAAAGGTGTCTCATTATACAGACAAAGGCTGACCACAGTCACTGGAAGGCCACAGCTCATCTTTTCTGTTCGGACCAGTACCAGATTCCCAACTGGTTCATTCTGTGAATAGTCTTTTCTAGAGAAATAAAGGAATAGGAGATGAAAAGCTTCTGCTTGCATCTCTATTTCCTGGACATAATTTTAATTTTACTGAAAGAGAGCTGTTCAAAAGATATATATATATATATATATATATATATATATATATATATATATAATAAAGAACAGTTGAAAATGTATTTAAACTAGTGTGCTTTGGTGTGGCCTATTTTGATATGCCTTTATCTATAGAATGCTGCTCTCTGTATTTCCAAATTAGGACTATAGGAATGTTCAAATTCTGTTTCCAGGGCTCTGTTCTGTTGTTGCTTAGTTGTCTTGTTCTTTTTCATTTATTCCTGCCCTGATTTAACATTGAGTCTTGCTTGTCACTCTCAATGAGTTTTTCCTACTCATTTTTTTTTTGTGTGTGTGTGATGAAGACATATCAGTAAGGCATAATTACCACAAATAATGTCAAAGAGGTTTGCTAGCTTGTAGCTTTGAATTCAGGAACATTCAAAGGTAGGCTTCTGTGACTATCACTATATTCTATAATTGTTCTTTATACATTTTAAACATTCATAAAATATGATTTACTTCTTGAACACAAAATGGAAGAATCTGGATTATATTTTGTAAAATCAATCTATAACTGAAACAGCATGAAAATGAAGAACTTACCTTATTCATCTGCCCTGGAGTTACACAAAGAATGAATTCTTTAACTGACTGCCAGAATGATTAACATGTAGCTATTTACCTGAGTCATTTCCCAAGTATTTTTTGTTTTAAATGTGTTGATTACTGTGATAGGCTTTGACTTTGTAGATAACACCTTCTTAAAATTTGTGTGTCTCATAATCAATAACTTTTGCACATTTAAAATTTATCAAATTTTGGTGAAAGTTGTGCAAATACTATACACAGACAGCAAAAAGCTACCTGTGATGAGTACAATACTGAGAAAATAACATCATGTGTTTGCATTTATGGTTTTGAGCCATATGTTTTGTTTGCAGGGTTTGAAAAAGAATATTAAATTAGTGAAGGCAGGTTACTGTTTAACCTTCATTTTATCCCCACTCTTAGTCTCTCTGATTAATTATATAGTACTTCCAGCAAAGAACTGGCAACAATGAGACTTAATTCCATTTCTAGCATTCTGTCAATTATTAGGTTTAGAAATGAAAAAGGAGTCAAAGAAATAGTACAGAATATTACATTATTAAGAAAATGAAGAACATGAAAATGGTAATAACAGGATTAATTTAAGTCCTATTATAATCACAATACTATAATTTTTAAAAAGGACTTGTTAATGCCAAGTAAACACATCTATGTTGCTTCCCCATTAATGTAGATAACTTTGATTCATGTCTCTCAGCATGCAGTAACACTGAAAGTTTGGTACTGATGAAGTATAAGCACTTTAGTGTGTCACAGAGGACTACTGGTATGTTTTAGAACTGTGAACTTGTAAGCCTAGAGCCAAGAATCTCAGCTTACTCATCTGTAACACCCAAATATATCCCTAGAACCTGTAATTTAGACCAAAAAACACAGTACTCATTTTGAAAGTGCTAGAGATTTTTCTGCATTCACATGGATGAGAGAGGAAATGGGAAGAATTTGAACAATCTGAAATTCAGGTATTTTAAAAGTGTATACAATAGATACATACACAAGAGAACTGCATTACTTCATATTCTTCTGTAGAATATTCACTTACCAGGGGTTAATAAGTTTTAATATGCCCTTACTCACTGATGTATCATCTATAAAGCATAGGTATGACACTATTTGTAATTTTCCTAGACATTCTCTCATAATTTTGTCTTATTAGTATAGAATTAATATGGCTTAGCTAATTTACAAACATGAACTTTGTTTTTAAGTGTTTGTACAAGGTAAAATAGCTTTTCCCACCTTATTTATTCTAAAATGGTAAGAAAATGCCATCACAACATGTTTATGATTCATTCATATAGGTATATGATAATTAATGAAAAAGAGAGGCCATGGATTTGAAAAAAAAGCAAGGTTGGGCATATGGCAAGGTATGGTAACAACATAAAACAATGAAAAAGCTGCATGTTGATTTTTCATCCAACCTGTGTAGATCTTGTATGCTGGTCCTGAGATCTGAGGACTTGAAAGAATGGGGTGAACAACAGTCTAATACTGTTGAAAACAGTGTACAGTGTTTCTGTACATGAATGTAACAAAGAAAATAATCACCCCAAGGAAGGTTGTTTGAGTTCAGATAAACATAATCAGAAATACATGATCAGAAAAACATGTAAATAAACTTCAATAAATACATAACAGAACAGCCCTTTCCCAGAACGTTCTTAGGACTGGCCAATTTAAACACAATTGCTGGCCATGTACTATAGATTCTATCTCGGAAGCATGAAAACACTGACCAGAATACACTGGGTTCTTATAGCTATGTCCTAATACCCAGCAAAAATAAACATGTTTGATAAATTGAAGTAAATATATAGCACAGGAGGCATGAAATTGTGTGTAAGAAAGAAAAGGGAACTAAATGCACTTGAGGTAAACGATCTTCTGCTTCTTAACTTGGAGCCTGTCTAACAGTTCCAAAATGCATTTGACTATTTGTTGTTTTTTTCACTGTATTCCAACACCTGTATGTAAAGCCAACATGAGGGCTCAATGGTTAAAGGTGCTTACCACTGAAATCTGGTAAGGCTGAGTTTAATTTTTGGAAAACAGTCCTCTGTGTTCCATATGTTCTGCATGGAACATCATGAGTGACTATAGTGACACATCATCTCTCTCTCTCTCTTTCTCTCTCTCTCTCTCTCTCTCTCTCTCTCTCTCTCTCTCTCTCTCTCACACACACACACACACACACACACACACTTTACTGAGTTCAGAATGTATGTATATATGTATAATAATGCATACATAAGATATATATATATATATATATATATATATATATATGTCTTACATGTATAAGTATTTAGAACTGACCAGTTTGGTTTTGATAATCTACCAGGGAATTTACATTGGAGAAAAATAATTTTTCTCTCTTTCTTAAGAGCCAAGAGCCAATGACTACCTGAGTCTATTCTTCTATGGGGAGGGTCCAATGAAAAATTCCTACCTGTATCATCAGGCCAAAGGTGTTGTCATTATGAAGGTCTTCTTTAGACAACCATATTATTTATATTCCATGGGTGGAGCAAGCCCTGTATTGTTCAAGAGTCACTACCTTACAGCTGTCACTTGTTATCTGACTTTTACATATTTACCCACTTCTGTTTCATAGTTTTCCCTAAGCCTTAGGAAAAGAAGTTGCATTATAGATGTGTGAGTACAGTAACATTTTTAACTCACCTTCTCTCTATCTGAAGAGATGCACATTCTCTAGCTACTGATTTTATGATATATATCTACCATAATATACTTTATAAATATTTCATCATGACTTATCATGACTTATATTAACTTTAAGTATAGACACATATTCCTCAACATTTGTCAAAACATGTAGAATTTGTAAGCAGAAAGAATGAAGAATAATATATATATAAACTTCAAACATCATTTAAGATTTCAGAATATACCCAAAAGGAAAGTTGACTAATAAAATATAATAGCTACATTTAAGTGTAGTTCAAGAAAATATTGCTGATCTTTAAGAATGGAAATCAGTAGAGACAAGAAAACTAATGGGACAAGGAATACATGGAAGTACTAAAATCTTATTGATACATTTTCCAATCATGAGGTATACCTTATAAGCTTATAAGCTACCATTACTGTGTTCTGGGGCAAAAATTAAATATATAGGTGGAAGATTGTAGGGAACAAGTTTCTCACTGACAGTGGTTGGTTACAGAATGTTTGATAATAGAGAATAAAAAGAGAAAAGTCTAAAATGAATTCCATGTAGTAGTATATTAGAGTTGGAGACATAAATATAAAGCCAATAATATATGCAAATGACTATAAGTTCAAGTAAGTAATTAAAGGAACATTTCATTGCTCCATCCTTTGAAAAATCCTAGATGCAAGCACATTTTAGAAACAAGGACCACATTCAACAGCTAAAACTAGAATTTAAATGCTATCCTGTATTTAAAGAAGATAGGTCAACTTAAAACATCACTGGCTGTTTCTAAAGCTGTGGCAGAGAATACATAAGATTAATAAGGAATATATTATTATTCCAGAACATAAAAAAGCATTACCTTTACAAAGGAAATATGAATCATTAGTTACTTTTTCTATTGTTAAGATAAATCATCTGGACCAAAGGAGCTTAATAAAGAAAGGATTTCTGTGCTTAGGGTTCCTAAAGGGAAAAGTATTCAAAATGGCAAATTGGAGGCATGGCAGCTAGAAATGGAGGCTAAGAACTTGAATTGAATTGTAGTATGAAACAAGAGAATGAACTGAAATAGGTATAGTTTTGAAACCTTGTAGTCAACCCTCAATCATACACTTCCTACAGCCTGGCTATATTCCCAAACCTACGTACATAATGCCAGCAACTGGGGCCATAGTATTCAAACATCTGGGCAATTCTTATCCAAACTACCATAGCAACTATGCACAAAGGACAAAGCAGTAAAAGAAACCAATAGGAGACTATGTTAATACTGAAAAACTGCACAGTAGAATTATAGTCATGATTACAAATCAATATGCACATGCTCATGCTGATAACAAATAGCCATACACCTAGATGAATGGAATAGGCAGTATACATATTATATGTAAATAAACAGCCTCAAGCTCCAGTCTGGAACACAATGGTTCAGGGAAGAAATGCAAACATGGGTAAATATGATCATAACAACTTGTCAAACACATGAAATATATCCCTCATACTCTAAAGTTTGGAGTGTACCAGGTTGAGAGCCTTCAGGACAGAATATTGTGCAAAGTAAGAGAGGAGAAAGAATAACTTTGTGAAGAAGAAAATTACTATATAAAATGTCCTTAGTAGTTGGCTAAGGTCAGCACAAATTGTGATTTATCAATGGTAATAATTTGATCTGTACATGACATAATAAGATTGGCACATTGTCATTCTTCACTCCAGCTAATGACTGCCTATTAAATCAGACACAATTAATGAGTCATTCCACAATACTCTCGGGTAAAACCTTTTTAAAATTTCAGTGGACAATCAAAGCAAGGGATACCAGAGACACTGACTGAATTTAGAGAAGAAGAATTTGGTTAGGTGATCAACAAGTCTATATTGCCTGCAGGACAGGATCCTCAAACAGAAAAAAAAAAAAAAAAAAAAAACAGAAGGAAAGAAATTAGGTAAAATCAAGGAAACCTAAGTATGAGTTACAGTTAATAACACATAAGGTTCAGTAAATGTATAATATTAAGATAGGGTGTTAATGATATCAGGATACAGCTAAACATGCATGATAGTTACTATATACACTTCTATAGTGAGTCTAAAGTAGAAATTCTTTCAAAATACATTGTAGCCTAAATGATAATTAAATTATGTGATCATTCCTATTTGATAGATGGATTATTTTCCTAATTTTACATTAGGAAACTGAAGTTCAGGTAAAGGCTTCATAAAACACTCAACATTCGAGTAAGTTTGAAACACACCAGGACCAAAACAAACTATCTCCATGGCTAAGATCTGGTCTATTGTTATGAATGTGCCAATGAGAATATGCCTCTGACAGTATTTCTTATCTAAACAGAGTTTGTGTTCACAATTACAATAAATAGTCAACATAACAAGTGAATTATGTAAAATTAGATTGTAGGATCAGGCAGAGAGGGAGAGAATAATGTTTAAAAGTGAGAAGACAAATATATCAAAATCACTCATTGAATTTCATAGGATTATCACAGTTCAATGGTAATAGTTGGTAAGACTCTTATATTAGTTTTATTTGAATAGTCTTGCAAAAGCATGCAGGAAGTAGGCAGTATTCACAGTAATATTAATGTGTTCGGCTTCCTTACATGTGTATGCAAAATTGATGTATTTTTCACCTTTATAATGGGAATAAAACTATTTTTAACAGCTTGAAGTTTGTATATGTATTACTTTTATTTATGTGTATATCTGTGTGTTTATATGTGAACATGAGTGCAAATGTCACACAGCCTAGGAGAGTATGTTGGAGTCATAGAGGTGGTAGTAAGTTACTTGATAAAGTAAACTCAGGTTCACACCATGCTTTAAACAGCTGAGCCGTTATCTAGTCCCATTTTTTTTAAATTTTAAGTTTTAAATGTTTACAGAACTTAAAATTTAATTCAAAATACATTTAGATTTCTTATGTTTGCATGATGATATGTAATTAAGAAAACAATCCGTGCATTGATATGACCTTCAGACAGCATGCCTGAATTAAAATGCATTATGTTCAGTATGACTTTTTTAAAGAAAGTAACTCCCTTGATTAATGGAAGGGGAAATGTCTTTTTTTTTCTTGTATATACTAATTGATGAAAGTTATAGCAGGTCAGAAACATAGGAATGTTTTTTAAAGATCTAATTACTTTTCTGAATATATTAAGAAGGAATAATGCTCAGTATGTCACAAGAATTACGTGTGAGACAAGTGGACTACCCAAATACTTCATTCCATATTATCCTAGAGAAACCAAACTTCTTATTTTTGTTTATGATAATATATTCTTCTGAATTATGTGATCTATTCTAGAAATTATGAACTCCTCAAATTTCATCTGGCATTTTTAAAATGTGGCAACATTTTAAAATATTTTAATTATGGCATAATTTTAATTAATATAGTATATTAAAGTATAATTTATGTTAACAACTATGAACTTATCCCTCACATAGACTTAGTATTAGAAAAAATTTTAATAGCTGTCAATTTTTGCTCTTCATTGGCTAGACTGCTACATTTCTAGTTAGTATTAAAGTCCATAAACAACTAAAATACATAAATAGATAAAAAAAATTCAAGAGTATGAAACACTATATAGAAATTTGTAAAAATTGCTACTGGTTCATTTAGGTAAAGAATTGAATATTGGATGTTTTTAATGATATTCACAAGTACAAAGTACATACTACACATTTACAAAAGTCTTTGCCTAAAGCACATAAGAATGTCATGTCCCTTCTGGAGGCTAATTTATGAGTACTTCACCTCTGACAGACACTGGCATTAACTTTCAAATGTACTCTCCTAACTGCTAAAAATATGGTGAACAATTTATTCTTGAAGTTGTTTTGCATGCTGAGTATTCATCTAAATATCCATAATAAAGCATTAGACTTACAATCACATCTAATCTACCATAAACAATACTATATGTGATAAAATATATTCAGAAGAACTACTTAAAGATTCTGGATAGAAAAAATAATATTCTAAAAATAGATACAATAGTTTTTATATTTTTATTTGAATTTATTTTTCATACATTATAGTTTGATCATGTTTTCTCCTTCCTCAATACCTCTCAGATCCTCCTAACCTCCCTCCCAAACTTCATATTCTCTCTTTGTCTCTCTCTCTCTCACAATAAAACAAAAAACAAAACAGAAAACCAATAAGAAATAAATGTGTAAATCAAAACAAATAAAAGCCCACAATAAACAGACCACCTTACCCCATGTGAAATGATAGACAGACTTTGAAGATTCCCCATGGAAGGTCTCACTCTCCCTGGGGAACAGAAAAGGGATGGCATGGGGGTTGGTGGGGAGAAAGGGGGAGGAGGAGAGGGTGAAGGAACTGGAATTGACATGTAAAATAAGCTTGTTTTAAATTTAAATAAAAGTAGTTATAAAACAAAACAAAAAAATCAAACCACCAGGACCACTAGCACCAACCCATGGAGCTTGCTTTGTGTTGACTAATTATTCTTATGTATGAATCTTGCCACTATTAGTAGTAGTTGATATACTCATTTGTACTCTGTTGGAAAATACTGATTTTTTTTTCCCAGCAGGTATCAGTTGTAAATAACTTCCTTTTTAGGGATGGAATTTGTGTCCATTTCTCCTTCTTAGGACTGGGAGTTGGTTTGAAACTGTACATATTTTGAGCTTGCTGTCACAGCCTCAGTAAGTTCATATTATATATCGATCTTTTTTTTCTGAAAGACACTGTTTGCTTAAAATTGTAAACCACCTCTGGCTCTTACAATCATCCTAGCTCATCTTTAATATAGATCCCTGAGATTTGGGGGAGGGTTTCATGAAGACATCTCACTAGTGAATGATTGCTCAAAAAGTATCTGTCAATCTGTGCATTGCCTAGGTGTGAGTCTCTGTGTTAGTTCATGTCTATAGCAAGAAGACAGTTCTTTGATAAGGGTTGAGTGAGACACTGGTCAGTGAATATAGAAATATGTAATCAGGTATCATTTTACTGCTTTATTCTTTTAGTAGATTATTAATGTTAGATTTTCCCCTGAGGCTTACTACCTATCTATTCTCAGTGCATTAGCCAATTTATCAGTGCTTGTGGTCATTAACCATTTATAACCATGCCCATTTAAATGAAAACAAATATTTATAAACAATATTTGGGAATTTGGGCGTCATTCTTTCCAAACTACTTCCTGCTGGTAGAGGGCACTGTCATGGGGGTCCAAAGAAGAAGCAGAAATCTTGGCTGTAGTTTGCAAGCCTGGCTTGTCCCAACTGTTTTGAATGGTGAATCACTTGGGACACAGTTTCAGGGGGTCTTGCTTGATCAAACCACATTAGTCTGGAAGTAATCCACAACTTTTCATTTTCTGTGGAAACAAAAATAGAAATCCTTTTCCCCAGTAACTTTTCCTTAGGCTAAATTTTGAAGTCAAAGCATTTTTAAAATATATAAATTGAATTAATCCAGCAGCATTTCTTTTATCAGTTGTTATTATTTCCTCAGCAGTCAAACAATTTAAAGATAACAGAACAACGTACAATATCCAAAATTTCTCTGTGCTTTCCATCTTTACGTGGCTTTTTTTATATTACTCTATTTCTTCTCCTTCTATTTTACATATTTGAGACAGAGTTTCTCTGCGTAACTTTTATCTGTCCTGGAATTACTCTGTATACCAGGTTTCCTTTGAAATCATAGAGATCTGTTTCCCTCTGCCTCCCGAGTGCTAGGATTAAAGGCATGTGCCACCACACCCAGCCTCTCTCTGTCTTTTTAAAACCATTTTATACTTTGTCTTTTTTTTTTCTCCCAAGCCAACGTATATTTTAAAGGCACACTGTAAATCTTTAGAGGTTTGTCTTAATCTGAATCTGTCTTTACTGTAAATCTTTATCCTTTTCTGGCCACATGTCTTTTATCTGGTAAACAACAAGATTGCTAAAATGAAAGCCCTAGCTCTTTTAGCAGTGGCCTATCAAAGATGGCTGTGGGTACTTTTACCACCATAACTGAGAGCTGTGCTCAGTGACTTGGTCTACATTGCCATCCAGCAGTATGCTGCTGGCTTGGAGATGTGGTCACTGCCATTGTCAGCTCTTGTACTCACCAGTAAGTTGTTAGCAGAGCTCTTTAATAGCCATGTGGTTTTTTTTTTGTTGCTGTTGTTGTTTTTGACACTTATGCTGAGTCAGGAAACCTCCCTTAAAGGAGTTGCAAAAATGTCTGCTTGTCTCTAGCAAAACAGAATCCAACTGAGAAAAAATGTTGCTACCAAGAAATCTTGCTTGTCTTTGTTCTTTTGTTTCTAAAACCCTTTTTAAGCTTTTATCAAGTTTTAAGAGAGAGTTCTCAGTTCCACTTCTGACACCATTATATTATGAGCATGTTTCCCCCCCTCCCCCAGCCGCTGGTGTGGTCCCGCCACCATGCCAGCCCCCAATAACAACAGAGACTCTGTATTTGATATAAGGCTTTTGCCAGTTACTGTCATTGTGTATTGGCTAGCTCTGTCTTAATGATTAACCCATTTCTACTATTCTAAGTATTTCCACGAGGCTCATCTTACTAGCCAGAGTGGTGCTGGCATTCTCCCTCTCCGGGCTCTCCATGTTGACTCCTTCTTCATACTTCCTCTTTTCTCCTTGTCAACTAGCCCTGCCTATCTTGCTTTCCTATTGGCCAACAAGGCTTTATTCATTAACCAGTATGAGAAACATATTTACAGAATAACATCTCCCATTATTGTGTCACTGTGTATGCTGTTGAATATGAAAAATTCAAGCTTGTATATAAAAAGTAGCTTCACACATAATGAATTGCTTTCATAGTATTGAAAAGTACTTTGAATGCTACCAGGGAAGAAAAATATCAATAGCAACCCGCTACAAACCCTGTGACCTACAAAGTAGATCTGTTTGCAAGATATTCAGGTACATTGTTTTCTGTTAAAATAATTCAGTTATTTTATTTCTTTACTTACAATCATTTATCTAGAGTCTGTCTGTGGAAGGGTATATATATATATATATATATATATATATATATATATATATATATATGAGTATTTGAATGCACAGTTAAATATACATATGGAAGTCAGAGAACAATATGTATATGTCTGTTCTTTACTACCATGTGTTTTCCAGAAATCAAACTTAAGTCATCAGGCTTGGCAATATCTTTATCTAATTAGGCCAATTTCTAATCTCAGAGGCATTCTTATATAAACAATGCTGATTATAAATCTACATGAGGTTAAGTTAAAATTTAAAATTCAATACCCATTATATTTGTAGTTTCGATTGTTATTCAAGACATTTATTAACTATAAACTTTTCCTTGACTTAATACACAGTATGGCATACACTGTGCCTATTCTATAAGGGTTGTCCAACATTCCTCAAAAGGTATGATATTTTTCTAACTAAACATACTGCTTTAAAAATTTTTTTATTTATTATGTGTGTGTGTGTGTGTGCATGTGTGTATGTGTGTAAGAATAATAATTAAAGGAAAGTCTATGAGTTTGAAGTGGCTCATGAAGAGTTGGAGGTGAAGTAAAGATGGTTAAAATCATGTCTATATAGATACTTATATGATATTCTCAGAAACTTTTTTTAAAAAGTAATCAATGTTACTGTAATATAAAGTGAGTAAAAGCCCCCCACTTGGAAAACTTTCCTCAGTCCAAGAGAAGACAAATGTGCATGTCAACAAGAATAGTGACTCTGCTTAGCAAGACTTTGTACATTCTTCACTAGGGACCACCCAAGTTAGTCCATCGCTTCTCCCCTGCATCCACAAATTTGAAACGTCAGATCAACCAACATACTCAAGTTTTAGACCAGGATGAATTCCTACATACCATCCTAACCCACAGTGTCCACTCTACCATATCCAATCTTTAGGTACAAATCTTATCCAACATCCTGATTGCTGCTCCCACCTATCCTTCAATATCAGACACAGAACTAACAAAAAAGTCCACATGATCAGATATCATTGAAAAAATAAAGATGATATAAAAAATCATGGCATAACCCTCACCTTTCAATGTACCAGTCCTACTGAAATGGTTAACAATGGGAATTAACAATTAACCCAAGGCATTGAATTTGAACAATTATAATCTTCAGAAATTTCTAAGACTTTTAAGATGCCACAAAAAAGTTGAGTGAAAACAACAACAACAATAATGATACATGACTGAGAGTTGTCAAATACAATCCAAAACTATGATGCTGTACTGACTTGAAAATGGAATTCAATGAAGTATTAAAGCATACTAAAACTGAAATGAAAATGAAATTGAACTATCACATAACCAGACTAAAATTCAAGGAAAAGCCCTACAAGTAGAACTGATACAGATAAAGGTAGACATTCAGGAGTTGAAGATAGAGTATTTAGAATAAATAAGCAAAGAATATAAAAGAAATTTTATAAAAACAGGAAAGAAATATATAGGAAATGTGGGAATAAATTAAATGAATAAATCAGGAAGAAGAATCCAAGTTAAGTGGCATAAACCAGTTCTAAAAGAAGATAATAGGAGAAAAATTCCCCAAACTAAGGAAAGACAAATGCAAACGGGTATAAGAATCACACAGGACACCAATTAAATAAAACCACAAAAGAAAACCCTATGGCATATCTTAGTTAAAACACTAGGTATACAGAACAAAGAAAGAGAATTTAAAGCTGAAAATGTAAATGCACAATGAATACAAAGGCAACCCCATAAGAATAACAACTGATCTCTTTCTTTAACAAAAACTTTGAAAGCCAGAAGAGCCTAGAGCAATGCATTCCAATTGCTGACAGACCATAACTACCAACCTAGATTAATATACCCAGCAAAACTATCTGCTAACATTAAAAGAGAAAGAAAAAAAATCCCTGTTATAAATAGCCTAAACCAATGTATACCCAATAGACCAACCCTAAAGAACATACATATTCCTGGCTGAAAATTGTCAAGAGATGGGAGGAAAGAATTAAAGGAAACTGTAATTATTAAAGCCAAATGTAGCACTGCAAATACAAATAATTACCCAAAATCAGCAAAGCAATGACTGCAACAAACACATTCATTTCTATACTCTTTCAATATTCTTGCCACAATTCTCCAATCAAAAGACACAGGCTAGATGAAAGGATCAAAAAACAAAATAACTTATCTATTGTTTACAAGGTACATATTTTACCTTTAAAGATAGCCACCACATTAGAGTGAAAGGATAAGAAAAAGAATTCCAAACAAACAAAACCAGGAAGTAAGCAGATGTTGCTATTCAGATATTTGGCAAACCATATTTACACTATCACTAGTCAGAAGTGATATATAAAGAAAATCATATCTTTTTAATCAAGAGAACAAGTAATAGAATGCTAAAATTATATGTATCAAAATCTCATAGTCCCAATTTCATAAAAAAAAAATATTTGTACTATAATTAAAGACAAACTAACATCAACCCACTGATAGTTCTTACTTTCAATACCCCATTCCTTCCATTAAATAGGCCACCTGAACAAAAAGTATGCAGAAAAACACCAGAAGTAAGTCTTAATATACATTAAAAAAATTGCCAAATATCTGAGATTATACACAATACTCAGAAACACACAGAAGCTTCTCTGAAATATATCAATTCCTGGGGCTGGGGAGGAGTCAGATTTATAAATGTTTAAATAAGTCTATATTTTCTATTTGATCATAATAAAATATAACTTTAATCTATAGCAAACAAACAACTAGAAGTACAAAACTCATTAAGATTAAAGAAATAATTATTGAATGGCAAAAAGTAATCAAATGAACACATCAAAAAGAATATCCACTATGAACAAGTTGGCTTATTCCTGGAGATATATATGTAGGGATGGTTCCTAATAAATATAATAAACCATATAAATAGACATAAAGACAACAATATCAATAGATGCAGAATGACATCACAAAATCAAACACATCCTCATGATTAGAGGCCTTGAGAAGAAATAACTCAAAGGAATCATTATCAACATGATAAAAAGCATAAATGAAAAATCTTCAGTCAACATCCTCCTGAGCTGAGACAAATGTAAAGCACTTCCATTGTAATTAGAGAACAGGAAGAGCTGCCTGCTATGTCCATTCTTTATCAATACTGAGCACAAAACACTTGATACAGTGTTCAAAGCACTATCTGAAAAATTGAGGGAAGAGAAGAAAATCAAAGAAATACAAATAGGAAAAGAAGTCAAACTATCCCTATTTGCAGACAACATGGAATAATATGTGAAAACTTGTACAAATGATCAGCAATCTCCACCATGTAGCATGAAACAGACAATGTGAAAATGAGCACACCATCAACAAACATATGAAGAAAGAAATTCTAGAACATTTATGATTGTTCTAAAGAAAAGAAAATACCTCAGAGTAAACAAAACCAATGAACTGAAAGGTATTTTCAGTGAAAACTTGAAATTTCTGAAGAAAGAAAGTTACTAGAAAGATGTCATGTTCATGGATATTGGGGTTAATATTGTAAAAATGACTATTCTACCAAAAGTCTTTTACATAATCAATTCAATTTTGATGAAAATCCCCGCCTTACTCTTCAACAGAGATAGAAGGAAAATCCCAATAATTTGATGTAATCACATAATCCCCAAATAACCAAACAATCCCAAGAAAATTAAACAATGCTGGAAGAGTGACCATTCAATATCTGAAAGTATATTATAGACACATAGTAATAAGAACAATACATAGTGACATAAAAAAAACAGGCACCTAAGCAAAAGAATGAAATTGAAGATCCAAAAAGATGTACATAAAACTATACCAGTCTAGTATTTGACTAAGAAATAAAAAAATATACACTGTTTGTAGGGTTTCAGACTTGTCCTAAATAATGAAAATTTTGTACATATACAATATGTACAAAATATGGTATACAATTCAGCTATGAATAAAATTGAAAACCAGAAAATTGCAGGTACATGCATGAAAGTAGAAAACATTAAATTGAATGAGGTTATTCAGAGCCAGAAATACAAATATGATGTGTTCTCTTTCATCTGTGTTTCTGATCTCCAAATCTTCTGAGGTAAGTGTATAAGCTGCAGCAACTTCAGAAACCAGAGAAGTAAAAACTATACCACAAACAAACAAAATCAATGGGAGTGGTGGTAGAAGCAACAGAGAGAGAAGAGGTAGGATGAAGCTATTCCTAGGGGAAACCTAAACCAGGAATTTTTATGGATTTTAGAAATAAAATAATTATAGAAAAAAGGAGAAAAGCTGGTAAGATTACAGTAAGGGTATTTTAAAAAATAATAAGAAATTATATTATTACTGATATATAATATATGTGTTTATAAGTATATTAACATGCATACACACACACATATGAACAATTACATAAATTGAGACTGTGAACTTGAGAGTACGTAGTGTGGGTACAGGAAAGTGTTGCATATAGAAAATGGAAGGGGTAAATAATAAATTTAGGATATGTCCGAATCCTTGAACTCCAAAAATATGACTTAGTTTATTAATGAGCCATAAGTTACTGTGTTAGTACTGCTTAGTACCTGGTCATGGAAGATAGTGTCTTTAGTTCACATTTCTGGAACTGCATAAGCATGCTTTTGAGATGTCTCATTACTTGTGAAGTTCAAGGAAGATATATAGTATATAGAGATGCAATGGTGAGAAGGAAAGACCATATGTCCAAGTTAGAAGCCAAAAGTGAATGCTGTAAGACAAATAATATTTGTATAAAATATACTGGAAATTCAATTGAATGCCTTCAATCCCACAACTCAGAAAACAAATGCAGGTAGAACTCTGTAAGTTTGAGTCTTCCCTGGTCTATCTAGAGAGATCCAAGCCAACTAGAGTTTAATAGTGAAACCCTCTGTTAGAAAAATATATTTGAACAAAAATAGGAGCAAGATATTAGAGGAAGATGGTATATATATATATATATATATATATATATATATATATATATATATATATAAAGAATTTTGTCAGCAATTTCATTCTATGGGAACTGTTGGATGGTAAACTATTGGTCCACAACCAGAATAATTGTAATGTCAGAGGGGTATAACATAAGAAAATGAAGAAAATTTCATCTCCAATAACAAAAAAAGAAAGATGCAGGGGAATCTTCTTGTTATTCTGCATTATATAGGACAATCCATATCCTATAGCAGACAAATATGTGGTATAAAGTATTCATTCCATCAAGGCTGAGGTTGAAAAATTAGATTCAGATGGCAGGCTCTATACATAGATACATACATATTTCTATATGTTTGCATTAGACTATTACTGTAGTCCAAGGTATAGATACACATAGATACAAGTTAATTCATGAGTGATTAAATGTCATGAAAGAGTTACTTTAAACAAAGATAACTTTTAATTACACAAAATGAATATAGAAAATAAATTAAAGTTTTCATTCCATCCTAAATAGAAATAGGTAGATAGATGATTGATATATAATCCAAATGAACTGATATAATTATTGTTATTAGAAAATTGCCCATTCCCTTTCTTATTTGCTCATGCTGGAAATAAATGCGGAGCTCTGTGTTAGAGCTCCATCAAAAGAATGACTCATTGTGAAAAATGCCTATGGAAAATGTGAGGGCATTTTTTAAAAATTTATTTTTAAAATTTTAAATTTTCTCTCTGTCCTTTCTTACCTTCCCCTACCTCCCATCTATCTCCCCCATCACTTCCTTCTCCATTCAAGAAGGGACTCCCATGGGAGTCAACAAAACATGGCATATCACATTGAGGCAAGACCAAACTCCTCCCCCTGCACCAAGGCAAGGAAAGACATCCTTGCATGAGGAATAGGTCCCAAAATGCCTTCTCAGGGACAGGTCCTACCCACTGCTAGGGGTCCCCAAAACAGACCAAGCTACACAACTGTCACCCACATACAGAGGTTCAAAGTCAGGCTATGAAAGATCTCAGCTGTTTGTCCAGAGTCTATTCAATCCCATTAGCTCAGGTCAGTATCTCTGTGGGTTTCCCAGGCATGCTCTTGATCCTCTTCTCTTGTTTGTACAATCCCTCCTCCTTCTCCTCAACTGGACTTTGAGACCATGGCCCAGCACTCGACTGTGGATCTCTGCATTTGTTTCCATCAGTTATAGATGAAGATCATCTGTTGACAATTAGGGTGGTTACCAATCTGATCATGGGCTAACCCAGAGACAGATAATGGGGTCCAAGCTTTAAGTTGAGGATCAGAGAAGCAGAGCAACCAAGCCAGTAGATCTTACCTCAACCCAGAAAAATTAGCAATTCTTGCTCCACAAATCCTCAGAGGCAAAAGACTCTGAATTTCTGTCTTTTCCTCCCTGTATCCCTCTCTTTGCCCAGTCATTTCCTCCTGTCTCTACCTCCCTAGTGCTGGGATTAAAGGCTTGTGATCCTAAGTGCTGAGATTACCTTTGTGTGAACTGTTTATTTTAGGGCTGAATAAATTTCATGTAATCAGCGTGGTCTTGAAGTAACAGAGATTCAATTCTTAATCTTGAGTCTTGGTGTGTAACATCACCACCTAGCTGGCATTAAAGGTGTGTATCACCACTGCCTAATCTCTATAGCTTGAAATTGGATTTGCTTTCTGAATCCTCAGGCAAGGATTAATAAATCATAAGTAATTTACCAACACTCCTGCACCCCACACTTATGAATACCTGAGTTTTGACAGAGAAGCCAAAATTATAAAATGGAAAAAAGAAAGCATCCTCAACAAATGATGCTGGCATAGCTGGATGTTCTCATGTAGAAAAATAGATGCAAATCTATTGCTGTACATGAAACTCAATTCCAGTGGATCAAAGACCTCACACATAAATCCAGTTACACTGAAACAGTTAGAAAAGAAAGTGAAACATTGGTGCAGGGGACAACTTCCTGAATATACACTAGTTGGATAGACACTGAAATCAACAATTAATAAATGGAACTCCTGAAACTAGAAAGCTCTCTAAGCAAAGGACATTGTCAATAAGACCAAATTGCAGCCTATAGAATGGAAAAAAGATCTTCTCCAGCCTTACATCTGTCAGCAGGCAACCTCCAAAATGTATAAAGGACTCAAGAAACTAGACATTAAAATACCAAGTAGTCAATTTAAAAAAGGGGTACACATTTAAACAGAGAATTCTCAGCAGAAGCATATCAAGTCGCCTAGATATAGTTAAAGAATGATTTGACATCCTCAGCTATCTGGATACAGCTATCAACTACAGTACATTTGGTAGTAAAGTATAGCAAATCATCAAAAACACTACCTGCAGCCTATGTTGAAGAGGATGTGGAGTAACAGGAAGATTCTTCCACTGTTGGTGGGAGTGCAAACTTGTACAGCCACTTTGGAAATTGGTATGGCAGTTTCTCAGAAAATTGGTAAACAATCTACCTCAAGACCCAGTTAAACCAATATCGGGCATATATCTAAAGGATGCTCACAAGGACACTTGCTCAACTATGCTCATAGCAGCTATATCCGTAATAGCTACAACGTGGAAATAACCTACATGCCCTTTAACTGAAGAATGGATAAAGAAAATTTGGTACATTCATATTGTAAGACCCTCAGAATGAGGAGTCTCCCCGTTTTGGTCGGTACCCACAAGAACTCAATGTCCAGTCCGGTTGATGCCACATGCAAGAGGATTTAATGTGCAGGATACATTTGTGCAAACGGGCTTCCTCAGCACGCAGGCTAGAGAAGCAACATTTTCTGGGTGCAGGTACTTTTAAAGGAAAAAACCCAAAGGCTTATGGTGGGGCTGTGACTCCCTGTCCGCTGAGTACATGGCCAGTCATGGGTTTTCTCCTTCAGGCTGATGGTCTCACTGTTTCGATCAGCAGAACCTTAAGGCCTCAGGGTGTGAATTCTTGGTATCCTGCTATCCTAGGGCCCTGTGAGGGAAGTTGCTGGTGGTTAGCAAATTCCAGGAAACTGAGAGTGGTCTGGGTTAGCTTTTCAGTTTGGACTGTCCTTTATTTTAAGTGGGAGGTTTCCTTAAGTTTACTTTTGGTCTTTCAATATAATGTAGTATTACTCAGTGGTTAAAAAAAATAACAACATGAAATTTTCAGACAAATGGATGAAACGAGAAAAAATAAATCACCTTATTTATTTTTACTATCTTGCAAGATGGCTGGTGAAAACGCTGAGAAGCCTGACAAAAAAGAGAAAAAAACCTGCAGTTAAGAAGGCTGGTGGGTGATGCTGCAGGTACTCCTGCTGCTCAATGCAGCCAAAAAGGGTGACCCTAAGGTTAAAAAGCCTAAGAAGGGGAAGCTGCATTGCAGCCGGAACCCTCTCCTGGTTATAGGAATTGTCAGGTACTCCAGATTTGCCATGTAATCCCGAAAGGCCCTGTACAAAAGAAAATACTCAGCTGCAAAATGTAAGGTTGAAAAGAAGAAGAAAAAGGAGAAGGTCCTTGCTGCTGTCACCAAACCAGTAGGTGCTGACAAGAATGGTGGTACCCGGGTGGTTAAGCTTCGATAAATGCCCCTGTATTACTTTCCTGAAGATGTTTCTTGGAAGCTGTGAGCCATGGCAAACAGCCCTTCAGTCAGCATGTGAATAAGCTTCAATCAAGTATCACTCCCAAGAGTGTCCTGATCATACTCACCTGGCACCACAGAGGCAAGATGGTGGTTTTCCAGAAGCAGCTGGGCAGCGGCTTGCTACATGTGACGGGACCTCTTGCCCTCAACAGAGTTCTCTGTGAAGATCACATCAGAAATTTATCATCGCCACATCTACAAAAGTTGATATCAGCCAAGTTAAGATCCTAAAACACCTGACTGATATCTGCTTCAAGAAGCAGCAGCTGTGCAAGCTCAGGCACCAGGACCGGGAAATCTTCGACAGAGAAGGAGACATACGAGGTTACAGAGCAGCACAAGTCTGATGAGAAAACCGTGTACTGGCAGCTTTCCCCAAAAATCAAAGCTTCAGGGCTACCCTTGGTCTCAGTTCTCTCTGACAAATGGGATGTACCCTCACAAACTGGTTTTCTAATTTGCTATTAACTGAATTAAACATTTTTTATGTTAAAAAAAGAAAAAGAGAAAATATAAATCAGCCTGGGAAAGGTAATCTTTATGCAGAAAGGTATGTATTCACTCGTAAGTGGAAATTAGATGTAAAGCTAAGGATAACCAGACAAGTCCCAGAGAAGCTAGGTAACAAAGAGGACCCTAAGAAGAACAATTGGATTTCCCATGGAAGGGAAAATAGATGAGATTTCCTGGGCAGAAAGACTTTTGCCTCAGGTGCATTTTGCTCCCTGGATTTCTTGGATAGGCTTCCATGCCTCCTGTGTTAAACATTTATATTTGATTTATAAGGCCTGTTTATACTTGCTGGATGTCAGGACATAATTTTAGAACCCATTCTGGTCAGTGCTCTGGATGTCGCTCACCTATAGAACATTTCAGTTCACCTTTCCTGAGAAAGATATGGGAAAGGGCTTCTCTGTTAATATTTAGTATGTGTGTACTGACATTTATTTAAACACAATTGTCTAGAAAAATATTTGAAATAATCAGTTTTTATAAGTAAGAAAATTGGAATATTAATAATTGAGTAAATATGGTGTTTTGATGAATAATTTCTTGCTTTATATTACCTTTTTAGCTTGAAACTGGAATTTCCACATATCATTGCATATATCAATTAAATATTAATAGTGACAATTATTTATTGAGGGTTTATTATATTCTCAGCATTTTGGATTCAGTACATTATTCAATTTGTGGTATATATTGCCAAAATATATCTATTGTGGAAATGTTATTTTATACTTAAATAAAGAATAATACAGTAAAATGGCAATATGTTCTTATGAAGAGATGATGAAACCAAATTAAATATTGATTTTTCCTGACTAAAATGCATTTTAGCAACAAACATTGATAAAAAGATCTGCCTTTCCATTTCTTCCTGACTTTCCTACTTGAAGTCTACTGTTGATAAACACCATTCTTACACTCAAATTGCCCTGATTTTGAAGCTCTGACCAAAGAGTTATCTATGATAGAAGCATGCTGTGTCCCAGTATCTAGTATTGTTAATATTTATACTTATATAGAATTTCATCTTTAAATTTACTAATGTGTGAAAAAACACATCTGTTGTTGTTGAACATATTCAATAAAAAATTCTTCTATGCCTTTGGGAATTATGACAAAGGAAGTTCTTGGGAAGCTGCATAAAAATCTATCACTGCTCTCAAAAACTATTATGAATGACTGAGTTATACAGAGTGACTAAATGATGGTCTCATTTCCATAGAAATGGCCTCATTATAACTAAATTCTGATAATATATGAAGACAGTATAGAGTAATTCTCATGACACTTTCCTTTCCACTATTTTAATATCTTCTTTCAAGTCTAAAATTAAATGATTTGAGTTTATCATATATGCTATGAAACACTCAGATTCCCACTGCTGATTATTCTGTTATTTGAGCAAGTTTATTTACATTTATAATAAATTATATTGAACATGCTACTTTTGCAAATAATATAAGTGTTTTTTTCAGATTTCTAAACAAAGCTTATCTTTGTACTTGTGATTTAACAAATTAAATAAAATACAAAATTTTAAATGCAGCTTTGTAGTTAATTTTCTGGTGGGTTGTATATGAAAATTTCATACAGGTGACAAAAGGAAACACAAAGTATTTAACCTAAGTTATTGAATTGTTGACCACAATTGAATTTCTATTCTATATTGTTTGTCTTAAAATACTGGAAATGATTATTTTGTATTTTTCATATTTCCAGATTGACAGAGCCTCAGGAATCTTGTTTTATATTTACATAAAGTGGTACACAATGCATATAAGTGTATGTATTTATATTTATGCTTTTGTGTATGGCTATATATCTTAAAGAAAATTATGCCACTAGAACTGGCAATGCTCATCACAAGGACTACCAAATCTTCAGTACTAGATATAATAAATCTCCCTTAAAATACTTGGGCAGAGAAGTCCATTTGACTCCCAAAATAGCATAGCTTGTGGTTCTTGCCCTTGTTTGCCCATCAAGAGGTTGAAAGTAAGCTACTATTTATGTTAAATAGATTTTTTAAAGGTACTATGACAATGTATTCTCAATTGATACAATGTAAATACAGAATATATTCTTCATCTTGCTATTTTATTTATTTACATTTAATATATGAATGTGTAGTAAATTGAAAGTTCTATGACAAATTTAAATATGATCACCCTAACCATTAAACCTCATTCCAAATCATGATGAATTTTTAAGATTGCTCTTCATAACCTCCTTACTCCTACTTTGAAAGATGTGATACACTTTTTCTGGCCTCTGTGCACACACCTACAAATCATAAAATTCTATGTACTCATATAGATATAGATAGTCATATGTGACATATACACATACAAATAAAATGAACCAATTAAATAATGTCCAGGTTGATTTCATCTCAAAGATGACACTATAGAAAATTACCTTAACTTTATTTTTAAGAGCAAAAAAGATTTAAAGCTATTTTCAAGCAGTTGTTATTTAAAGCAACAATGATTTTTACTTTGAGGTGATAAATATGTCTTTACATGGTTCATAGCAAAAAGAATAATACATTTTATGATACTTAGTTCTTTTTTGTTCTGCTACATCACTTCCTTCTAGGTTTTCTTATATGTGAAAATTGATTTTAATTTTTTTCCCATGTGAAAATAAACAAAGGAAACATTTCATTTCCATTAGAAGTATGCCAACCATTTTAGAACGTCAGAGGATTCTGAAATTACAAATATTACCACATGAAATGACAAAACTTAAGCATTAAAAAATTATTAACATGAGTGTCATTGTGACTTATTATTATTGTTAAATTTTATTGATGGTCAATTATTAGTGATCATCAAAAGATTGCCAACGGAATATCTCTAGAGTCTATGGAGAACATTTTAAAATTAAAAAAAAAAATGCAAGTTATAAAAGAACGTGTGAGAAATTCTCATGAGAGTGGGACTGGTCATCTGAGGATTTCCCTGAGGCCATATTGTATGAAAAAGGACCACAATTCCTTGTCTAAAACCATGTCTAATCCAGGTCTAAAACTTTGTCTAAAACCATACTTGGTAGAGCCAGTAATACCCTGTGGTCAAGGACTTGAGAGGTTTTCCCTGAGTTTTTGTCTAAAACCAGGATTATTCTCTACAAAGCCAATAATGACCTGGGGTTAAGGCACTAGGTAAGCTGTGACTTCATATCCTGAAATCACAATTTTTCACATTGTATGGGGAAACAATGATAACTATGGTTATCAGTCCAAAGGTCACTGTGGGATATGTCTATAATGTTCTTGTAAAAACTTGTGCTTACTTTTTACAACATTGTTCAAATAGTTTCTTGCTGACTTCATCTTATTTACCCCATGGAAATAGTATATAAAATGCTGTACATTTGAATAAGTTTGCCAGGCATAAGACATAGCTATTGCCAGACCTTTAGATCCTAATCTTTTATATATGTCCATGTCTTCTGACTCCAAGTCCTCACCTAGGACCTTGTCATTAAAGACTCACTGCTGGTACACATAAAAGTCCAAAAGAAACTAATTTTCTCATAGAAACTTAGTAGTCATCATCAGTAGACTTTCTATAGATATTTGAATGATACATTCATGAATAAGTAGCTATGGCAAAGACACACTGAAAGAAAAAAAACAATTATATTTATAGACATAACATAAAAACTTAAGCAAAAGACATCATGACATGTACCGCACCTACCCTCAACCAGCAAGTAAGACCCGACTCCTGGAAGAACTTCTTCATGCACTTTTAATTAGGATCCTTGAACATGCTTCTTCTGACCCTGGGGAAATGCCAGGCTTAAATCCCCTTGTGCTGACCAACCCCAGTGAGCCATGTGGACCCTGCAGATAGGCTACTTTAACACAGAAGCAAACAGCCTGAACAGGCTTAACCAAAGAAGGACTTGTTTATGGCAGAGAGGACTCACCATCGGGGAGGTGGAAGGCAGAAGCCTTTAAGGTGTGGCACTTCACAGCTCTCTACAGTTCCCCCTTGTTGTTTTATTAACGCAATAGGCAAGGGTAGTGATCTGGTCTCCAGTAAGCAGTAGACATTGTAATGACCCTGAATCTTGGTAGTCAGCCAAGTCAGTGCCACACCGGTCTGGAATCTTTTTCCTGGAGGTGGGGCCTCGGACACCAACCCACATGCAACCATTCTTGCCCTTCTCGGAATTGCTCACTTCCAGAGCTAACTCAGAGTGCAGTGCTAAGCCATACAACCTGAGCATGAAGAATCAATTCTTGTTCATGACTGCTTGCCATGCTTGGGGGGACTGCCCTGCCTCAATGGCTGTAAATACCTGGACAACCATAGCTGCATACCGCTTCTGAGCAAACTTCATCTTGCAAAGGCACCACAGGCCCACAAAGGAGATAATCAACAAGAGGACAGCCATGGCTCCCATTCCTGCCCACTCTTTCAGATGATCCATGGTGATGGCAAATCATGATGACAACCTGGCAGCCAGACTTGCATCCACACATGTTGAATTTACTGCAATGATGGCCACTTGCAGCTGTACCATTAAGGCATCAAAGTCAGCAGACCAATTTCCTAAAAGATGGCAAGACAATTGTGACAAATTACCAGCACATGTAAAGTTTTCATACTGAATGCTGGTAACATACAAACCTGGATATTTCATTTCACATCCCAATTGGGACAGCTGCCACAAGGTATCTATTTGCTCCTACACCAGATCAATTCTCTAGTTTACAATCATAAACCTCCTTTTAGTTGACCACCAATTGTGGATTGAGCATCCAAAGGGGTAGCCATATTCTTGGACAACTCATTTAGCTTAGAGGCTATCTGCAACAATGTGCTCATAGCTACGGCAGCTGTGACTGAACCCACAACTGCAAAAGAGATAGTTGCCACTTTGGCTGCTGTAATGCCAATATCACTCTCTCTGCAGCCTCTACCAAACAGGCCACAAAATCTGAAAATGGTTCTATAGGACCTTGCAGTCTCTTAGTGAGATTACCACTCACCTCTCCCTTATTGGGTAATGACTTCCATGCTTTTATGGCAATCCAATTTACTTGTTCAAAAACTGGTGATGGATATCCTGTCTGTTGATTGGCAAAGCATCCCTGTCCAAGCAACCTGTCCCTGTCCCATGCTGTGTTTCCAGCTGCCAGATTAGGTGCAGCCTGCTCATTGTCATACTCAATTAAAAAGGCTTTCCAATCCAGATACTGTCCAGTACTCAGGCATGTTCACACCAGCCCACTCCAATCACTAGGAGTCATGCAATGTCTGTTTAGGGCTTCAACTTGAGCTACAGTAAAAGAAGCTGAAATTCCATATGTTCTCAGGGACTCAGCCAAAGCCTTGATGACCTTAAAGTCTAAAGGCTCCTCATATCTATTGCCTTGGGCATCCTGGAAAACTGGATAGGCCAGATAAGTCATTTCGTTCGGCTCTCCAGACCTCAGGGCAAAAGGAATGCCCTGTACCTTTGCCCCGCCTTTGCTCACTCTGATAAGGAGAAGGCACCAAGGGCATTGTCCTGGGAGGGTCATCCTCCTCCTTATATCGCCATTTCTCCTTTCCTTTCCCTCTCTGTTCTTTAAGGGATTGTTTCTGAACCTTTAATATGAGGGCTTGCAATTCTTCCTCAGAATCTGTTTCGTCCATACCCGACTCTCCTGTGCTCTTAGCCTTGTCTGATCTTTCTTCTTGTAACATTTCTAGAACAGCTTTCCCTTTTTCCATCATCCTCTTTATGGACTTCTGGTCTTCAATACAGCTACGCACTAACTTCCAAACAGGTCAGAGTCCAGACGTTAGCATCCCTTGTTCCTAAGCAAAGTCAAGATCCCTGCCTAACTTGTCCCAGCATGCCACTGTGAGGTCTCCCAAAACTGCGAACCAAGGGAGTGGCATTGCACTCGCTCAGGAATCTTTCTAGTGTGCTTTTCTTTAAGTTTCTTTGACAAAAGTAGCTCCTGAAGAGCCAGAAAAATTGGATGAGACTGAGAAGTCCCCATTTTAAAAATTTTACTTTCAGTTTGTTACAACCTCTCGCTCAATGCCTGAGATTTTTTTGCCGCTTATTTCTGCGGTCTTTAACTTGGTCCCAACTTACCTGGGACTTTATTACTCCTTACTGAAGACCTTATTGCCTCTTTACCGTAAGCTTTAGCTTGGTCCCAACTTACCTGGGAGTTTCCATTCAACTGCCCTGACTGAAAGATGTTCTGATCTTAAGGTTCCCATTTGTATGGGCCGCCATTTGTACAGCGCCTGTCCCTGCCAACAAGGAAGACCGGATCCGGGCAGATCTTCTTCATGCAGTTTTAATCAGGATCCTTGAACATGCCTCTTCTGACCCCGGAGAAATGCCTGCACAGGCTTAAATCCCCTTGCACCAACCAACCCCAGTGAGCCTCGTGGACCCTGCAGATAGGCGACTCTAACACAGTAGCAAACAGGATGAACAGGCTTAACCAAATAAGGACTTGTTTATGCCAGAGAACAATCACTATCGTGGAGGTGGAAGGCAGAATCCAGTACCATCTTTAAGGCACAGCACTTTACAGCTCTCTACAATGACAGAAACAAGGTCCTGCTTACAGGTAGGGTGGGTTCCCAGGGCTGTAGAGTCCACAGATCAGCAGTCCACCAACAAAGTACTCTCTTAAAATTGTTTATGTTTCAGAGTCACCCAGACAGGCTGATAATGTGCTATATAAAAAGATACCACCCAATGCTTCCTATGAAGTTATGGAACTGCCCTTCTTTAAAGTTAGCATTTAGCTACACAAGTAAATAAAGGAAGCTAGAGATCAATTTGAATATTTTTGCTACTGATATATTAAACAAGTAATGGTGGTAAAATTACCACCAAATGGTGGTACTGTACTCTCTAGAGCATCTACCTCTCTAAAAGCCAAAAGAGCTATTTCTTGACATCTTATGGGTAATTATTAATTTTGGGAATAATAACAAAAACAAAGGAAAATAAATGTTCAGTTTTTGGAATTTATAGTGAGGCTTTTAAAACCAGTGACTCCAGAGGAAAACATTCTTTAATCATTATCTAAGATTTTTCCATTTAAGCTTTCTGTTGGCTTTTGCCTCATCTGTATTCAAAAGACAATTGTAGTCTCAACATCAGATTGTTGTAAAAATTAAATCAGCTAAGCCCTGTGTAGCACTTAGAGGAATGTCCATCACATAGCCTGCTCTCTGGATGGGCTTCTCTGTTTGTTTTCTCACATAACAAAATTAAACCTAGGTCAGCTAAGATGAATCACTGGGTTAAAACACTTGCTGAGCAAGCCTGATGATGACCTAAGTCAATTCCCAGAAGGCATGTCAAGTTGTCCTCTGATCCTCATCTGCACACCCACTCACACACAGAGTGAATTTTAATCAAATAGTTGAAAATAAAAACAAAAATTATATTGATTCATTAAAAATTTATTCCCTCCAGTCATCAAATTGTAATGTGATTTTTATTATTTAATTATATTTTTGTGTAGATTTATATTAGTAGAGTATTTGTACTCTTTAGGTAGAGAATAAGCAAATCATTTCATATTTTTCCTTGGTACACATTTTCATCTTACTGCCTCTTTGTAACTAAAAGAAAGAATGAAACTCAGCACCAGAAATTAATGTGTGGGTTAATATCAGAGTTTTCAATTTGATTCAAATGGTCTTCAACAACAACAATTTATGTGCAAAAGTAACCAAACATGCAATCAATTCTGCTGGAATAAATTATTATTTAAGAAAATTGCATGATAAGAATTCATTGTGGTTTATATATGATACAGCACTAAGTGATTCATGTCCAACAAACATTTATGAATGTTACTTCTTATTTGCAGTTCTGTTTTTTCTGTATTCATTTTGTTTATTATATTACTTTTTAAAAATATTTTTGTTAATAATCACAATATTAATTTAATAATAACACTAAAATTAATGTTAGTATTAAAAGTACCTGTTGATTTCTAATGATAATTAATTTCTCTATTCTCAATTTTATCATATTTTATATTTCATGTATACATTTTCTTCATTTGATATACTAATTTTAAATAAATGCTTCAAGATATGTAATTATAAACTTTTTTAAATATATGAAATTCTTTATAAATATGCTTTGAAAATACACAGACAAATAACAGACTTTACAATGGTATAATTAGATACTTAAAGTCAAGTTACATTTGTCTTAGAACATAAAATGTGATCAGTGATTATGCTCTAATTTCTCTCTAAAGAACTGAATTAGTGCTGGTGAAGAGTCCACTTATTTGCAAAGCACTAACACATTTGTTACTACATAGAAATAATTGTTCCCCATAGCAGACAGCTGCAATTCAGCTTTTCTTGAGTGTAACCTAATTCCTATCAATTATATTTATTATAAATTATTTTTCTTATAATCTTGCATTTAGGGATCTTACTTCGTTCAAATATATGAACTATTTTGACTCAACGTTTTTCTCTTTTATTAAAAAATATTACTTTCTCATACATCATGGACTAAGTACACTTTCCACATCTCTTCCAGTTTACTCTCTTTTTCATCTCACATCTATATTCACTTTCTTTCTGTCAATCTTAAGGAAATAAAGTCTATTTCCATATCAAAATAATACTTGTAGTTCTAGATAGAGAAATAGGAAAACTAAAGACAGACAAGGGGATATTAAGAGAAAAGAAAGATGTCACAAATGATATGATCATGTACACAAGCAACCCCAAACACTCTACTGTGGAACTCCTATAGATGATAACACCTGTAGTCAAGTGTCTTGATACAAGATTAAGTAAAAACTAAACTCAGTTGCCCTCCAGTATATAAGCAACAAATGGGCTAAAAAAGAAATCAGAATATCAGCACCCTTCACAATAGCTTCAAATAATATAGAATATCTTCTGTAACTCTAACCAAGCAAGTGGAAGACCTTTATGACAAGAATTTAAAGTCTTTGAAGAAAGCATCTGGAGAAGGTATCAGAGGATAGAAAGAGCTCCCATGCTCATGGATCATGGCCATTATACAAAAAGCAATGTATAGATCAACAAAATCTTCATTAAAATCTCAATGCAAGTATTTAAAGGTCTGTAAAGGATAACACTAAACATCATTTGTTAAAAAACAATCCTGTACCTGATTTTAAGCTCTACTACAGAGCTATATTAATAAAAGCCACATGATATTAGCATAAAAATGTAGAAGCAGATCAATGGAAAAAAGCTGACAGGTGTATCAATGAAATCAAATTAAAGACCCAGACAAAAATCCACACACTTGCACAAACCTGTAGGGGTTCCCTGATAATTTTTTTTGAGTCTGTTATATATACTATCATATCATCTGCAAATAATAAAAGTTTGATTTCTTCCTTTCCAATGTATCTCCATGATTTCCATTTGTTATATTACTGTTCTAGCTAGAAATTCAAGTACAATATGGAGGAGATATGGAGAGCTTTTTCTTGTTCCTGATTTTAGAGGTATTGTTGTGTTTCTCTCTATTTATTTTGATGTTGGCTGTTGGCTTGCTGTAAATTGCTTTTATCTTACTTAGGTATGTTCCTGTCATCCCTGATCTTTCCAAGACCTATATCATGAAGGGGTGCAACCCTACATCAGACAGAGGACTAATCTCCAAAGTACTCAAGAAGCTAGTCACCAAAACACCAAATTATCTAATTAAAAGTTGAGGTACAGAACTAAGTAGAGACTTCTCAATGGAAGAACCTAAAATGGCTGAAAGACACTTAAAAAGTGCTCAACATCCTTAGCCATTAGGGAAACGCAAATCCAGACAACTCTGAGATACCATCTTACTCCTGTCAGAATGGCTAGAATCAAAACTCCATTAATACTTTATGCTAGAGAGGATGAGGAGAAAGTGGAACACTCCTTCACTGCTGGGGGAAGTGCCAACTTATACAGTTACTTTAGAAATCAGTATGGCAATTCCTCTAGAAAATGAGCATCCATCTTTCAAAAGATCCAGTAATTATACTCTTAGGCATAAACCCAAAGATGCTCATTCATACAAAAAGGACATCTGTTGAACAATGTTTATAGTAGCATTATCTGTAATAACCAGAAACTGGAAGCAATGTAGATGCCCCTCAACTGAGGAATGGATAAAGAAAATGCAGTACATTTACACAATGAATTTAATTCCAGCACTCAGGAGTTAGAGGCAGGGGGATCTCTGTGAGCTCAAGGCCAGACTAGTCTACAGAGCCAGTTCCAGGACAGGCTCCAAAACAATAGAGAAAACAAAACAAACAAAGAAAAAACACCAAACACAGTTACACAGTGGAGTAATCCTCAGTGGATATGGTAGTGGAGGATGTGGGATTTTGAAATTCTCATGCAAATGGATGGAACTAGAAGAAACCTTCCTGAGTGAGGTAACCCATTCTGAAAATGACAAACATGGTATGTACTCACTCATATATATAGACTTTAAACATAGAGCAAAGGATCACCAGCCTATAATTCACACTGCTAGGATACAAGGAGGACCCTAATTGATTCATACAATGTCCCTCACAGAAGGGTACAGGAAGAGAATCCCCTGAGCATATTGGGAGCACAGAAGTTGGGGGGCAGATGGGAAAAGGAGAAGGGGAGGGAGAGGAGGACATGAGGAGTCTGGAAAAATGAGTCATGGGATAATGGAGAACAATAAAGCAGATATCATAAAAGAGAGAACCATTACATGTTTAAAATGAAATCTCCATCTAGGGAAATGTGCAGAGACTTACAAGGATGACCCCAACTAGCTATGTAAGCAATAGTGGGGATGCTACCTTAAATGCCCTTCCCTGATAATCAGATTGATGACTACCTTATATGCCATCCTAGGTTCTTCATCTAGTAGTTGATGGAAAAAGCAGACACATACACCCACAGCTAAACACTGAACTCCTGGGGTCCAGTTGCAGAGAGGGAGAAGTGATAAGCAAAGGGGTCGAGAACAGGCTGCAGAAACCTACAGAGACAGTTGGCCAGAACAAGCGGGAGCACATGGACCATACTGATTGCCATGAAACCAGCATAAGACGGACCCAAATGCCCTGAATGTTGGTGTCATGTAGGAGGCCTGGGCAGTCTATGGTACCTCTGACAATGGAACCAGGATATGTCCCTAGTGCAGGAACAATTCCAGGAGCCCATTTCCCATGATGGGATACTCCTTAGCCTGGAGTCACAGGGGAGGGCCTTGGCCCTACCCCAAGTGACTTGACAGACTTTGATGATCCCTCATGAATGGCCTCACCCCTCCTGGGGTGTGGATGTGACATGAGATGATGGGTACGTGAGGGTCAAGAAATGATGGGGGGGAGAGGAAATTGGAATCAGTATGTAAAATAAGAAAAAATATTAAATAAAAAAGAAAAAATGTTAAAAAATTGTAAATGGAAGCATCATTCTGAGAGCTTTGCTTGAAAAAAATAATTCCATATATTGCCAACCCTTAATCCCTTCCCTTCTCTAATGGTATATTGTTTACCACTTAGCTGACAGTGGAATTCCAGAGAATAGTCAGTAAATATGATGAAATAAAGTCTCATGCAATAGCTAACTTTATTGAGAGCATCAGACAAATTATACTCTGAGGGTTAAGAAGAGTCACATGAGGAAATGGCAAAATCATAGGTGCAAGCTGCATGTGATAGACAAACCACATGTGGCTGACCAGTTGCATAGGGTAAAAACATGTTTCTCAATAGATGCACATAAATAAGTACTAATAGCCAGTTTTAATGAATAATATAAAGTAAACTCATTTCTATCTGTTACACCTGGGAGGGGCATAAAAGCACATTCCAAGATAAATTTCATGTTTATGAAGAGGCTGAGGTCATAAGACTCTTGTGGTTTCTTGGAGTTTTCTCACAAGAACTCAGGAATATCCTCCCACAACTCCATTCTTGAATTGTGCTTCCAACAGTGTACTTTCAAGTAAAGTCATGTGTTGAACATGAGTTTCCAAGATGATGGAATTCATCCCAGAGCATCACCTTTAATAGAAAAAGACTATCCACTAATAAGGAAGGTGTAGTAACTATGGGAGTAAGAATTAGAAAATTTTAAACATTTAAAACTAACAAATTACTATAATTGCCTCCTCTTCTGATGTAAGTTGTAAAGGATATTAAAAGAGATTTTAGCTTAAAGTGTTACTTGTTTTATATTAAATTTCAAAGCTCTCATTTTTATAAATAATTATCACCAATCAAAGATCCCTAGTATACAATTTTGTCTTCTACAGATTTTTATCAATTGTCATGAAGACATTTATTTTAACCATTTTGTTAACAAAAGTTTTCTGATAGGTAAATTTGTATGTCTTATAATGCCCTCTTTTAGTGAATTTCCTAGAATGAAACAATCATATCCCAAGTCCTTGGGCTGAATTAAACATTTTATAGTTTATAAATACTTACACTCATTCATATATAAATAAACCATTCTGTAGCAATAAGGAGTCAGTGAATAACCTGTTTTAATTAACTAATGAGGGATGTAATAAAGTAGTAATTTAGTCTACTCATCTCAGAGAATAAATTGAAATCACTGTGTAATTTTCTCTAATGTTGATAAAAGATTAAAGAGATTGTGTGGATACATTCCTTTCTGAGCACAACACTTGTAATATCAAAAAATTTTAAAGCACTATTTATATATATACTTGAATTCAGATATTTTTAATAATGTGATTTTGATATTCCATTACAGATCGTTGGGAGAATATTTTTAAAGAGAAGCTTATGATAATGAACCTACAGTGCTGAGCTAATAGCTCCATCTACAATATCTCAAAAGAGAAATGGGTCTGGATCTAGACACGTAAGAATAGTTAAAGATATACATTTTTCTCTAAATTGTTAATTGTATGTTCTATGAATAGAAAAGCAAAATCAAGTCATATTTTGCTACTTTTTTTTTTTTACTTTTATTTGTCAAAAATCTAAGAAAGGAGCCTGATTAAAAAAAAAAATTGGGTGAAGGAGGACAGTATTATTTGATTGAACCTCTCAGACTACCTTAAAATATCTAAACCAACTGATGATGATAATTTTTTCAAAGACATTAAAGCTTAAATTCAAATGTTTAGCATGTAAGTTATAATAAAGTGTATAAGTAATAGTTGACTGGAAATTTATTTAATACTAGAAATTATTTTTTGATAATATAATATTCCAGCAATGAAATAATTCCAATGATTAAAAATGAGTTTTATTTCATCAACACATATTAATAGCAACCAAATTTATCTTTATTTTAAGCATGCTTGTATTCTTATCTGTATTCAACTGCAATATTACAGAGTGCATATATCTCAATTTCAAATTAGCTTTACATATTTTGCCACTCTGATAGATATTATGTGATTTATATATAATCTATTATTCACTAGTTTGCATACCCTGCTCATAAGACAACTAGAAAGATTACTACTAAGCAAAATATAAATGCATGCTATCTCATCTTAAAAATAAAATATAACTTTTATAGTATATGACGAATATATTTCTTACCTTCTTGTATAGACTACTGATTTAGCATTTAAAATTATAAATTGCAATTTGAATAAAAATTGTGTGAATAATTCACATAACTCTTGTATAGTGAGAGTTTCTGTTGCTGTGATGAAACACTATGACCAAAAACAAATTGAGAGGAAAGGGTTTATTTGATTTATGTTTCCACAACATAGTCCACCAATGAAAGCAGTCAGGATAGGAACTCAAGGAGGGCAAGAACTTAGAGACAGGAGATGATTCAGAGGTCATGGTGGGGTACTGCTTACTGGTTTGTTCAGCATGTTTTTCCATAGAACCCCAAACCACTAGCCATGAGTGGTACCATCCACAATGGGCAGAATCCTTTCCTATCAATTATTAATTAAGAAAATTCCCTACAATGTAATCTTGAGGTTTCTTCCTTTCATATAACTTGAGCTTGTTTCAAGTTGACATAAACTTAGCCAACACAAGGCTTAAAAATTATAGTACATTGGGGTCTTCATTTAAAATACTTTGAAATATTGCAATGCCTCAAATATGTATCCAAAAGTAGGTTTATTTAGTTGTTTAAATAGTAGAATGATGGGTACCAGATTAACTTACTTAGTAACAGGAATAGTATCAATAGAGACAGCTGAGAAAATATAAAAAGAATTCACTATATTCTGACTTTCCTTAGGCTTCTACATTTGGACTAATCATTACTAGCAGATCTTGTAGTATTTTCACAACAATCTAGGTCATACTCTCTTATTTTTAATAAATGCCTCTTTTTTTTCCTTGGTATGCTCCCATGACTTAGAGAATTTTATTAATGTTTCTATCTGTACAACTTTAATGGAATTATTTTGTTGCTGTGTTCCCTACATTGATAATTTGCTTTCTTGTCTGAAAATACATTCTTTGTGATTCACAAAATTTATTTCAGGAGTCCTGTTCAGTAAGAAAATATTTGCTTTTTATTTTATTATTATTTTTATAATTATTTGACTAGCATAATCAAACCAACAGCATGTAGGGTCTTCCTTTTCAAAAACATAATTGTATCATTATTCCCACTGTCCCCTCCAACTGTTTCCACCCTACCCTGCACCATTCCACATTATGTCTCTCATTTGAACTATTGTTACACAGACACATACACACATACAAACACACATGCATACATATATTTATATGCTAACAAATATGTAAGAGAAAATATATGCATGCATATAATAAATATATAAAATCTGATGAGTCTGTTTAATTTTGCACATATGTATGTATTTTAATGCTGACCAATTGAGATTGGATAAACATTTGGGGTGTTAGTAAGAAAAGTATCTGATATTGAAGAAGTGGTTGCTAACTATAAGAAAGCTTTTTACTGAAATATTTTCATACAAGTGCTTCTATAAAATTTCTCCATGCCATAAATATTTTCAGTACCCCAAATTCACAATTATTATTTAAAATCCTCATTCCTAAATTGCATCACTTTTGGAGTCATTCCTTTCTATATTCAAATTCAATTTGCTAGAAAATGTCATAGAATTCTGTTCTATTAAACCTATTAATTCAGATGAAAAATATTGATTAATTTTGCCAGTTTTTACAGAAAATTCACTACATCATCAAAGTAAATGCTATAATGGTGTCCCAGTACTGAGAAGGGAAATGGATGTAGATTCCTAACCTAACCAAGGATCTGTTGGCAATTTATTCTACCTTGCAAAGACAAAATTAGTATTTTTCCAACAGTATTACTATTTTTCCCTTTTAATTTATGTTTGTTTTGTTCTTGTTCACTTTCTAAAGAAAGATAGAAATTAGGAGCATGGTGTTTGGTGGTTAGAGAGGTGGAAGGATCTAGGAGGAGTTACAGGAGTGGAAACTGCAAACAGAATATATTGAATACTTTTTAAATAAAAGAATAAAAGTTATTAAATGACAATCACATATTTATTCCATTTGCATTTCCTAAATATTTATTATTGTGGGATAATGTACTATAAACACTGCATTGATATTCTGAGAGTAAGGATTCTCAAGGATCATTTGAATTCAAAGGGGCTTTAAAGCCATTTTTCTCTTCAGTAAAACCATTTTGTGAAATAGTTGTTCCTGGAATTTGAGGACCACAAAGTAAAAGGTAAGCAAGTTCCCTAGACATTAGAGGAAATTTTGCTCTTCAGCAAATGGTTGTGGTTGTGTTTTGTTGATGCTCAATTTTAACAAATACCAAGAAATATAATGCTGAAATTCTCACATTAATGCTGATGCATTCTTTTCTTGAACAGTGATAAACATTTGTCATTCAAAAACAAATATAACAGAACTTTTTTGTTATCCTCCGTTAAAAGAGGATTAACTTTTTAACTCTGTGTGTGTGTGTGTGTGTGTGTGTGTGTGTGTGTGTGTGTGTGTGTGTTGTTTGAGAGAGAGAGAGAGGGGGGGAATCTGTGCAAATGATTTGTGAATTTGTGAAACAGAAAGAAGCTATCAGATGTTTGTGAGACCTGTGATGTGCATGCTGGGGATCAAACTCTGGTTCTACGCAGTAGAAGTTTGTATTCTTACATGATGAGCTATCTTTCCAGCACTTAACAGCCTGTCTTTAGCAGATTTTCCAAACCTAACAACACACAGTATCAGAGTCATATAAAATATCTCAAATATATACTAACTATGGTGCCATCTGTCTATGCAAACTCCAGCACTGCAAATGTTTGATCCCCTGAGTCATAACACTTGTTAACATTTATTTCTTGCACATTGTTTGAGAATGGCTGTGGATCAGCTAATGACCTTTAGTTTTATCCATGAGTTTTCCCATTGCCTAGTCCAGAGTGTGGTAGCATACTGCATATATAAATGGGATTTTTATCAAAAAGAAAGGAGAAGGAAAGGTGACTGTGGAATAGCTCCTGAGGAGGCTGCAGTTAGATGGCTCACTTCAGTTGTGCTTAGCAGATGACTTATCCCAAGGATAGAGAGGAGGCAATGCAGCCATCAACACAAACCTTTCTTGAAGTCAGAAGATTGTGGAGAAAAGGAATTATACCTTCGAGAAGAGAATGAATATTACAACTAAACACTACACCTAACAGCATTTAAAAATTTAAATAGAAGTGTTATCCTGTAAGGTCCATCTTAATAACTACAAAGAAAGTAGACAGAATTGTAAGCGAAGAATTTCATATGAAATACTATATTCAGACAGAAGGAAGAAACAAATCATGATGGAAAAAATTGTCAGAGAGGATTAATGCAGAAGAATTGCTTCTGGTTGTAGTATCTTTATGATTAGCAAACTGAAAGTTGAATAAAGCAATCTAAGTGTTCATTCAGTCCATTTTGGTGTCTGAGCCATTCTCAAACCCTGCTTAATTGAGACTTGAATTCTACTTAAATATAAATGCTTTTTACATTAACTTACTTCTACATGGTTAATGAAATTATAACTTGTAAAGGTAAAAGCAATAATTACTTTTTTGAAGGAAAAAAAGAAAATTTTTGAATGGAAAGCAATGATAGATGAGGGTACATGTTATTGTGGGTGCAACAGAGGAGGGTTTCTCTCCTTGTTACCTTGGGTTTACAAAGGAAACACCACAGAAAAATGTTCCTTAGCTGTCTTCCTAGTACTTTTGCTCAGAATACACAATAACATATTTGATTGGTTAGGATTAAAAGAAAAGATCACAAAAATTTTAGGCCTTGTTATTGTCTAGTTAGCTAATTATGGTGTAATTTTCTCTATCATTTTTCTCTAATCAAGATAACTTATAACATCTGGATTGTAATTCAGAAGAACTAGAAAAATTATTATTCTTTTAAAATCATTTGCATTGGGGACAAGATCATTGAAGAGATATTAAACTGAAGAGATAAACAATATTTAAATTAAAGGAATAATACAAACTACATTTCAGAGACTTTAGGGATGGTTATCTTGATGGACAGAATGGCAAGAAAATAAATCTTGGCATGAATGTGTTGGCACTTGGCACTATGTTTTATGCATGGAGACTAACAAGACCAAGAGGAGATTCTAAGTCTCTACTAGAAATGATCTCAAATTCAAATATCATATGCAGCTTAATCATGAGCCTATAAGCCACTACTTTTGGTCTTCAGTGGAAGAAGGAATGGGATTTGTTAATTTCTTGGTTTTGAATGTTCAGAGGGAAAACTAGGTCTCATATACATGTCAAGTAACCAGGCTTCGTCTGCCTTCAGTTCCTTTTATAAAAATTATGTATATTAGAAGAAACACAAACAATTTTTTGAATATAAATGTTCCAAAGAATAAATTTAAGCTGTTTTTTGTAGTTGATTATACATGGACTTCTGCAAGTCATTACCCCATAGTCTGAAAAGAAGTCGTTCTAGGTAATGTTGACAGTGTGAGAAGCTTTATTTTAATTATTTATTAATTCTTGTCTCCTTTAATTGTGCCTAAAATGGAGTGAAATTTACTTTTGCCCCATCATGTCTACATTACATTAATTTATCTGCTTTTCCTCTGTCTCCTATATTCCTGAATCAACCTGACAATGTATTTCTATTCATCTCAAATTTTATATTGCTGCAGAAATAACTAAAGTTCTTCTATGCACATCTTCATAAGTCCTTTGTGTTTGCATGCTACCTATTCAATTTACTTAAAAGTAGTTATGAAATCAAAATATATTCCACACTCTATTCCCCATATGTAATGACAGTACTCGTAAACATTCAATGATTTTTCTATAGGAACATTGCCTGACCTTACCTTGGTTTGTTTCTAGTCATATGTTTTAACTAGAATGATCCCATCTACCTTGTGCCTTTGGGCTTTTTTTTTCCCCTAGTCTTGTACCTTTCTTTATTTCTTACTCTTTGACTTGCGGTGTAGCTGAGTGACTGTCCCTTGATGCCCACCTCTCCATCGCCTTTAAATTGTCACTCAATATTTTCTTCCTGAATTTCTCCCCTTATTTATTCTCTCTGCCTTCTAGCTCCACCTTTCTTTACTTTTGTCTAGATATTGGCTGTTGAGCTCTTTATTAGAACAATCAAGTGGCTTAGACAGGCATAGTAACACAGCTTCAGAGTTAAAAAAAAAAAAGCAACATAAAAGAATGCAACACATCTTTGCATCATTAAACAAATGTTTCACAGCATAAACAAATGTAACACACCTTCAACTAATACTCCTAAACAAACTGAAGAGACCCTGGATGAAGCCCACTGTTCTTATGAGCTGTTCCTGAAACCTCAGACAATACACAGTCCAAATTCTGTTTCAAATTCATTCATGATGAGAAGAAGAGGATAGAGAGCCTCCCAAAGAGTATAGAGTTAAAAAACAACCAACTACATCCAGACACCCCATGCTGGGCACCCAAATGTTGCCTTTCATTAATTACAGTGGCTGCCCCTTAAGCAACTGCTGTCCTAATTGGTATTGCAACTCCACAGTTACCAGCATCAATTTGACGGCACTGACTGCATTGAGGTGGAAATTATGTTCCCTTAGGAACTGGTTCTACCTTGGTTACTGAGAGAACTTTACATAGATCTCCATCCCACTATAGAGTTCAGGATTCCAAGGTTGAGGTGAAATTCTCCCTGGTCAGAGAGGCTGAATAGCAAGTAGCTAACCCTCTTTCCTTGCTCATATCTCCTAAAATAACAGGGTGTCCTTCTGCACTGTCCCCTACTTAAGAACCCTAGCCATAATGGTTCCTCCTTACTACTTCCTGCCAGCTAGTTGCTGACTCAACCTCCAGGCCCCAGGTTAACTTAATTTAAACAAACAAATGTGACACATATTTGCAGCAGAAAAAAAGAGTAACATACCTTTACACAGTTAAAATAATATTCCACAATATCAGTTCATTAGTATGAATATAGCAAAAACTAGAGTAGGAATGAATAATGGCAAGTGACTTCTGGAAATGTAAAGTGATATTTGCGATTGTACATGATGTAATGTGTGTATTGGGTCATGACATTGCAACTGCTGGGACTTGGTATGGGTATGCAGATGTGCAGAATGTATTGTGTCAATCGTTATCATGAAGAATGACCTTCATATAACATTCATATGAGAAAGAGACAGTTCATTCTCTCCGCTTACACTAGGGTTATGTTAATTCTGTCATATTACCATGTGGTCCAAAGGGACCTTGATGACTTGACATTCTGCAAACATTTGCAAACATTACCCCTAATCACTGCATTGATGACATTGTAGTAAGCCAACCATTGTGGAGATAGATGAAGTTAGTTTTGAATGTCCTTGAAAAGGAGTGAGTTGAAAAGTTTGTGACATAAATCTAAGGAAGATTTAGGAGTCTTCAACATGACAACAATTTTGAAATTAGTTAATCTCTGTGACATCAGCTTGTCCATTCTGATGTAAAGAAATGACAGAAAATTTGACAAAAGCATTTATATTTGGAAGTATCATCTCAGATATGTTTATCATAAAATATATTAAATGAATTTCAATCCGTTCTTTATGTCTATGGATGAATTGCTGTTTTTACTGCTATCAGAGGAGATTTGCTTCATAACAATTTGGGACTGTCCCATAAAATTGATTTTGCCATTCATGCCAGGCCAGTTCTATGATTTTACACAAAGATATTATTTGACAGCTGATGACAAGCTTCATGGATAGCAGAAGACATTAAAAAGTGTCTCTTGGAAGGCCATATTGTACAGTAGGAAGATCTAGCCATTAGATATCAGGTATTCATATTACAGGCACTAACCTAATGAGCTTGATGGTTTTAAATCAGTCAAATAAAAAGTTTTGGACAGCTCTATTAAAATCTGGCAGTGGCTTATCCACACTATTACCTGGCCATGTGTGGCATATTTAAGTAAATTATACAAAAGGGCAAACTGTTGCACTCAATGTTCATTCAGCTTTGGTTTATGAATCCACACATTTTCCAGTGATATGCTGATAGAAAAGAAAAACATAACCAGATCCTAGTTCAAGGATATTTTGTCCCCATGTAATGCTTGAATTAAAGACAAACTGTTGTGTCCCTGTTGAATTTGAGTGTGACACATACTCTTTATAGTAAACAATGAGCAGTTCTTGTAATACTTTCAGTGATTTCATTGATAAGAAATTAATATTAACCTGAAGTTGGAGCCATTAGTAGAAATGGCTATTCCTGGAGAAAATGGGAATTAGATAAAACAAGCCCGACAATCCCCTCTTAGGCATACACCCAAATGATGCACATCCATGCAACAAAGGCATGTGCTCAACTATGTTCATAGCAGCATTATTTGTAATAACAAGAAACTGGAAGCAACCTAGGTGCCCTTCAACTGAAGAATGGATAAAGAAGATATGACACATCTACACAATGGAATACTACTCTGCAGAAAAAAACAATGGAATCTTGAAACTCGGAGGCAAGTGGATGGAACTTGAAGAAACCATCCTGAATGAGGTAACCCAGTCTCAAAAAGAGAAACATGGTATTTACTCGCTCATATATGGATTTTGGACCTAGAGCAAAGAATCACTAGCCTATAATTCACACCACCAGAGGAACTAGGTTATAAGGTGGATTCTAAGAGATTCTTATAAGGTCCCTCACGGAAGAGAAAGGGGCAAGATCTCCAGAGCATGGTTCTCTTGAGTTTTTTGCTTCTCTTGCAATCAACAACTTGCTGTTTAAACTGTAGTTTTAAGAAACTGGTAACTTTCCATGGCCACTTGCCTAGATCTGTACTCTTCATTGTTTCACATTAAAATTTTCTGTGTTCTTCAGCATAATTATTAAAAGTTTATAAAATGCACTATTTCATTATTTAATATAATAGAGTGGCCAATGTATTAATCTTGGTATTCAGTGAGATACAGTTTGAAATTGTGATTTCAATATTCAATACTTCTGTAGCCTTTGATAATATATTTCAAAAATGTGTCTATTTGTCACATGTAAAGCAAAAGTAATAATGCTAATGTAGAATATTAATCAAATTTATAAAATTAAAATTATGAAAAACAGACAAGTCTTCACTAAACTATTATTATTTGTGTTACAATAAGATGTTACCTGATCACTGAAGACCTGTAGGACAGATTACTTACATTAAATGAACTAAAATATTCATAGTGATTCTACTTTCCTATTTTCTAGTACTTGTACTATTTTGTAGCTAAAATGCATATTCAGTTGTAATCAGAAAAAGCCACTAAAATCACTCATATTGACATTGAAAACATTTGTAATAAGATCTGTATAATGATTCTCAATATTTGTGCTTTTTGAAATATAGGCTGTCTTAAAAATGGCCCAGATACTCTAACTGCTGTATAAATAACTGTAATGCCCCGAGGAAACTCCAGAGAATACTGGGGTCATGAATACAGATGACCCAGATGAGTATCAAGGTGATTAGGACAATAATAAATAGATCAGGGTGAAAATAACGCAAAATATGTGACCGATGATAAATAACTGGCACAGTCGAACTTTAGACAGATGAAGTTTCTTCTAATACAAATGCAGTGCAGCTGTAGTTGCAAAGGGCTGACCTCACAGTCATGTATTGTGACATTTAGCTCATGCCTAGACCTTTATTGTAGTCAGTGGTGTAATTACAAGATACACTACTGAGTGTTTTGAATATTAATTATGGAATGCTTTTCAAATGAGAGGACAAATATATGGGGATGGGTTTTGTTATAAGCTTTGCTTCCTAAACTCACATACACACCAAAGCTCTGACATATTTGGGGTGGTCAAACTGAGAACTAAGGTTCATCATAGGATCAATATTAAATGATTATTAGTGTTAAATTTGAGGAAGAAAAAGAGCTGACTCACACACGTGTGCGTGCGTGCACGCATGTGCACACACACACCACATAGATACACTGCTGACTTAAGAAAGCTACAGTTCATCTTAGACAACACTTGGAATGACAACCCCAGCAATATATCAAAATAACATCTCTGATAGAGACTGAGCTCAGTGGTGTAGCACATCCCCTTCCCTAAAAACAGTGGCTTCAAACTCATAAGAATAAGCATCCTGTTTGAGACAGGCATATTCTCCACCATTTCTTAGATTTTTCACACCTGTGCATATTTATGATTTTGTAATATTGGACTGCCCCCATCATGAGTGTGATTTCACAGTTGAAAACAGTTTTAAGTTCAAAATCACTCTACAATATGTGAGTTATCAAGTGCTATTTCCTTCTAAGAGTCTTTGGCAGTAAATGTCAGGGGAAGAAAACATACTAATCCCTGACACAGTAAGTGTCATTAGCACTTTTCTTGGGGTGCTATGAGATTTTTAATTTAATCTCCATAATTGATTGGCTTTTGAACTATCAGTCCTGATAAAAATGTAACAAAACCCCATACCTCATTATGTGTGTTGAATATGCTTTTTTATGTTGACATATGTCATATTTGCTTAGGGTTTCATTCATCCCTGAGAAAACCTGAGAAAACTCGGGACAGGACCAACCCATCATAAACCTAGAGACTTGAGCTGATCTAGAGGCTACTATTAATTCTGCTCATTGTCTTGCTCCTGGCTTGATCCTTCTTGATTTAAAGAATCCAGGACCACCAGCCCAGAGGGATTTTACCCACCATGGGCTGTGTTCTCCAGCATCAATCACTAATTAAGCAAATGCCCTCCAGGCTTGCCTACAGACAGGTTTTATGGAGGCATTTTTACAACTGAGATTTCCTCTACTCAGTTGGCTTTAGCTTGTGTCAAGTTTACATGAAGCTAGCCAGGACAAAAGCAAGGTGACAAGAATGAAAACAAAATTTGTATTAATTTGTTGTACATTGTTTAGTGTTTACAAAATAGAAACTACAAACCTTATACATCTTATCAGATGTCATTATTTTTATTTCTTTTGTTCTTTTCCTGACAACTATTTTCCTGTAGCTTGAGTGAGAGAGAGAAAGAGAGAGGGAGGAGAGGTTTTAATTTAATGTTTATGTTGTGAAAATTAGCTTGAATCAACCCAAACTATTCACACACCCACAGATATCTTTTGTATAACAGACATTGAAAAGATACGTGACAAAATAATTATAGATATGTAGTAGAGCTATATATAGGTATTTTGTTGCTTTAATACATGATACATTAATTAACCTACATGATAAATTTAAAGTACACATATACTTACATAGAAAAATTTGATGTGGTCTCAATTGCTTTTTCTTTGGAAGAATTATCTTTTGAAACAAAAGTAAGTGCTGTTGTGTCACTTATGAACAATGCTGCAGACCAACAGATGGTGTCTTGGCAGCTTCCAGTTAGATCCACACCCCTGGATTTATAGACCAGGAAAAATGGAAGAACAAAGACTGCATTCTGCCAATAGTCCTGACAAATCACCTGCCAGGTGGCACCTGAATAACAGTGAGATCTCTGTGAGTCATATTATTCTTGTCAACTACCACCAAGCAGCCTATGAGCAGTCTCAGGGGAAACCAGCTGAGTTCGGCCATAAGCTCAGATTGCTCATGGAGTCCAATTTAATCATCCAAAGATAAATGGTACCAAGTATTTCAAATTACTACTACTACTACTACTAATAATAGTAGTTGTCTTACATTAAGGCTTCACTTTTACATTTCTGTCATTGTTGCCTTCCTTCTTCTCTACTTCTTCTGCTTCCTTCTTCTTCCTCTTTTTCTCATTTCCTTTCATATGGATGATCTAAATCCTATGTAAAGACAGTAAAGTATTTCAGTTGTTGAAAGTAATTACTAACATGAACAACCAGTGTATCTGTTTACTCACATATTGTTAAGTAAACACTCAAAAGAAATAGCACTGACAGTACTTGGGACAGGCTCATTGTTTATACTTTCAGAATCTCTGAGAAGTGGACTCTGCCTCTAGTTTACCAATGTTTGTTTAAGTTAAGCCTTGACTCAAAAAACAAAACAAACCAAAACAACAACAAAAACCACTTATTTTTTAAGAGGCCCACAATGTTTTGTTTACTAACATTTTTATTGATATCATTTCATAAGAAAATAAAATAGCAACAAAAGCAATAATTTTAAAAACAAAACTTACATGATTTAATTTTTCCTGTGTAAGAACAATTGGCAAACAGGTAAAAATGAAGCATTGAATGTGATAATAAATGTGAGTTTAATTGTAACTATTAATTTCTCTACATGAATTTGTTGATTCTAAAATAAAATGTAATACAAAATAAAATATAATAGCCTTTCTCAAAGCACAAGAGAAGCAACTGATGATACCACTTCCAAATAAATGTTAATGGTTGGTAAATAGTCCAAATAGCTATTTTAATAGTTTAAAGTGGTATCCCAATAGTTTAAATATGTATAACAAGTAAGAAAATTTATTGTAATTTCTAATTTTTATTGGTTGAAATATACTTTGATAAAGTGTTATTTCTATAATTCTTTGAGAACTTCATATAATGAATGTATGTACAGCCTCCTACAACTTCTACCACAGCTACTGTCTTCACTTTCCTACCTACCAACTTAAAATTTTCTTCTTCTTTTCCTCCTATTGAGTCCATTCTTGTTGCTCTACTACTCTTGGGAATAGATATTGCACTGGAATGTGTTTGAACCACTGGGGCAAACTGATTTTTCATTCTCCCAATCACTATCAAACGCCAGTATCCTCTCAGGCACTGATCGAATTCCATACCTATATTCCTCACACTGTGCTGGCAATGTGTCTGTCCTAAGCTTTTGCAAGTTTTGTTCATTTTGCTGATGTCGGTGAGTACATATGTGCTACTTCCCAGTTGTGTCTGAAAAACAAAACAAAACTGTTTCCTTTTCCTTGAAGTTATCCACTGTCAAATATAGTCCAAGAATGAAGTTGCAGAAGGAGAATAAAAATACGTGTGAGATAACATGACAAGAGTCATGTGATTTCAGTTTCATCAAAAAGTAATTGTTTTTGTAATGTGCTCCTCTCAGGAGTAGGGATATCAGTGATTTTACTTCAGACTACTCATTATTTGGCAATTGTTATTTAATGTGCCTGTATAGAAAAACATGCTTTTACCACATGTGTTTTATCTATCATATGCACCCTGTCTGCTTTGTGTCACTTGCCCTTGTTCTTACATACTTTATTCATGTGACTCTTCTTTTAACCTTCAGTGCGTCAATTTTCCAATGCTCTGAATAAAGTTGGCAGTTACACAAGACTTTATTTTTATTTTTAGTCTCCATTTTCCCAGGTCTTACCAACTCTAGTGTGATGGCAATCAACTACCTCTGGCTTTTACAGTATTTCTACCCTTCCCTGAGTATTTGGTGCTTGGTATAATATGTAATTCTCATTTTAAAATGCACACTTCTCATTTATTTGTTTGTTTGTTTATTTATTTATTTGCAGGCTGACCTCACCTACAAAGGAAAATATTCTCTGATGAGGGATGAAAGATGCTCTGAACTATTGACAAAGCTATACTTGTTAGGAGTCATTTCAATATAATACTAATCTATCAGGTTAATATTATTAGGATTAATACACCAGGGCCCATGACCTCCCATTACACATATTCTTGACTCCTCCAAAAATGTCACATATTTCCCTCAATTCATTAAGCACAATGTAGATCCCGTATCAAAACAATTGCTTCTATAGCATTCCTGCCTCTCTTGTGTGAATGGCCACACTTTGTTAGGTTGGTAATTGTGTAGCTTTTTATAATCATAGTTGGTTCATGATTACTTTTCTCTCTGGTAACATTTACAGACATCCCAATGTTATGGAAGCTCTTAGTTCAGATGCTATTTCCAGGTCAGTAGCAACTTGATTTCTTCATGTTCTAAGACTCAGGTGTATTGGTCTTTCATCAGTAAGGTCTTATGTTCAAAGTCTAGAGTGTTGCCAATATTATTGTAAGTAGCTTGGAACTGGGGGGGGGATAAAAAGTTCTAGAAATATATAAGTATAATAAAACACTTGGGGCTAAGGAAATATGAGATAATTGGCTTGTCATGGCTACCTTTTTGATTTTTAACATCTTGATAAACAAAGACTCTTATAGTTAGGACAGAGTTGGCTGTGAAGAATGAATGTGGTCAACAAATTAATAAAAATGATTACCCTTCAATTAGTAACTAATTCCTTAAAGTTCAAAAACATACATACATACATACATACATACATACATACATATATAATATTATTTGATCAATGTCTATTTATTATCTTATCTCTTTGCACTCTTTTAAATTCCTTAATTATCTCCAGTCTGTTTTCTATTTTCATGTTTTTTTTTTGTGTGTGTGTGCTTATACATGTGACCCACTACATAACCTTTAACCCATGCTCTCATTTTTTTAAGCATTGGGAAGGCACTCCCATGAATGCTGGGGAAAAGGTCCTAAGTTTATTACACACCATTTTTGTGTAACCTAATCAAATGTGGAGATGTGGAGAAAGGCTTTGTTATCAAGATACAAAGGACAATCAAGCATAGTTAACTTCTCAATTCTGGTCCTTCATTTTAAAGGTGGATGCTATGCAATGTATGTCAGTATATTAAAAATTAGGAATAAACTGAAAATGCACTATGAAGAAGCTAGGCTGTGATGAGACTTGATACTAATAACATATTCTGATGTGGGCATTCCTGTGTGTGAGAGCAACTCAGAATATTTGAATCTGTATAAACAGAATATATAGAATCTGTATAGACAGTGCTTGAGAAAAAGAAGACTGGGATATTAATGAGTTTTCACATTATAGACTCATAAGATACTGAAATTAGATTGGGAGTTTTTGTTCAAGGAGCAATAGCAGGGGGAAAAAAGATTCCTGAAGTTTATTTTTTCCCAAATAAACTTTAGAGGCATGGTTTGAAAGAATAATTTTAATGGACACAAAAATATAGACATCAGATACCACAGAAAATAATCCCAAGAATTGACAAACAAGATCACAAGAAATTAAAAATGCTCTGTAAAACAAAAGAAACTTACAACTTTCAGAATGGGAAAAGATCTTTGAAAGCCATAGTTCAGATGTGGAGATAATAGTTACAAAATTTAGGACTAAATAATTAAATACAAAATGCCAAATAGATAAGCAATACAATGACAATTATGTACAGAGCTGCGAAGTGACACACTTTAAAGATGGCGCTGGCTTTCGCCTTCTACCTTCCTGTTGGTGAGCGCTCTCTGGCGTAAACAAGCTCTTATTTGGTTAAGTCTGTTCATCCTGTCTGCTTCTGCGTTAGATTAGCCTATCTACATGGTCCACATAGCTCACTGGGGTTGGTTAGTGCAAGGGGATTTAAGCCTGTGCAAGGGTCCCCCAGTGTCTCCCAGGTCAGAAGAGCATGTTCAAGGATCCTGATTAAAACTGCATGAAGATCTTCCCGGAGTCGCGTCTTCCTTGCTGGCAGAGATAGGCACATACAAATGGTGGCCCATATGGGGAATTTTTCAGATCAGAACTTCTTGCAGTCAGGGCAGTGCTGGTTAAGTTCCCAATGTAAGTTGGGACAAAATTAAGGCCCTCGTTAAAGAGGCAATAAGGTCTCTGGTAAGCAGCAATAAAGTTCTGGGTTTGGACTAAACTAAGGCCCTCCGTAAAAGGCAATAAGATCTCTGGTAAGGAGCAATAAAGCCCCAGGTAAGTTGGGACCAAGTTAAAGACTGAGAAAATAAGCGGCAATAAAGTCTTGGGCATTGAGCAAGAGGTTGTAACGAACCAAAAGTAAAATTTTCAAAATGGGGACTTCTCAGTCTCATCCAATTTTTCTGGCTCTTCAGGAGCTACTTTTGTCAAAGAAACTTAAAATAAAGAAAAGCACACTAGAAAGATTCTTGAGCGAGTGTCATGCCATTTCCCCTTGGTTCACAGTTTCAGGAGACCGCACGGTAGCATGCATGCTGGGACAAGTTAGGCAGGGATCTTGATTTTGCTTGGGAACAAGGGACCCTAAAGTCCGGAGTCCAACCTGTTTGGAAGTTAGTGCATAGCTGTAGCGAAGACCAGAGGTACTGTAAAGAGGCAATGGAAAAAGGGAAAGCTGTTCTAGAAATGTTACAAGAAAGATCAGAAGAGATTGAGAGCACAGGAGAGTCAGGTACAGACGAAACAGATTCTGAGGAAGAATTGCAAGCCCTCGTAGAAAAGGTTCAGAAACAATCACTTAAGGGGCAGAGGGGGAAGGGAGAGGAGAAATGGCGATGTGGGGAGGGGAGGGACCCTCCTGGAACAATGCTTTTGGCACCTTCTCCTGATCAGAGTGAGAAAGTGCGGGGCCCAGGTACAAGGCGTTCCTTTTGCCCTGAGGTTTGGAAAGCCATATGAAATGACTTAAGCCAGGCCTATCCAGTTTTCCAGGATGCCCAAGGCAATAGATATGAGGAGCCTTTAGACTAAGGTCATCAAATCTTTGGCTGAGTCTGTGAAAACATGGAATTTCAGCTTCTTTTACTGTAGCTCAAGTTGAAGCCCTAAATAAGTATAGCATGACTCCTAGTGATTGGAGTGCACTGTCTCAAGCATGCCTAAGTCCCAGGCAGTATCTGGATTGGAAAGTTTTTTTAATTGAGTATGTCAATGAGCAGGCTGCAGCTAATCTAGCAGCTGGAAACGAAGCATGGGACAGGGACAGGTTGCTTGGACAGGGACGCTTTGCCAACCAAGAGACAGGCTATCCAATACAAGTTTTTGAACAAGTAATTAGGATTGCCATAAAAATATGGAAGTCATTACAAATAAGGGAGAGGTGAGTGGTAACCTCACTAAGATACTACACAGCTCTATGGAACCATTTTCAGATTTTATGGCCTGTTTGGTAGAGGCTGCAGGGAGATATTTTGGCATTACAGCAGCCATATTTGCAGCTGTCTCTTTTGCAGTTGTGGATTCAGTCACGGCTGCTGTGACTATGAGCACAATGGTGCAGACAGCCTCTAAGCTAAATGAGTTGTCCAAGAATGTGGCTATCGCCTTGGATGCTCAATCCACAATTGGTGCTCAACTAAAAGGAGGTTTAATGATTGTAAACCAAAGAATTGATCTGGTGCAGGAGCAAATAGATAACAGATAACTTGTGGCAGCTGGCCCAATTTGGATGTGAAATGAAGTATCCTGGTTTGTGTGTTACCAGCATTCAGTATGAGAACTTTACATGTGCTGCTGATTTGTCACAACAGTTGTCTAGCTATCTTTTAGGAAATTGGTCTGCTGACTTTGATGACTTAATGGTACAGATGCGAGTGACCATCATTGCAGTGAATTCAACACGTGTAGATGCGGGACTGGCTGCTGGATTGTCATCTTGGTTCCCGTTGCCAAGATCATCTGAAAGAGTGGGCGGGAATGGGAGCCATGGCTGTTCTCTTGTTGCTTATCTCCTTTGTGGGCCTGTGGTGCCTTTGCAAGATGAAGTTTGTTCAGAAGCAGTATGCAGCTATGGTAGTCCAGGCATTTACAGCCATTGAGGCAGGACTGCAAGCATGGCTCGCAGTCATGAACCAGTATTGACCCTTCATGCTCAGGTTGTATGTCTTAGCACTGCACTCCAAGTTAGCTCTGGAAGTGAGCAACTTCAAGAAGAGCAAGCCTGGTTGCATGTGGGTTGGTGTCCGAGGCCCCACCTCCAGGAAAAAGATACTGGATTCAGGGTCATTACATTGTCCACTGCTTTACTGGAGACCAGACCACTAACCTTGCCTGTTGCGTTATTAAAACAAAAAGGGGGAACTGTAGAGAGCTGCGAAGTGCCGCACCTTAAAGATGGCTCTGGCTTCCGCCTTCCACCTTCTGTTGATGATCGCTCTCTGGCATAAACAAGACCTTATTTGGTTAAGTCTGTTCAGCCTGTCTGCTTCCGTGTTAGAGTAGCCTATCTGCAGGGTCCATGTAGCTCACTGGGGTTGGTTAGTGCAATGGGATTTAAGCCTGTGCAAGGGTCCCCCGGGGTCAGGCGGGTCAGAAGAGCATGTTCAAGGATCTTGAATAAAACTACATGAAGAAGATCTTTCCAGAGTCGGGTCTTCCTTGCTGGCAGGGATACGTGCATACACAATTAAATTAAGAAACAGTTTTCAAAGACATACTACACATAGCCAATGGATTTTTGCAAATGGTTCAACATATTTATCCAGTGAGAAAATGAAATTTATCTTTCAATTATCTCTCCTCCTAATTAGAATGGCTAACCTTAAGAAAAAAATGTAATCATATGCTAGTAAGGACTTAGAGCTAGTAAGGACTTTCTAATGCTACAACCCTTTAATTCAGGTCTTCATGTTATGAAAACCCCCAACCATAGAAGTATTTCATTGTTACTTCACAACTGTAGATTCATTACTGTTATTAATCTTTATATAAATATCTGATATACAGGATATGTAACATATGACCCCTGTAAAAATGTTGCTCCTCTCTAAAGGTGTCATGAGTGACAGGTTTATATAAAGAAATAGTAATTCTTATTAACTAAGGTGGGATTTTAAACTTGTACTAACACTGTGAAATCATAGCAGAGGTTTTTCAATAAACTAAATGAGGTCAATCTCCTAGATACAAAACAAAAGGCCTCTATGTTATACAACAGAGATATACTCATATAGTTGTTTGTCAATGCCCTGTTCATAGTAACAAGAAAATAGTACTAGTCTAGATATTCATTAATTCATGGAATATAATGGAAATATAATAATTATACATAATGGAAGTATATTTAGGAAAAAATATAAAATTAAGCAAGTAGTGTATATTAGTCTTTTTTTTCCAAAGAAGCAAAACCAATAGAATAAATATATATATTTCAAAGGCTTTATTAGGGTGCAAGTAGTACTTCATTGGTTCACTCCACACTAGAGAGGCTCAGAACATGGAAGCTGTCAAACACAGAGCTAGCTATCTTATCAGTCTCAATGTAGTGCAAGGCCTGGAGGATACTTGGCGAGTCATTGGTCTTCAATGAGAACTGGAATGTTAAAGAAGACAGTTTCTAATGTTAGAAAATAGTGTGGCACCAGTGATGACAGCAATAGCAAGATGCCAGCAGGATATGATAAGTTGCCAGCACAATATAATGGCAGGCAGGAAAATGGAAGCAAAAATTTCTCTTTGTCAGAAGTCCTTTTATCTTGACTACGTCCAGATGTTGCCTGCTGCATTTATAGTGGTTCTTTTCAGTTAAAATTAAAGTGATGAAGAATATGTATGACAACATGTTTATTAGTTTATTCCAGATCCAACCATCACTGAAGGAGAATGAACAAAACTGAAAAATATTATATTATGCTAGTTAATATATATTATATTCAGAAAGATAAATATTAGATTGTTTTCTCTTACAGATCTATCTGAGCTTTCAGTATTTATACATGTATAATTATGTTGTAGTAACCATGAATAGATAGTGGTCATGGATTTGGAAAGAGACTCATGAGAATGAGAAGAGAGATTTAATTAGTGGTTTGTGTAACTGATGACAGCGTTTCTGTTCTGCCTAGTCCTTCAGCTATTTAATCTCAAATAAACACACAAGGCTCATATTAATAATAACCTGTTTATCTGATTGCTCAGGCTTCTTCTTGGCTATTAACCCATTTCTATTAAACTATGGATTGCCATGAAGCTGTGGTTTACTCCTTTGGCAGCAACATGGCATCTCCCTGGCAACTCCACTCTCCCTCTCTCTTCCCAGCATTCTCCTAGTCTGGGAGCCATGCCTATAATTCCTGACTGGCTACTGGCCAATCAGTATTTATTCAACAATCAATAAGAGAAATTATATTCTCAGCATATAGAAGGACATCCCCTATTATATAACACGTAAAATATGAAAATAGAAACAGTCCTATAAAAGGGAAAGACATGTTTTTGTGGGGCATGGTTTACAAAACACATGTGATAGGAAAGGGGAATACTGGGTCTCACAACAGGACATGAAAACTGGAAAAAGAAATGAGAAAGACTTGGATGCTTAACACAATATTATTTATGATATGCCATCAAAGGGCTGGAAATGCCTAGCGGTAGTGACTGCTCTTCCAAAATACCTGGGTTCAGTTCACACTATCTTAAACTCCAGTTCAAAGTAATTTGATATCTTCCTCTGGACTGTTTGTGCTCCAAGGTTTTAAGAAATACATGAACATAAAACGACCAAACATATGAAATGAATAAATAAAATAAAACATATTAAACAGTACCATTAGGGAACCTATTACTTAATATGCAGACTAAAGTTTTATATAAAACAAATGCTAAAGGGCTGAGAAGACTGACATTAGAACTTATAACTCAGCATGCAGATATCCCCTACCTCCACATGCTTAGACAAGCTAAAAGTGTTCCCTGAAGATTTGGTGCCATTTCACACATGATTCCTCATTAGTGCTGAGCAAAGGGCATATTTTGTGTTGTTCAATCAAGAAGATAACACATATACGTGATTAGTGGGCCTAAACACTACAATCTTATATAAGATAGCCATGTACATCTATGTGTTTGAAAGCTGGAAGTTAACATATTAAAACAGGTTTTTTTTTATTACAAATTAATTCCAGAAATAGCATTATCAAGTAACCTGTTGATTTCCAGTGTGGGTGTAATCAGCCTTCATAGATGGTCTTGTTCTTGCCATTTCCCCTCTAAATATTGGAGTGCAACAAATAGTACATCCTCTAGGTGGCCTTTTCTTTAACTCTGCTCCACCCTCTGGTGACCTCAGTTCTTTTTATAAATGAATGGAAATGTCACAGTTAAGTAAGTAGCCTCCTTCTGCCCTCCAGACTTATTCCAGTCTATTTAATTATTTGACAACATACCCAAGACTGATGCTCTATGTTCCCCAAGACTTTCTCATCTCCATTACAAATAAATTAAAATAAAATAAACCTTTGTCCACTCAGATGATTACATTTGGTTCTATCAATATTCTTCTAATATTTTTTTTTCATTTTTACTTTATACAATCTATTAACAAATGTCAGAATGACATTCTCATTCCAACTTACGTTCTTCAGTTTTTATTACTACATATAATTGTGTTTTTTTTTTGTGACTTTGTCAAAGCTCTACAGGCAGTGAGACCTGGGAGAATGGATTTGATAAAAGGTGCAGACTAAAGACTCATACAATAGCTTTATATAGAGCATCAGACAATTTATACTCTGAGTGTTAAGACAGGCCATATAAATAAAGTTCACACAAATTCAAGCTGTATTCAACTATAAGGACAAGTCACAAATGTGGCAAAAAGAAAACCTTGTGTTATTTCCATAGAGGTATATTAAGAGATAGTTTAAACATTTAATTGAATAACACCAAGAGAAGGGGAGAAGTTGAGGGCAGAGGAGAACATGAGAGAGCAGGGAAGACTGAGTTGGGAGAAGAATAGAGGAGAGCAAGAAAAGAGATACCATAATAGAGGGAGCTATTATAGGTTTAATGAGAATTCTGGCACTGTGAAAATGTCCAGAGATCTACAAGGATGACCCCAACTAACAATCTAAACAATAGTGGAGAGGCTACTTTAAATGCCCTTCCCTGATAATAATAGTGGAGAGGCTACTTTAAATGCCCTTCCCTGATAATAATAGTGGAGAGGCTACTTTAAATGCCTTTCCCTTATATGTTATCCTAGAGCATCCATACAGAAACTCACAGCTAAACACTAAGTTGAACTCCTGGGAGCCAGTTGCAGTGAGGGAGAAGTGATAAGCAAAGGGGTCAAGAAGATTCTGGAGAAACCCACAGAAACATCTGATCTGAACAAGTGGGAACTCATGGACTCCATTCTGATAGCTAGGAAACCAACATAGAAATGACCCAAAACCCCTAAATGTGGATCTCAGTTAGGAGGCCTGGGCTGTCTATGGTACCTCTAACAATGTAACCAATATGTATCCCAAATGTAGGAACAGAACTTCAGGAGCCCATTCCACATGGGAGGATACTCCTTTAGCCTAGAGATATGGGGGAAGTTCTAGGCCCTAACACAAGTGACTTGACAGATTTTTATGATCCCTGGTGAAAGACTTCCTAAGTAACAAAACTCATTGGAATGAAATGCTTGATTTGATTTCCATTTTTGGTTTGTAACTACTTGTAGAAAAGTTATTTAATCTTTGTGTTTATTCATTTTTTTAAAGTGGGGATATGGATATCAGAGGACAGTTTAGCATATTATTTCTTTCCTTTACCAGTAAAGCCTAGGGATTGGACTGAGGCAATAAGCACATTTGATCATTGACAGTCTACATTTCATTAAATTCTTTAAATTTCTTTTGGGTGTTATATGTATAATGTGGCTACAATTAGTGATGCATTCTCAGGATGACTATGACATTAAAAATGAACATATACAGAGTTCTTAGAACTGTAACCTTAGAACATCACATCAATGAAGGGTTTTGATATTTCCCCCAAGGCAACATTTCATACAGCCCTATCTTGCCTTACATGTGCTAGGTATCTTATGATGATCTTGAAACTCTGATCTGATCCACTTACCTGTATGATTTGAGTGGAAAGATAAGAGGAGTATTCCACTATATCTAGTTTTAATTGTATTTTAACTGAAGGAATCACATTTGAGAAATATGAAAGAACAAAATATATTTGCTGAATCAAGAAAAATATTTAACAAACTTTGAAAATAGTAAACAAAGCTAAAGATAAATGATTTAAAATTTGGAAAGCATAAAAGAGATTATAAGCTAGTGAGTCATAATTGAGCCAATTTTAGAGATTGAAAAAGACATATCAAATATTTGATTGTGTTTCAATACCATGTAGCTGTCATGAATCAGGCTGCAACTATGTGCAATTGGTTTTATAGAGGTACACTGGTAAAGTCTCTTGAGGGTACCTAAGGTCACAGAATAGAAAATGAGACTGCAGGATATTTTTATTAGAAGTGATCTCCACTATTTTTTCCTAAATCTATTATATTTTTCCATTAAAGACACCAAGGGTTAAAATCTAACCTATTTGCTCCAGTCAAAAGCTATTTATTAAAAGTCACTAAGGCATGAATTCAAGTATCATTGAGATATCCAATGCCAGAGAACATTTCTGTGAGATGTTTTTTATGCAAAGAAGCACCTAACAATATATTTCTGTAAAAGTAAATTTGTATAAAATCAAATGGCTGCATTAGTATTTTGTACATATTTCCTTCTTAGTTACTAAACACTAAAAGTGGTGGCACAGTTCCTTTAACTTAATAATATATATATAAGTTTAATGTTGAAGGTATTAAAACCCTGAAGGACCACTTTGAAGAAGAATAGAAAAGTAACCTTGACTCCCGGGAAAGGGGAAAAATATTAAAGATACTCTCTTACATGCACAGCTATTTTTCAAGGTGGATTGGCTCTATAAAAATTATGACCTTTTTTTGTACCTTATTTTATTTTCTAGACCTAAAAATATTGCCAGTGCCTGAGGCGTAAGTCAGAGTGAACCTCCATTATCACTCTAGAGACTTGGCATTTTCCTCATTAGGCGCCATAGTATCTGACTGAGTGACCTTGTTTGGTGAGAAGACACAGATGGAGTCTGTCAGTAAATCTTGTTAATGTAACAAGTATTCCTACTGTTAGATGAGTGTCGCACCTGATACTGGCATTTCTTCCCTTAGTAAACAACCTTTGCTCCCCTTCCAACATGGGCCTCTTCCCTCACGCCATCAGGTTTTTCCACATTAGTTTCTTCTAAAGATTATCTAAAACCATTTCTCTTGCTGTGAAGGTGAGATGCTCTCTCTCCCCTAATCAAAATCTCTTGCTGGTCTTTGAAAGCAGGAAAGATGGCATTAAAGGTGGCAAACATTAACTTAATCCAAATGTATTAGGTGAAAAATAAGACTTAGTATAAGCTACACACTGCTGTAATAGGTTAGATCATTCTTTCCATATTTTGTTATGTGAACCATAAACCTGGGGGGGAAAAGGTGACATTAAATTGGTGGAGAAATTCTAGAATATCATTCCACTGTTACGTTTTTAAATTAATGGTACAATGGGATATTGTATCACCTACATAGTAAAACTACTTAATCATTGACATTTCAATATCATTTTATTTTAAATTTTTTATTAGATCTCTTAGTTTGAATATGAGAATAAATTGATGTTGCTTCAGATTGCCTTAATGATAAACAATAAAAATTGTATACAAATATAAAATATACAAATAAGAGAGTCATTGAAGCATAGTAAGATAACATTAATTTTTGTGACTATTTAATGTGGAAAACTGAAGTAAATGTGAACTCTTTCTGAAACAAAATCAGATGTGTGAGAAACCAAGTAGATGATGAAGTTTGAATGAAATCTTGTTTGCAACCAGAATTTCTTTCACTTAGAATTTATTCTTATGCTTTCATTTAAGATAGATATAACAATTATTAATCATGGACACCTTATTCCATACTTTTCATTTAGCCTTCAGCACAGACTTTAATGAGAACTATTGTGCTAAATAAATACCAAGACCAATAAATGCTCTGTGTACAGAAGGCTTTAGAACTAAAGGAATAAGCTTTTCTTTAGTATGTTCAATGTCCCTAGACACAGGGGCCAAAGTGAGAGTTACAAACAGGGAAGATTAAAGAGTCTTTAACTGTATTTGAATAATGGGAAACAAAGTTACTAAAATATTATGACTAACAGTGTAAAGGATGCCCCCAAATGCCTTATCTGAATCTCAGAGTATGGAATTTGTAGCTAAGCCATTATCTTTATACATGTTGAAGTTTAAGAGTTAAGTAGGATTGGTTGTAAGGAGAGAAAATGCATACTAGGAAGGACATTGACATCTATTAATGGAATGAACTATGAAACCATTCAAATATGCTCAATAAATAAGCTGAGGTCTAAGAATGCAATTGGAGTTCAGGCCAGATGATTTATAATTTATTAGTTCTTAATAAAATACACTAAATATTTGTTATGCTGTGTACAAAGTAAAAATTACGATGCATATCTTTAACATTTTTGTACAGAATAAAATGAGGTTTCTATCTTTTGTGAACAACAAATAAGGATATCAATCTCCAGCAACTCTATCCCAAGGTGTCTACCTCTTCCCATGAGAATGACATTCTATTACTATTCCTAGAATAACGATGCTGTGGTAAGGAGAGATGTGTCTCCATCCTGTTTTCTTAGGAATTTCCTGAGAAATTTCCTTCTGTGAGAAGAAAAATGCTGACTGTTCTTCTTGGACAGAGGGGAAACTTTGTCTCTAAAGAGAAACTCCACACATATCTGCAAAATTGGTAAACTACCTTACCAGGGACAATGATGGGTCAATATTGGGAGAGGTCACATTTTTTCCCAGGTAAAATTTCAAATCCCAGTTACCATTTATTTACAACTAAATAGCATGTCAAGATCCTGAATACAGATTTAGTATGTGTGGTACATTTTACTTCTTTATTTGTTCCTCTTCAAATATATGTTTGAATTAAAATATCCCCATTTTCTCCTTATCACTATTACTTCTGTCTTCACTTGGCTTATTGAGAATATGTGGCCATGCATCAATGGTTAGGTTATTAAGACTCAGGCTTGACACTAACAACCTTGGCAATTCTTTCTTTTCTTTTCAACCCCATGCCTCTGCCTTTCTCCCTCCTCCCTATGATACATGAACTAAGTCTGTAAGTAATGACTCCTGTTGTCCCAAATCAATTGTATTCTTACTTGCTTTTTGTAGGTTTTTTTTGTGACGGTCTGGTTTTTTTTTTTTTTTTTTTTTTTTTTCTGTAGAATCGTTTGTATGACGAGGTACTTTAAGAAATATCAAAATCTTACTAAAACATATGGTTGTTCTAGTAAAGCTCCTATTTTATTACAAATTGTTCTGTGGGTATAGGAAGTTTTTGTCATTAGAGGAGACAAAAGCTTTAATCTTTGTTAGAGAGAGATAATAGTTGCAAGGACACAAGAGACAGAAAGCCTGATGGTTCCAGGGATTTACCAATAAGAAAATTTATAAAGACAAAAATTTGTTACAAAACATTGACTTTGTAAGATAACCAAAAGTCTTGAGGATTTTAACAGCAGGATTAACTAAGAGAAAGTTATTGTAGTTGTTCCAGGATAGTGTCGGTATGATCAGAAATATCTGCTTGCTATTACTCATTGATGTTTGGTTTCTATAGTCTGCCAAATACATGAGAAAGAAATTTTCTGATGACCCCAGTTTAAAGACTTAACTCCTAGCTTCCCAAGAAAGCTTTATCATGTTTGGAAATCCTGGCAAAGGGCTTGGGGAATATTGATGTCTTTTGTTCAGCTATTCTATCTTTTTATTTTCTTTCAAATTCATGAGGTAAGCATGTATGTATAAACATACATACTTATATATATTTACTAAATATATAAATCCAACCCACTCAGTCTGTAACGTTACTTGTATGCATTTACTCTCATGGTCGACCATTTGGTACTGGATAATAAATTGGTGTACTCTTCTGTGGGGAAGGCCATTTTTCTAGCTCTCAGTATTCCCTTGCTGCCTGTAGTTCTTTGTGTGGTGTTTAGGCCACAAAATATCGCCTCTCTTTCACATTAGCATGTCCATTGATGTCATTCAGGTCTTGTTTAAGGAACCAAACAAATAAGACTTCATGGGTATAGTTTCACTAATATTTTTGTCAGAGATGAAATTGTTCTCTCTCTCTCTCTCTCTCTCTCTCTCTCTCTCTCTCTCTCTCTCTCTCTCTCTCTCTCTCTCTCTCTCTCACACACACACACACACACACACACACACACACACACACACAAAACATGTCTGGTTCTGACATCCTAATGAGCTAGTGATGCTATGGATCTTGAAGGAGAACATATTGCTATTCCTCTTAATTAACACATTCCCTCATGGAGGAAGGATAAAGGCTCACCATACTCAGGTAAGAAACAGAATTTAGATGCCCAAAGAGCCTCAGACTTACTAAAATTCACATGGATTTCCCCTGTGGTTATAAAAGCCATAAGAATTGCTGCAGTGAATGAACTTTCTCATGGAAGCTGTCTGTAAGTTGGAAAGTTTTCTCATGGGATATAATTTTCTGGAACCATCTTTCATGCAGACATGGGACTATCAGTGATGCAAGCTGTATTTCATACATTATACTTCTGTAAGTAAGCCAAATAAAGTCATTGGTTTTAGCAAGCCACATTTTCCTGCAATCATTTCTTTTATCTACCACATAATGCTCTATCTGGTGCATAGAGTTGACCTTAATTTCCCTGAGAAGGTAAAGCAATGACCTCTCAAACACCAATAAAAGTTGTCCTTCAAGTAATATACAGATAGTTTCCAAACAAAGGGTGCCAAGGGTTTAGGATCAAGAGGAGTTGCTACTTAAAGTGTCCTCAGAAGAGAGGATACTGGGAGTCTCTTGGTTGTCAGTGTGGACAAACTTGATAAAGGCAAAAGCTGAAATAGAAATATTTCCAGGCAGCTCATGCCAAATTAAGAATTGAAATACTTTAAAAGTAATTTAATCTGGGTCCCTGGGTAGAAGGGTATGAGTGATTTGGCAATTAATTGCCAAATTTTACTTTCAAATTTCCTTTATTGATATATGTATTTAAATCGTAAGAGTACAGTGAAAACCATATTTCTTTATGGTCTCAGAATTACATTTCATTTTCTCCTTCTCTCATTCTATTCATTTTACCTGAAGTTGTAGTTTGGATGGGAAGTCTCCCAAAGGCTTACAAGTTGGCTTATTTTGCCTTTAGTGGGTGGCACTTTTGGGGAGATAGTGTAATCACATGCAAGTTTGTAGAAACTGGAGTGTGGGATTTGAAACTGCAAACTTGACTCCGTTTCCTAATCTTTCTTCCTTCCTTCCTTCCTTCCTTCCTTCCTTCCTTCCTTCCTTCCTTCCTTTCTTTTTTTCTTTCTTTCTTTCTTTCTTTCTTTCTTTCTTTCTTTCTTTCTTCCTTCCTTTCTTCCTTTCTTTCTTTCTTTCTACAATATTTTTCTAATTATTTGGGAATTTTACATTGTGAGCCCTGAGCATACTCACTTTCTAGTCCTCTCAGGTTTGCCCCCAACCATTGAGACAGCTCCCAAATAAAAGAAGAAAAAGAAAAACAATGAAGAAAAAAGGTTAATTTCTTTACTTATATTCTCTCTGGATCTCCGGAGCATGCTCAAACACTTGAAGGCCATCCCCTCAAATAAAACTGGGTCCTTCCTCACACACACCTGTGCCAGAAGCCATCAGTTATGGAGAGTTATGCTTCAGCGTCATTATCACAATTTTTAAGCCTAGCTTTCTGCCTAGGCTGTAATTGGATTTTTTTTGGGGGGGTGGTGATGTGAGATGTCTTTCTTTATGCTGCCCATATGTGTTGCCTTTGTTGGTTGATGTACAAAGTTGTTTTGACTTATGGCAGGGCAGAGTACAGCTAGGCAGGAAATCCAAGCAGAGATACAGTGAGAAAGAAGGTGAAGTGGAGGGGAGATGACAGAAGCCTCTGGAGCAGCATGTTGTACAAGGTAATAGGTAATGCAGGCAGTTAAGTGGTCATACACAGATTATTTAGTTGTAAGAGCTTTAAAATAATAAACCTGAGCTAATAGGTTAAACAGTTTGTAATTAACATAAAACCTCAAAGTGATTATAAGTCACTGTGGAACTGTTGGCACAACAAAAAAGCCTACAGCAACAGAAGCGTGGGGTTGGGGGGTGTTATAGCCATCTATGTCCCTCTTTCTCATGTGTGAATCTGCAGTCATCAACACCGTGGCATAAGTAGCTTCCTTGTCCTTTACGGTCAACATGGGCATAGACCACAAACATCCATATGGTCTTTGGAGTCAGGATATGCCACTGACATCAGCAGGGTCTCAAGTGACAGAACAGACCACAGACATAAACAGGGCCATCCGTTACTGTGCAGACTTTGGTGGCAAGGATATCTGCAAGACCTCAATGGGCAGCTTAGTGTGCCAGTGATCAGGCAACTTCGTGCTCCTGCTGTCATGCTTTTTCTGCCATCATAGAATGAATCCTTTTAGAACTGTAAATGAGAGGGAGTAAGTCTCTTTCCCCAAGTTTTTTTTTTTTTTAATATTATTTCATTACAGCAAAGATAAAGGGAATGTAACTCACATTTCTTTTACTTGCATGTTTTATATTTGTTCTTTTTAGATCTTGCATTTTAAATGGAAATATAATCTTTTTAAAAATATTTATTATTTTTTCTTATTTTACATATCAATCCCAGTTCCATCTACCTCCCTCCCATGCCCCCGACCCCTCTCCTATCCCATTCCCTCCCCACTCCACAGGGAGGATGATGCCTCCTGGAAATATAATCTTTAAGAGAGCACACAGTTGTTTCAGTAACAACTTAATTTATTTAGTTTTCTTTGTATGTGTATTCCCTAGTTGCACTTATTTTATTCATTCACTTTATTCTTAAGTCTTTTTATGTTTTTAAGTTTTTGAGATTATAATTTAGTTACATCATTACCTTCTTTCCTTTCCTCCCTCGAAACCCTCCTATAACACCCCTATTCCACACTCTCTTTACATTCATGACTTCTTTCTTCATTGATAATCATTATATGCATTTATATTTACACATATATATTCTTAAGTACATGAGTAATACATTCCTAATTATAGGACTACAACGTGCTTAGTCTGTATAATGTTAGTTGAATGTGTGGGTTTTGGTCTGGCAATTTGGCTCTGGATAACCAGTTGGCATATATTTCCCTGGATAATATCTCTGGCTCACAACACTCCTTAGTAGACTGTAGTGCTTTGTGTATATTTGAGGCTTCATGGTCTTTCCTATGACTATTGCAGCATGTATATTGTTGTCCTTGTTCAGCTTAGGTTCAGGTAGTCATGTTGATGAGACTTTATGGGTATATTGACATTTCTAGACTTAACCTCACAGCAAACTACAGATCCACTGGCTCCTACAGCTTCCTCCTTTCTGTTCTGCAATGTTCCCCAAACCTGAAGTGTGAGCATTGTATTGCATATTTTTTGTTTAGAACTGGGGCGTGCATTTTGACTAGTTGTGGTTTTCTGTATTGATTTCTGGTGTTGCAAAAAAGAAGTTTACTAGATAAGGACTAAGGATTGCCCTTTCATCCTTTATGCTGAAGTTATTTATGTGTAATATCAGAAACATGAAATCTCAGGAGGATGGGACCAAATTTTCTATAGGACCACACCAAAAAATTGTAACCACTTTGTCTTCATTTAAAACACACACACACACACACACACACACACATACACACACACATATATATATATATATATATATATATATATATATATATATGTATATGTATATTATATATTATATACATAATAATATATGTATATATTATATGATTACACATACAGGTGGTTTATTAGCAGCATGATGGATCATAGAATTAGTGTCCATGTCTAATAAAATATTTATGAAAATTTATAATGTATTATTCTGATATTTGTCAGCATGCATGCATAATCAATGTATTTTTCTTTCACCAATCCTGAATATCCATTCCTCTGTCTATCTATATCTATATCCTCTCTGCATATCTATTCCTCTGAAAACTGCGAGTAAATGTGTCATAGAAAATAAAATGGGAGAAATTTCATATGTTGACTGATCCATCCTTTCACTATTATACTGAAATCTTCAGGAAAAACACTTGTCAAACATGGCCTTTTCAAATGGTGTCTTCACTACTGCAATGACAAGTGTATATTATAATGACATTTGTGGTTGAACATTGTTTGCCTATCCCGTCACTTCATTAATGTTGCTTGGATCATACTTCATGATTTATTCTTGAAGAAGATTAGAGTTTTATAGGCAGGACCATAGCTTAAAAGCATGCCAAGAGCTTGACAATAAGTATCTAAAAGTACAGGATGATATAATAGGCTTAATCTATAAAATCTATTAAAAATAGTATGAAAAAAGCTGAATACTACCAGGTTAAAAACCCCAGTTTTAAACACACACACACACACACACACACACACACACACACACAAATATCTGTATATATATATATATACACATATCTATATATGTATATATATATATATATACATACATATATATTTACATATATGTCTGTGTGGATAATATACTTGTAAAGATGGAAAATACAGGTAAAGAAAATATTGATAGGATATAAAAATAAATTGTTGCATGTTGAAGATTAGGAAAATGATATGCTGATACTCTATTCTTTGTTTTCACTTTTAATTTAGGTTTTACATTTTTCAAAGTTTTTATAAAACACATTTTGATCTTATTTTATGCTTCTTTTTTATCTTAAGCTAGTTGGTCTTATACAAGCACAGGTTTCAAATCAAAACATTTTCTGAAGAGTCATGTATTTAGTATGAAACTATATATAATTTTGTAAAAATATAAAATATAATAGTTATTCATATATATTATCATTTTATATTCATGATATATAAGAAAATATATGCATATCTTACAATAATGGATGGGAACCTTGAAATGGAGGGCTAAAATAAATAGTTCTTAGTTCTTTCTTCTTGGAGTAATTAGTAATGTAAAGCCAGTGACTGTCATTGGATAGAACCAGTTATGAAAATTTTATAAGTAATAAAGGCATTATTATCAGTTTATTCAGATGAATAAAGCCTTTAAAATTTTTACTTTGAAAATACCTAAAGTAGTGGTGATCCCCATCAAACTACATACATGCCACAACAAATTAGAAACAGATTTTAAGCTATACTTATGCATTCAATTTGGAGTTTAGGAAAATCACTTGAATATGTGAATTTACTTTTCTTCCAATGTTTTATCTTTATGTTATAATATATTTTTAGATTGTTACAAAGCTTATTAAAAATACTTTTACATTCACTTTAATATTCTAAAATAATTTTTCATCCATACTAACCATTTTAAGTGTATTTAACAGATATGATGTCTTTAGTTTCAGTAAACATAGTTAATTTTCCATTTATTCTCCACATTGACAATTTTATGTGACATATAGCATCTGATTAATTTTAAAGCTTAAGCATAATCTATTGAGATTAAAAATCATTATCTCAAATTATATATAACAGTTAGGTAGAAAACTAATCTTGGAAATTAAAAGAATATATTAATATAAATTTTATTCTAACAAATCGGTTTTATTACACAAAATAACTGTGAATTGTTCATTTAATTAATTTTAACTAAATTTAATATTTTCTTCATATTGACCTCATTTAAAAATTTTGCAATTTTATTGCCATTTAAACTGCCACAACTATTAAATACATACAAGATCATAATCATAATATTTATATGAAAATGTTTTCTTTTTAAAAATTTATTTAATTTAAAAACAATATTATTTTACATATCAATCTCAGTTCTCTCTCCATCCCATTCTCCCATGCCCCCTACAGGCCCCTCATCCAATCCTCCATCCACTCCCTGGTAGGGTGAGGACTTCCATAGGGGGTCATCAAAGTCTGTCTCATCATTTGGGGCAGCACTTAGACCCTCCCCTGTGTATCTAGACTGAGAGAATATTCCTCCATGGGGAATGGGTTCCCAAAGTCCAATTGTGCACTAGGGATAAATACTGGTTCCACTGTCAGAGGTCCCATAGAATCCCCAAGCCTCCTAACTGGAACCGAAATTCAGAGGTCTTGTTTCTCTCCAAAGCTGGTTCCCCAGCTTTATGACTGAGGTCCATGTGCTCTCACTTGTTCAGGTCAACTGTTTTTGTGGGTTTCTCCAGCCTTGACTTGACCCCTTTGATCACTCTTCCCTCTCTACAGGTGGTTCCAGGAGTTCAGCTCAGTGCTTAATTGTGGGTGTCTGTTTCTGTTTCCATCAGCTACTGGATGAATTCTCAAGGAGTCATCAATCTCATTATCCAGGAAGTGCATTTAAGTTAGCCTCTCCACTACTGCTTAGATTGTTAGATGGGGTCACTTTTGTGATTCTCCGAACATTTCCCTAGTGCTATATTTCTCTTTAAACCTATAAAGGCTCCTTCTATTAAGATTCCTCTTTTCTTTTTTCTCTATTCTTCCCATAACTCAGTCTTCCTGATCCCTCATGTTCTACTACCCCCTCCTCTTCTCTCCTTTTTTCCCCCTCCTTCCTAATGATGCTCAGATTAAGATACACAGGATGAGGATAAAATATGGGTTTTATATTTTATTTTAGGGGAAGTCACTTACATGAGCAACCAATAACCTGCAAGTTCCAGCTCCAAAGATCAACACCCAGGCCATTCTCTGTGACCCCACCAGATCTAAGAGAGTGAGCTGGTCAGTGCAACAGGCAGGGTGGATATCTCACTACAATCCACTTTTATTCTAAAGAAAAGATTTAGGCTTGATACAAAACTATATACAATGACAGTAAATATCAAGTATGCTCTAGGAGAAGGAAAAGTAAGAATTAAAACCTATAGCCAGTGAGGCAACAAGAGCAAATGGCAAGAAATACATGCCCCCCCCAATGTCTCCTCCTCCCCATGTGCCCCAATTTGCTCAGGAGCTCTTATCTCTTTTTTCTTCTCCAGGGGACCATGTATGTCTCTTTTAGAGTCCTCCTTATTTTCCAGCTTCTCTGGAGGTATAGATTTGGATGGAACTGGAAGAAACCATTCTGGGTGAGATAACCCAGTCACAGAAAGACAAGTCCACCCCTCCAGAGAAGGTATGAAAATGTTTCCAATAAAACATTTTAAGAAGACAATATGAATTCAACACAATGACAATTTCCCTAGTAATTATGGTGATTAGATTTGAATTGTTCATTTAGTATGATCTAGAAGATAGCCTCAATGAGAGATTGTCTTTATCAGTTTGGTATGTGGGCAGGTCTTTGGAGGATTGTCTGGATTGCCTTAATTGAGATGTGGAAAAACCCAGCATAGATTTAGTGGCTTCTACTAGTAGTGGCCTGATAATGGACATGACATGAAGATGAAATTAAACTCATAGAGTCTTCATCTCTCAATGAAGTTCATCTATCCTGATGCTGCTATTACTACTGCTGCTTTCTCCCAATTCCTTACTGGCTAATAAAGAATTGTAATTGTCCTGTGTTAACACCTATAGACATGAACTTATTTAGTTAGATATACAATATAGTAAAAATATTATTTTAAAAACTACTTTCTTAAGTGTGTAAATTTGAATCTGTTAAATGACATTAACCTATTTTTGAATTTATATAGACAAAATAGCTTTTGGTGGTTGGAACTTTTGGGGTTTATACTCAAATCATGCTCAATTATCCCCAAAGTCCAATTCTTGGTAATGTAGCTAGAACTGCAGTGGTTCAAAGCCTCAGCCATTTGCTATACTGACATCACTTTTCAATATTAAAATATAGCCATGGTCTGAATTCCTTCTACTTTTATGATGACTTATCGCTGGTTGAATTCTGCCTGCTTTCTTGTCTACACATTGTATTATCAATCTAGTCATTGCTATGAATAACTACTACATAACAAAAGCAAAAATTAAATGATACCTAAAAAGAAGATCCTTGCTTTATATTAAGATTTATTCTTCTCTTCTAGACTAATTAACCACATTTTTAATAGTAAATTATGATTCTTTACTTGCATATTGATACCCAAATTCAACATCATTTAAGTTGAAATAATATATTATAATAAATATTAAGTTTGAGTACTCCTCATAGTTTTACAGTATAATTTATCTCCTATGAAAAATGTTAGCCTCTTAGGTGATCTATTGTATGATCTACATTATGAAATGACATTCAGGATTTTTCACTCCCTTCCTTTTCTCACATCCTTACTTAACTACTTCAAAAATCAAATTTTCCACCTGATTGTATGCTAACATCCCCATAAGTTTATCACTTATCATATAGTTTACAGACAAGTCACTTTTTCTAATCTTCAAAGTAAGATTAAAAAGTCTAAAAAGGTTTTTAATTTGTTCAACATTTTAGTCTACTAACTTTGCAAAACTTTATTATTGCCAAGAATCACTGCTTAGGAAAAAATAAGTTGTAAGTTGAATTTTATTGTTGAGGTTTTTCACATCATGAGTCTTATCTATTCTTCAATACAGACCAATGATACAAGTTTATCTGGAGAGATTTTTGAATTCCCTTACCTTGGAATTTCCACCTCACCCTACAACAAGTTCTCAGTAATTCATAGTGATTGTTGCTAACCACTGTAAGTCCCTTCATGTCTAAAACCCCTTATATGAAAGCTCTGATCTCAGTGAATATTTTCTGTGTCTTACTTTGAGCTGCTCTTGATCTATGAAACAACAAGATTGTCTAGGCGTATATATTTTTGAGACCTGACAATTAGCAAGGAGGTAGAAAGAATGTTTTCAAATCTGTCTCTCTAGCTGTTAGGACCTTGATTGATTTTCTTACATTTCTTATCCTCACCTTTCAAGAAAAGAACGGATTTGTTTAGAAAAATTTTAATAATATGTTTTAATTATAAATCAAAGCCTTCAGAAATTATTCTATTTGTAATTTGAAAATTTTAATTTTAATATGAGGTAATGAAGGCATTTCTTTGCCAATATTTGTAAAATCAAACAGGCTCTTTTTTTTCCTATACAACATGTTAGGAGATATTTGTAGTTTAGAAAAGGTGTGCATACAGAATCAGAAAAAAAGTGGTTTATAATTAAAAACTCAAACAGAAATGCTATACATGGAGATAAGTGCTACGAAATGTAATTTGATATGAAGCATAGTTTTTTCAAATGTTTCCTCCGAAACTCTTTAACTCAGAAGAGTGTTACTAAAACATAACTATTTATCCATTGTGTTTACTTCTGCCAACTCCTTATCAATTTTGTGAGATAGATGAACAAAAAATACTTTGAAAGATCCCTTTTAAAATGAAATTAAAATATAATGACATCATTTTAATGCCTTCCCTTTCATTCCTCTAACCCTTCCCATGTAGATATAACCACTCAGTCTGCATTGTGTAATTTCTATATTTGGACACCAACTGGAGCATCTTCCTTGAAGAAAGCCATTGTTTTGGCTTTTAGTTCTCCTTAGTTTCCTGTGGTTCTTTGTATAAGGGTGGGACCCTGTTATAGGACTCCACAAGGTTTTCCCATTCTTCTATACACACATCTACTAGGGTCATTATTTTTCAGGTAGTGATTTTGTTTGAACCTCATAGGGGCTTTAAATGGTTATGTAGTGTTTCACTTACTCTTTCTCTGTAACAAGGTAGCCATGATCAATAATTTTTATTATGTTCATGAATTTTGCCTTGCCTTCTAATCTTTGTCCAACTATATCACCTTCCTCATAAATCCAGACTCCATTCTAGTCTTGGGTTCCTCTACACATCAATAGTAATCTTGACTGCATAGAAAACCTTTTTCTAAACCTGCTTTTCTGGGAAATTGCTCTGAGATTGTCCTTTATCCAGCAATTGTTTGTTAACGATAGGGAACTGACCAGATACTACTGGACCCAGGACAGATCTCAGGTAATTAAAGTTTTGGGATTAATTTCCAACTTCTTACCAAAGAATGAAAGATAAAACTGCACATTTGAATGTTAGCCTCTTTCTAATACTCTCAAGCTAGAAGGCAGCTGGCCTTCTGGCACTCCTATATGTTTAGTGATATCTTTCCTTGCCAGAAAACTTGTAGTGGTGGCCACATCATTTTGGCAGTGGTTCAGGTGCAGACTAGACCCATTACAAGGTAGAAGAGGGGCTGGCTTAAATTCTGTTGAGTTGAAGAGAGCATTGAGAGGGTAGAGGCTGCATATTCTGGAGCACCAAAACTTCAGCGGTCAGTTAATCTTAATTGTGTAAGTGCTTCACTAATAAATATCTATTTACCATTTATCTTAGGCCTGGTGGACTCATTTAAACCCTGCCTTCTTATATGCTTTTCATTTAGCCAGTGTAGATATATCCATACCCTCTTCTCTGCTGGGGCAAACTGAATTATTGGACTCCTCTGGAGTATAGCTGTTGATATGTAAAAGGAAAGTAAGCAATATAGAAAATCCTGAAAATCTTTCCTCAGGGTAATAGCTGGCCTTTCAGACATATTGTTTGTATATAATCCAATTTGAATGTCGAAAATACTTCATAGGTATTTCTTCTTTCACTGCACATTGTAATCTTACCCTCAGCAGATGGATGCCCAGAGTGGAACGGGGCAAAGGCCAAGACTTAGAAAAGCAAGAGATAAAAATGCTCTAATTGTAAAATCAATTACTCCTACAGAGGAGCTTAATTCAAAGCTCTCCATATCTGCCTTACAAAAACCAGTCTTCTTATTTAATTTAATTTACTATTGTGCTTTGTACCTATTTCTTTATCTTCTATTTTAATTAAAATATTAGATATTTTAAAAAAGAAAGTACACTTATTTTTTTGTAATGGAACATAGCATTTTTCTTCTAATGCAAGCAACTTCAAAAGCATTTGACTAAGAGCATAGCTTTTAAATGTTTTCACCAATTCAAGTAAATGTATAGATTTTAAAATTCCCTTGAGTAAATTTCAACCTAGAAGCACACTCATTCTGTCCACTCCTCAGTCAAAATAGAGATGGATTGTTTAACTTAAGTTTGTAGCCAATGTCAGATTCCCACATTTCAGGACACTCATCTCATTTCTGTGTTGATATATACAATTTCCTTTGTTCCTAAATGATAAGCTGTGTTTGTCTGTGTGCACTAAGTATAATGCTTCTAAGATTACATTGCTGCACATAATATAATATTTTGAATTCTTTTTAAATATCACTTCATCTATTTTATTTAGGTGCTATTGTAATGATCATTCAGACATTGGATATAATTCTTTAACTTTTTTCTTGGGGTTCACATGCTTATTTTACTTGTATTTATTTTTGCAGGAAATGCCAATGGATAGAAGAATCACTGTGTAATAATTGAAGGGTAAATTTAAAATCGTAGTAAACTTCAAACTTCCCAAAGAATCTGTAACTTAAACTCCCCTGATCAATGGCTGTTGCAGAGTTCTACACTTTCATTTAGCATCTGTTGCTGCCAAATTTCAGGACTTACTACCTTTTATGTCGGAAATATTTTTACATTGTAGTTTGAAAGTTGTGTTTTCCTGTTTGGTAATACTGTGAACAACATTTTCTCTGTGACAAGTGAGAGTTGAGCTTACCTTTGGGAAGAAGGGTAAGTATTTAAAATCTGTTCAAATCATATTGGTTTAGTTGAGTGTCAGTAGTTAGTTTTCTTTTAAGGCTTTAGACCTCAGTAGACACAGAAATTCGGCTAGACTTTAGTATCAGGCCTGAATTTTCATTTATTGAGAAAAGGCCTAAAGTCCAATTACAAAGGTTTTGGTTAATTTCAATTTATGCGTGCTACTATTACATCATGGGAGATGTCTTACTGAGATGATCATTGTTATGGCTTAGTGTCTTAATAGTTTGAAAGGATTATCAACTGCCTCAGCCCCTTCAGGTACTATGAGTGATAGATTTTATGGACGAGGCTCCCAATTTAGTTACAGCTTTATTCCTCTGAGCACTATGCCCAAAATTGTGGTATCTTCAGCAAAGGACCCATACTTTAAAGTTCTAGGAAGAAATGAAAGGAAATGAAGAGTAATATCAATAATCAGTCAGCTGACAAAAACTAGGAAAAGTAACATTTCTCATTTCCAGTAGTGGGGACTTTTTGCTAGAGAGTCTGGATTTTGATGAGCACATTGTCATTCTCCCCAAGTGGTATAACACACACACACACAAACACACCAAAATCATGTTTTCCCATGGCTTTTTCAAGTGTCCATACTACTCACATTAGTAGTCCATTTTTATTTGATTTGATTGTACATTTTTTTTGAAATTATATCATTTTCTCCCCTAACTGCTCCCATATATTCTTTACTCTTTATCAAATTCATGCCACTTTTTAAAAATTAACACCACACACAGACTGGCACACAAATGTATGTGCGTGCATACACACACACACACACACACACACACACACACACACACACACACACATCCTCCTCATTCCATATAATGTTCTGATGGGAGATGTCATTTTGTAAATATGTTTCTCAAACTGGTTAATGAATAAAGCCCTGTTGGCCAATGGGAAAGCAAGATAGGCGAGCTAGGAGACAAGGAGGAAAGAGGAAGGTGGGAGGAGGAGTCAACATGGAGAGCCCAGAGAGGTAGCTTGCCAGCTGCTCTGGCCAGTAAGATGAGCCATGTGGAAATATTTAGAATAGTAGAAATGGGTTAATCATTAAGACAGAGCTAGCCAATAAACAATGATAGTAATTGGCTAAAAGGATAATATCAAATACAGAGTCTCTGCATATTATTGGTGGCTGGCATGGTGGCAGGACCAGACCAGAGGTAGGCAAAAACCTGCTCGTAACAATGTTCCTTGTACATATATGATCTCAGAGTTAATCAACAATTTTGAGCTCATTTGAAGTGAAGAAAATCTCTCCCACTCTGGCCATTTTTAGTTACCTATAATTTTTTTTCTTCTATGACTGAATCCATGTGGGGTTTCTCATTTGCATCTTAGCATGTCCATTAGTGTCATTGTTATTTTGTCTTATTTAAGAACCATGTTTGTGAGTCTTCATGGTTGTAGCTAGTCTGATATTTCTAGAAGATATAATTTCCCAAATAATTTACTGTTCCTCTGGCTCTACAGTCTTTTCACCAAATCTTCCAAAGTGAATCCATAAGTCTTACAAATAGGAGTTGTATTGTATATGATTTTGTTTGGGATTTGGGTTCTACAATTATGCATATTGATTGGATGTAGGTTTTTGCAATATTTTCAGTGTAGTGCAAAGAGAAGTTTCTTGATGAGGGCTAATGACTACAGTTATCTGTGGGTATATGATAAATATTTACAAGGTAAGTAATAATTATTCTTGTTTGGTAAAGTGGTAGTTGTAGTTTCTCCACCAAATTCTATGACTTCACTGTTTCTGAGTAGATGTCTAGGTTTGCAGTACAAGGCATGGCTTTTATCTTGTTGATTAGATACTACCTGTAGTTACACAGCTTTTGGTTACCCCCAGTAATGTATTCTATTATTATTCCCTTAGGATTTTCCTATCCTAGACTTCATTATTGTTCATAGGCATCATGGCTGGACATTGAAAGCTAGTCTTCAGGAGGGAGGCTTACAAGTCAGATTCTCTCACTTCTATTTCCAAAGTGCATGGTGACTTTATTAACAGTGACTTATCTTCCACTTTGTAAGGTTACCATGGGCAAAACATTAGCTCATAGTGTTTGGAAGTTTTTATACAACCTGACTTCTTATGCTTGGTGTTAGATATTTTATTAGGTATTCTATAGGTCCTAGGTGAATACTTGCTAGTCCAGATGAGAAAAATTAAAATGTATTAATACATATGTAAATTTAGGTAAATATTAATAGATTGCCTTATGACATTTTCAGACATCGTTATTACTAAAATACCCTACTCCCTCCTTCTATTGTATTTATTTCCCTCTTGCTACCTTAATAAAGATGCTAATTTCCCATTTCCTGCTTCAAATCACTTGTAATTCTGTTATTGCTGTTACCCTCTGTGGTCTCCTTTTTACTTTTTTGCATTCTATAGTCACTCCAGGTTATTTACTTACATCAGAAGACTTGTGCTAGGAGGCTCAAATGAGAGAACATGCAAAATTGTGTTTCAGGGTCTGAGTTACCTCAGTCACAATAGAGTCTTCTAGGTCCATTATTTATGAATATTGTGATTTTACAAATATTGCAGATATTATGATTTCAGATATTTACATGTTTCTAACCATCCTTGTAGCACATTTTCATTATCCGTTAATCAGTTGGCGTACACTAAAGTCATTTCCACACCTTAGTTGTTTTGTATTGCTCTGTAGAGACACTATGTGCACAGCAACTCATAAAGAAAAGAAAATTACCAGGAACTTGCTTAGACTTTCAGAGATTTAGTCCATTCTCATCATGTCCAGGAACATGGCAGCTGGAAGAGAGCCAGTGGGTCTTGTTTGAGCATTGTGAAACCTCAAAGCCCACCTCCAGTGATACTTCCTCCAACAAAGAAATACTTCTTAATTTTTTCAGATAGTGACACTATACAGTAACCAATCATTCACTTATATGAGCCTATGGGAGTGATTCTTATTCAAACAGCCACATTCCAATTAAATAAGGTGAGCAATGAAAATGGCTGAGTGATATCTGTAGATTATGAATCCTTTGTGTATATGCCAAAGCATAGTACGTTTCACTGTTTTTGAGGTATCTATACCTAGCTCCCAAAAAATCACACACAGAGTCTTATTATTAGGTTTGAATGCCTTGCCTTATCTGGGCTTTTTGCTAGCCAGATTTTTAAACTTTAATTTACCCATCTACCTTTCCCTCTGGGCTTTTATCTTTCTGAGTTCTGTATAACTTACTTTCCTTCTTACTCCATGGCTGGCTGCATGGCGTGGCTGGGTCTTGACTTCCTCTTTTCCTTGTTCTATTGTTCCTCCTCTTCCTCATTTTTCCTTCTATTTATACTCTGCCCTCCAGCACCACCTCTCCTCACTCCTGCTTCACAATTGGCCATACAACTCTTTATCAGACCATCAGGTGTTTTACACTGACACAGCAACACAGCTTCACAGAGTTAAACAAATGCAGCCTAAACAAAAGTCACACACCTTAAAATAATATTCTACCACGCCAACAAGTAGCATATGGTACATATGATAGACTTATTTTTAGATTCCTGAGTTTTCTCAATACTGACTTAGAGAATTTTGGACCATTTTGTAATTGCTCCCAAGGGGGGAATTTTCCTTTCTCCCACAACCATTAAGACACTTATGATCAATTATATTAACTGGTATAAGATGTTTTGATTTACTGATAACGATATGGTATTTTTGAAATGTCTATTTGCTTTTTTTTTCTTCCTTTGAGAATTCTATGGCCAGAGTTTTTGAATGTTACTTATGTTTGTCAATAATTTGTGTTAAATTTATTTAAGACTTCCACCCCGGTCAAATGTAGACCTGAAAAAGGTTATCTCCCAGTTTATACATTTCCCCTTTGTTTCTCTCCAGCTCTAATACAATAATCTCTGAATTTCCCATTGAATTTGCTTTTATATTTTTTAATCAATCTATCTAAGAATCCACAATAGAGAACACTTGTATAGAAATATTTTTGCATTTTGGAATTTTTAACAATATAATATTTCTCTTTATAGCCCTATACAAAATTTTTCAGTTATTTTTATTCATTTATTTGTTTAGTTCCTGGAGACAGAGTTTCTCTATGTAGTCTTGGTTGTACTAGAATTCACTTTGTAGACCAGGCTGGCCTTGAATTCATGGAGACCTGCTTGCCCCTTCCACCTTCGCCTGATAATTATTTTTATTTTTAAGCTAAATTTACCATAAAAAGAATAAAATTTATATCAATGGTTTTCATTCTACTGAAAGCATTGCTTAGACAAAGGTCCTGAAGGTATCTGCATGAGTTCACATTCGGTTTTATAAAAATTTTTAAAAATTAGGAAACAGTTTTGCTGTTTTGCTTTGTCCATTATGGTTTTTGTCAATTTTCCATTTTTTAACAGATATAGCTTGCTATATTGATTTATTTTCCTTTTGTCATGTTAAATACTGCGACAGAACAAATTAAATATGTTTATTTTTGCCTCAGAGTTCTAGAACACATCCCATCACAGCAAGCAAGTTATAGTGGCAGAAACTTTTGGCAATTGATCATTTTGTTAAGGAGATGGAAGCATACATTGCTTTGACATCAGATAAAGAAAGTAAATTTGTATGTTAATGTTGGTGATTGCAGTATCTTTAGTATTAAAGATATATCACTTTGAAATTTCCTAGACTTCCCTCCTAGGCATAGAGAACTTCATCAAATGAATTCCTATAAGACACAGTGAGTGTAGAATAAAAAAAATGGGATCTGTTGCAGAGTTTAGGGAAGTACTCAGATGAAGTCAAAGGGATATTGTTTACAAACATACAATATTTATTAAACTAAATATAACAGCCTCTCCTAGCAGTGGGTTATGCCACAGTGATTGACAGGACCACTTGAATTAGTTCTTAAGAAAAATAATAATAATAAAATCAAAAAGAGTATCATGTTTGTTCTTTGCCAGAATGCCCCTGGCTAGATAGTACCTGTGGGCAATAGAGAATGTCATGTCTCAACCAAGCGTTTGTGATAGATTTCAGATTTAATTATTTTGCCAAGAGTTCAAATTCTCAATTTCAGTTTCTGCTGACTATGAGGATAGAAATCAGTCTTTAATGGCCATGAAGCCTAGAGTATCTCATCAGCATCATTATATTTAGGAAATATAATTTTTAAAAAGCCAGGATATACTCAAGCATATTAAACAAAGTGGGCCAGCCTGTCCAGAGGCTGCTAGCATCCTGGTCCACCCATGGGAGGAGCCTGCCTTACAGAGCCCTGCTCAGAGCCTCCTGGATATGGGAATGCACCTAGGGGAGTCCATCCAGGCAAACCAGCCCATCCAGAGTCTGCCAGTGTCCTCGTCCCACCTCCACCCATAGGAGGTTAAGCATGGGCCTGTTTCTGGCCTGCCTTCTAGGGACATACTTGGAGCCTCCTAAGGACTGGAGACTGTGCAATTCCTGGGGAACCCGTCCGGACAGACTGGCCTATCCAGAGTCTGCCAGCATCCTAGTCCCACCTTCACTCACAGGAAGAACCTGCCTTCTAGTGCTCTGCTTGGAAATTCCTGAAGACTAGGGGCCCCCACAGTCTGAGGGAATGCTAGAAATATAATAGAAAAGCTGGGTAAATGATCAGGAACTACATATGGAGTCATAACCAGCAGAATACAAGAGATGGAAGACAGAATCTCAATCATTGAAGACACATTAGGAAAAATAGATTCATCGACCTAGAAAATCTTAAGTCCAAAAATCCCTAACACAAAATATGCATGAACTATGGAACACCATGAAAAGGCCAGATCTAAGAATAATAAGAAGTTGAAGATACCCAACTCAAAGTTGATGACAGTACATTCAACAAAATCATAGGAGAAAATATTCCCAAAATAAAGAAATGCCAATGAAGAAAACTTTTTATGAGGCTACAATTACCTTGGTATCAAAGCCACACAAAGATATAACTAAAAAGGGAACTACAGACCAATATCCCTCAAGAGCATTGATGTATAAATACTGAATAAAATACTGGCAAATTGAATTAAATAACACATGAGAGAAATTACCCCGCATGACCAGGTCGTCTTCATCCCAGGGTTGCAGGGATGGTTCAACATATGAAAATCCATCAATGTAATTGACCATAAAAACATGTGATCATCTCACTAGATGCTGAAAAAGCCTTTGACAAAATCCAGCATCCCTTCATGATAAAGGTCTTGGAGAGATCAGGGATAATAGGAACATACCTAAACATAATAAAATCAATATACAGTAAACAAACAACCAACATGAAACTAAATGAAGAGAAACTCAGTGCAATTCCTGTAAAATCAGGAACAAGACAAGATTGTCCACTCTCTCTATATCTCTTCAATATTTTACTAGAAGTACTACCTAGAGCAATAACAAAACAAAAGGAGATCAAGGGGAAAGGGACAAGATCCCCTGAGAAAATTGGGAGCATGAGGGAGGGGAGAGGGAGTTAAGTGAAAGAGAAGCATAGATGAGGGGAGAAGAGGGCATGAGGAACCAGGAAGATTAAGTCAGGGAAAGAATAGAGAAGAATAAGAAAAGTGATACCATAATAGAGGGAGCCATTATAGGTTTAAAGAGAAATCTAGCACTAGGAAAATGACTAGAAATCTACAAGGATGACCCCAACTAACAATCTAAGCAACAGGAAGGAGTAATGAGCAAAGGGGTCAAGATCAGGCTAGAGAGTCCCACAGAAACAGCTGACCTGAAAAAGGGGGAGCTCATGGACCCCAGTCTGATAACTTTGAAACTAGCATAGGACTGACCTAGAACCCCTGAACATGGATGTTAGTTAGGAGGACTGGGCATTCTATGGGGCATCTAGTAGTGGCTCAGTATTTATCCTTTTGGGAGCCCATTCCACATGGAGGGATACTCTCTCAGCCTAGACACATGAAGGAGGACCTGGGCCCTGCCCTAAATGACATGACAGACTTTAAAGATTCCTCATGGAAGGCCTCACTTTCACTAGGAAGCAGTAAGGGGATTGGATTGGGGGTGGTGGGGGAACAGTGGAGGAGGGTAGGATGGGGAACTGGGAATGACATGTAAAATAAGCTTGTTTCAAATTTAAATTAAAAGTTAAAAAACTGAAAAAGGGTGTTAATCATAATGATATTTTTCAAAATATTGTAAAGGTAATAAATGATTTTAACAAAAGAGAATGCATGAGGTACCTATTCACTCTTGATGTGTAAGTAGTCTAAAATCCTTTGAAATTTATTATGACTCATGGAGCAACACAGGGGTTACTTTATATTCAGTATGTGCTAATTATATCAAAGGCACTAGACAAAGACTGTGGATGACTTCACTGTGATTAAAGCTCCTGACTCTGGAGCATGAGGCTGAGAGATCAGTTCATAATCTTTCAAGCCACTTATCTTTCAGGTGGGTCTGGAGGCCTGCTTGCAATTCCAGCCATAGAAGAGGAAAACAAATGATCTGCTACCTACAAGAAACTAGAATGAGACTAGGCTTTTGGCAAACTCTAGGCTTGATTGAAGACTCTCCTTCATAAATAAGGTTTAAGAATTTTCATGGATGATTACAGATACCACATTCATATGCACATCAATGTATACATGCAGTCATTTGTCATGTGTGCACACATGTATATATGCAGGCATTTGACCAGTGCATACTCACAAAGAGAAAAATAAAATGCACTAGATCAGTATATATAAGAAGAAATGAAATAAAATATCTAATATTACTTTGAAATTTTGAAGAAAATATGTACAGATTTTACTTTTATTTACTTTTAAAAGCAAATGAGTTTTTTTTTTTATAAAAAAAAACTTGTTTTCAAAATAGAAATTGAAATAATTGCAGAATCTGATATACTGCATGAAAATTTGGATGACAATAAAAATAGTAACTCATTTATCCCCAAGTACTAAATTAAGCAAAGTAATGAAGAGATAGTGATAAAAATAAATTGATGTATCAAATGAAATAAACAAGAAAATGCACCGGTCTCCAAATACTGAGGCACTCCTGATGATAATGACCTGTTATTATAACTGAAATCTTTAGTTTTGAGTTTTAAATTTCTGTGACAAGATTGAGTGGAATCAGGTCAGTTTGGGGTAGAGGCAACCTGCTTAGGAATGACTTTTGCTGCCAGTCATATGACAACAAAGCTGTTTTTAAAACACTGCCATGGGACTACTGATGTGCATTTTAAAGCTTAATTACACATAATCGGTACTCTGCAACTCATTGCTTCAATCTTCTTGAAGAAAATGCACAGCTCCTGGAGTTGTTGACTAAGTTGGTATTTGAAATAATTATGTGTTATTTTCAGTTCAGTGATGGATGGTGTATTTTAAACACTCTTGAAGTTGATTTTTTAATGGGTAAATGTAATGATATAGCTTTCATATTATAAAGCTCTCCAAAACTCACAATATACATAGAGCAAAGATTTTAAGACTCTAAAACTAACCTATATTTTTTTAAGACTTGGAAGAGAAACTTGAATTCAAATGAGAAGCAAAACATTTATTCATGATTTGGGTTAACTAAAAAAAATGTTGGTGTGCAATTTGACAACATATTTGGAAGATTTTGACAAATTACATAAAAAAGAAATAACAATGATTTATTAGAATATTAAAATAAGTATGCCAATTGATTTATTTATTAAGAAATTAAAAAATAAATGTAATGTAAATCTGCACAATAAAATAAACATTAATACATAGGGATTACTTTGAATTTGTTGAGAATAGGGAAATAAACCAGTTACATAACATGTTAAAACTAATGTTATTTAAGGCAAGAGTCACATCTGTATAAAGGTAATTGGAAATTGGATAACACATAAATATTGGCAAATATTTATTTTTGATTGAATTGGCATAGAATACTAACCCTATGTGGAAAATATTATCCAAATAATCAGTCCTGTAGAGGTAACATCACAAAGAGCTGGCTAAATAAATCTTTCATTTCCAAGAATATTAAAATTGTTGCACAAAAATTTAAGTTTAATATAATTTATGTTTTGAAGGAAATATGATGTTTTTCCCCAAATTTTATAATTCTAATGAGCTAACATTGAAAATTTTTGAAGTTTAAGATATGTTTTTAAGCTGGGCAGTGATAGTACATGCCTTTTTTCCTAGCACTTGGGAGGTGAAGGTAGGTGGATTTCTGTGAGCTGAAGGCTAGCTTGGTCTACAGAGTGAGTTCCAGGACTGCCAGGGATACACAGAGAAACTCTATCTTGAATCCCACTTCCTTCACTAAATAGCGAAAATAAAACTTGTATAAATAAAATATGATGATAATGATTAAAAAAAAACAATTAAAAACAATTTCAAGTACATCCATGAAAGGAAAAAGAATTGGAAGCAGAATATTTCCTAGCCTGTACTTTGAAAGTAATATCATAAAATATGTTTAGGTTTCAGGATTGGTGGTGTTATATTGTAACATGTCTATTCCTAAGTTGAAATAAGCTAGTTTATCTCTTTTAGCTTTGATTCCAAAACACTAGACTATTTTAATACTTTCTTCTTATTGTTTTTTTAAAAAATATAAACCTAGTATTTTTTTTAGTAAGATGTGTTATCAGAGACTGAGAGACCCTTCCAGCTTTAACAGGGTTGGAGAAGGAATGAGAGATCAGGGAGGATTAGACAGAGGAAGAGAAAGGTGAGAAAGAAGATAAAGACAATGACAAGAATCTTAAGACTGAAGATGTGGTGACAGATGAGGATGATATAGTCAAAGAAAGGAAAAAGAAATCCAAGTAGGTTAAGGAGAAAAACACTTACCAGAGAGATTAGGGTAAGAGTAAGAGAATATGGATGAGAAGCCTTGCTCACTTCATTAGGGAATATGGTCAAATATATAATAACCTGACCAAAGATGGGCAAGACCAGTTGGCAGTCATGGTGCTGGTTTTATAAACTGGAGGGGTATGCAAAATGTTCTGGAGATGGTAGGAAACACCTTTTCCAGTTGGTCAGTGGCTGAGAACTGAAAGCTAAGTAACCACATGAATTTATTCACTGGGAATTACTCGCAGAGATCTGTGCGCAGTGATTTCACTTTGCCACCTATTGGGAATCCATGTGGTAGCCATGGCAGCCAGGGCACTGCCTGAAGCTATACTTCTCAAGAATAGCATTCTAAATTAACTTGACATTAGGGCTACATTCTGTGGAGCTGCCCATAGTACTCTATTCCTAGTACTTCAGGAGTATGGCATTGTTCCAGTGTTAGATGATTAAGATTGTGATGTGAGGCACTTTTGTATTTAATTATACTACTTGTTTTGTTTTTCTGTTTTGCTGTTGTGTTTTGAGGATTTCTTGGTAGAACGTTACTTTGAAATCAGAATATTGTTCTTCATTCCTTGACAAGCTCCTTTTTACCTTTTTTAAAAATAAGAAGAAAAACAACAAACTGTATGATCCTCGCATGTTCATCATGGGCAGCTGTGAGGAACTGATATCTGAGTATCTTTGACAGGACCCTGAACATCTAGGAAATATTCCAACAGAGCAAAATCCTGAGAGTCATCCTCAAAGACATTGTGAAGAAGACCTGTGAGCCCTTCTTCGTGTTGGCAGTAGACGAAATAGAGGTACAAAAAATTCTATGAGGTGTTCACTAAGATGTTAAAACTTGAAATCTGTGAAGAGTCTACTAACTATAGACACCTTTCTAAGCTCCTCTAGTACCATACCTCTCAATCATGACTTCCTATCAGAATGTGTTTCTTGCATGAAAAAAACACAGAGGTCTACCTACATTGCAACTCATAGAGCAAACAGCAGGTGGCCAACTCTGCCTATGTGGAGCGTGTGCAGAACCTGGGCTTTGCTGTGGTGTATGTGACTGAGTTAGTTGGTGAACAATGCATGCAGCAGCTCAAGGTGTTTGATGGAGAGAAACATCATTTGTCTCATGTCTCATGACCAACATGTCATCATGTCTTTGTCTCATGACCAACAAGGGCCTGGACTACCAGAGATTGGAAAAGGAAAAAGAAAACAGAGGAGAGTAAAGAAAAGTTCAAAAATCTCTACAATCACATAAAGGAGAGCTTGGATAAGGTTGATAAGGTTATCCTGTTGTTGAAACTACTACATGATGTTTAGTTGCCACAGTTTTTCAACACCAGGAGGGTATTGACAATATCTGCACTCTGTTTTCCTGTGATGGCACGGTTGGAAATGTGTACTGTGGATGGCATTGCTTATATCTTGTGAACTACAGGATGCTTGAGTAATATCAATTAAAACTAATCAAATTCTACCTGAAAAGTGGGGTGATGAGTCATAAGACATAATGAACTCATATGATAGTTTCTAGAGTGAATATGTAGCCCCTAATTTTATATATCAGAAAAAATAATGCAATATTTATAACATTGACAGAAGAATTGGAAATATTTGTAGAACGACTGAAATTATCTCTGTTTTTAAAGCCCATTTTGTAATTCTTCTAGCAAACCATGTTTTAATTACAGGAAGCAATTAATTTTAACAAAATGTCAAATAAAATTTTATTGCTAATTTCTTTTTAATTAACTTTCAGAAACAACCCTGTGTGTGTGGCATACTTCAGACACTGATTAAAACGTTAGTCCTGTAATGCTGTGGGCATTAGCTATAGAACATGAATCTGTTGATGCCCTAAGAGTTAGACACACTAACAGAATCTAGTAACTAATTGAAAAGTAATGGACCTCAGTGTAACTCAATGCTATAAAAAAAAATGTCTTGCAGCCTTTAACATGCATCATTTTAAAATTCACTACTATATGGGATTGTGTTATAGGGATTGTGTGGCTTTGAATTGGTTTACATTAGTAATTGATCCTTTACTTTTTAAATTAAATTAAAAAGTTTCTCTGATAGCACAGAGTGCCCACATATACACTGTAACCCATCTAACCTATTGTCAGCCTCATGTATTAGTATTACACACCTATTACATACTGATGCACTCCTGCTCAATATCATTAACTAAAATTAAAACAAAAACTTTGCTCTCATGAAATCTTTTCCTTTTCTATTCCAGGCACTGGTCCAAAATATATTGTACTTAGTTGTCATACATTTTCAGGTACTTCAATGCTGAAAAAAATTTCTCACATTATCCTTGTTAATAGTTACTTTGACAATATTAAGGGAAATTGATCAAGTCCATTGTATAAATTTTTTGAAATGCGAACTTATCTGTTTGCATTTTTCCTTATGAAAACATTTGTATAATAAGTTTTAGAGAGGAACACTACAGTGTAATGTCACTTTCAGCACCTTACAGAAGCATGTATATCATCAACGTGATTAGTGAGTGTTGACGTGACTATCTTGCCTAAATGGAGTTGTTTTTAATTCAGAATTATGTTTCCATTTTTGTCTATACATAGAGTGCTTTTTTGATAGAAGTGACAGTGAATACCCTACACTCAGTTGCACAGTCAGTCTTTTACTTGTTAGCATGGACTATGTGGTTTTCATTTTTAAAGTTCTTCTGTCTGGGAGATTTTTTTATCAAGTGCATCATTTATTAATTTGAGCAATCATTGATTTACATGAATATGCAATCACAAATATAGTTTTGGCTACAACCTAACACTGTGTAGATAGTCTCTGACTCAAATTATTACTGCTTTAAAATCAGTTTTTATTTTTTCTGAGTCACCCACAATCCTCTTAGATGTAGCCCACTCTGTTACCAATTGAGGTTTTATTATTAAAATGTATTTCCTTACTTTGTTATTATGAAGTATCCTGGGCTCAGGTCATGTGTCCTGACACATTCCTAGCATCACCCAGTGTTTCTAAGTAACTCCACCTTTCAGTCGGGTTTCTACTCAAAATTTATGGAATAAATGAAATAAAATGTATAGTGTCATCTAAAACTTGAAACAAGAAACATTCCCAATTAATTTCATAAGATCTAGTTAATATAAAATACAACTTACTGAATGACTCTTCTTGGAGAGATGTGGACAAACATCTAATCCCCCCAGAATATGCATCACAATAGATCCATTGAGCAAATCAATCTAAGCCTAACCCAGGGAACAAATGAGTAAATTGGAGTTGCTTACAGGATTATGGGTGACAGCCATGTGTTACTGAAATGCCGCTGCTTCATCAACTATCAGACCCCAGCTTGGGTGATGACAATGCCTCTTGATCTTCCTGGGGAGCTTCCAGTCAGCTACAAGTATTTCTTCCAGGGCAACACACTGCTCCTCAGAAATCTTGGAGAAAAACCTTTATGAATCTGGTACTCGGACATACCAAGGTTTGCAAGTAATTTTAGCATTCTACACCTATGATCCTCCCTCTTTCCTTCAGGAGTATTGTTTCAGTCTAAATGAAATAGCTATGTAACAACCAGTTAATCTTAAAAACCAATTAAAATTCTTAGGAAAAAAATTACAAATATCTCTTATGAACATAGACAGATAACAAAATATAAGATAATATTAATCAAGAATGTACAAAAGGCTTATAAGTTATATAAAGTAGGATTTATTCTAGTCTGCTTTAATATTCATAAATCAGTTCATAAGATTCACATAAACCCATTTAAAGAGGAAAACTGATATAATATTGTCAGTTTATACAGGAAAATAATTTGTTAATGTCTAGCCCAGAGTTATGATTATACACATAAAATGAGCATAAGGAAATTTCCTCAACTTGAGAAACAAAAAGATCAACAAGATACAACAAATGTTACATGTAACACTGAAAACTACAATGTCTCCCTACTAAGGAAAGAAGCAAGAGAGGAGTTTCCTGCTGTACCACTTCTCCAAAGTATTGTACTGGACGGGAAAAGGAGCGAAATTTAAATAATACATTTAAGTTCAACACCAAATTATAATTCATGTAACTCTTAAAATGTTCACTTGGTAATCAATAATTTGATAAAACTAAAAATTTTTAGAAAAAGGCAGTGATATTCACAACATGTAGAAATCATGTATATCAGTCCTGGGAAATCTGATTAAATCACAAAACTTAAAGTAATCTCAACTCTATTAGCTGGCAAATTCTCTTGAACCAGGTTTTTACCTGACCCTGAAATGCCCACCCTCTGCTTTCCAGTAGTCTCTTTCAGTACCCTCCCTTTATGTCCCCACAACCTTATCTCTCATGTTCCTATCATCATATGCCCTCAGTTCACTCACAAAATATCCTATTTCTCCTTCCCAGAGAAATCCCAGCATCACCCACCCTCACCCCATTTGTCTACCTTGTTACCTAGTCTCTCCAGGTCTGTGGATTTTAGCATAGTTACCCTTTATTTTACAGCTAATATCATTTTATAAGTGGCGGTTTTCTGAGAAACCACCACAATGACATCCAAAGTGTCTGTATGCCTTTGTGTGTTAACTTGACACACGCCAGAATCATCAGAGAGATAGGAGCCTCAGCTGAGGAAATGCCTCCTTGAGAACCAGCTCTAAGGAATTTTCTCATTTAGTGATCAATGGGGGAGGAACAGCCCATGGTGGGTGGTACTCTCCCTGGGCTCAAGTCCCTCCATCTCTCCATCAGCTCCAGCCTCCAGGATCCATCCCTGTTTGAGTGGTTGTCCTGACTTTCTTCAGTGATGAACAGCAATGCTTAAGTATAAGCCAAATAAACCCTTTCCTCCCCAACTTGCGTTTTGGACATGGTGTTTTATGGCAGTTATAGTAACACTAAGATATTGTACACATTACACTACCATTAGCTATAGAGGAGTGTTTTCCTTGCTTTACTTCCTCTCTAGCGTGTGCCGTCACTTGTGTTTTTGATGTTAGCTATTCTGATAGATGGAAATGGTAACTCAGAGTTGTTTTGATTTGCATATCCTAATGGCTAAGGATTTTGAACATTTCCTTAAGTGTTTCTCCCAGCCATTTGATAATCTTCTGTTAATAGTTCTATATTTAGATATGTACCCCATTTTTAAATTGAATTATTTGGTTTGTTGCTATCTAGTTTCTTGAATTCTTTATATAATTTGGAAATCAGATCTCTAATGGATATAAGGTTGCTGAAGACATTTGCCCGTTCTGTAGGATGCTATTTTGTGCTATAGACAGTGTACATTACCTTACAGAAACTTTTCAGTGTCATGAGATTCCATTTATTAATTGTTGATATTAACACATGTATTATTGGCATTCTGTTCAGGAATTGTCTCCCGTGCCAGTGCATTTGAGATTATTTCCCACTTTATCTTCTATCAGCCATATTTATGTTGATATCTTTGATTGACTTGTACTTGAATTTTTGCACTGTGATATCAACATGCAGGTAGACTTTGAAGATGCTTTTTTTTCCATTGTATAGTATTGACTTTTGTGTAAAATGTTAGGTGTTTATGGGTGTTGTGGATTTATGTCTTGGCTTCAATTTGATTCCTTTAATCCATATGTCTATTTTTATGCCAATACCATGTGGTTTTTATTACTTTACCTCTACAGTAGAGCTTGAAATCAGGGATGGTGATAAATGCCAAAGTTCTTTTACTGTCCAGGATTGTTTTAGCTATCATGGATTTTTCGTTTTTTATATGAAGTTGAGTATTATTGTTTCAAGGTCTGTAAAGAATTTATTTGGCAACTAAGCACTGAGCTGAACTTTTAGAATCCAGTTGTAGAGATGGAGGAGTGATGAGCAAAGGGGTCAATACCATGTTGGGGAAACCCAGAAACAGCTGACCTGAGCAAGTGGGAACTCCATAATGACAGCTGGAGAACTTGAATATGACTGAACTAGGTACCCTGAACATGGGAATCAGCCGGGGAATCTTGGGTAGGCTATTGGGCTGCTAGCAGTGAAACCAGAATTTATCCCTAGCACATGAATTTTTTTTTTTGAGCCCTTTCCCTAAAGAGGGATGCTATCTCAGCCTAGATATAGAGGAGAGGGCTTCCTGCCTTAACTGATGTGTCATACTTTGACATCCTCCATGGGAGGCCTAATCCTCTCTGAGGATTGGCTCAGGGGTGGCATGGGGAGATAGTGGGAGGGGAAATGGGAATACAGGATGGAGAGGAAACCGGGATTGGCATGTTAGATTGTTTTTAATTTAAGTAAAAAAAGATTAATTAAAAGACTTGTGTTGGGATTTTTAATTGGAATTACATTGAATCTGTAGAGTATTTCTGGTAAGATAACCATTTTTTTTTTTTTTTTACTGTTTTTCCTACCAACCCATGAGCTAAGAAGATCTTTCCATCTTCTAACATCTACTCTACTTTCTTTCTTAAAAGACTTGAAGTTCTTGTCATATAGGTATTTCACTTGCTTGGTTATAGTATGCCAAGGTATTTTATGTTATTTGAGGTTAGTATAAAGTGTGTTGATTCTGTGATTTCTTTCTCAGCCTTTTATCATTTGTACATAGGAGGGCTACTGATTTTTTGAGTTCATTTTATATACAGCCGCTTGGTTACAGGTCTTTTCAGCTATAGAAATTCCATGGTAGAGGTTTTAGGGTTGCTTATGGACATTATCATATCACCTGCAGATGATGACGATACCTTGACTTCTTCCTTTTAGATTTGTAGTCCCAGGTTCACTTAGTTTTCTTACAGCTCTAGCTAGAACTGAATGGATAGGGAGAGTGGAAAATCTTGTTCATGATTTTAGTCGAAATGCTTTGAGTTTTTAGCCATTTAATTTGATGTTGGTAATCAGCTTGCTATATATTGTTTTTTTATCATGTTTAGTTATATCTCTTGTATCCTTAATCTTTTTAAGACTTGTATCATGAAGGTGTGTTGGATTTTTTTCCACATCTAACTAATGAGTATCATGTGGTTTTTATTTTTTCCTTAACATTTGTTTATGATGAAGGGGTGTTGAGACTTTTTCAGCATCTAGGAGTTGGTCATGTATTTTTGTCTTTTTTATCTTTCATTTTATTTATATGATGGGTTACACTGACAGATTTTTAATATATTGAGCCATTCCTGCAACACTTGGATGATGTCTACTTGATCATGGTGGATGATCTTTTTGATGTGTTCTTGGATTCAGTTTACCAGTAGTTGGTTCAGTATTTTTCCATCAGTGTTCATGAATTAAATTTTGTCTGTTATTCTCTTTCTTTGTTGATTCTTTTTCTGGTTTGGGTATCACAGTGACTGTGGCTTCATAAAATGAATCTGTGATACTGATGCTGTGGTTGGACATTCTTGTCAGAACACAGAATGCCAAAGTTTAATTTTCTTTTGTTCTACTCACTGAATACAAAACTACACAAGCAACAACTGTAACATTATTTAGATAGAATAGCCTCAGAAAAACAGGAGATGTAAAGAATACACAATCTCTTCATTTCTAAATATGTTGCTCCTTTTATTGTTTTCTAAGAATGCCTTGTTTTTTAAAACTTTTTCATTAATTCTTTTAGATTTTGTATCATGTAACCCAATTCAACTTATCGCCTCATCCTTTTGGCTTCACCCTCTGGCCCTACAACCTCCATCACCAAAACAAAACAAAACAAATAAATAAAATTTAAAGAAAATGAATAAAAGAAACAAATCTCATTTTGGATGCCTCAGTGTGACACAGTGAGTCACACAATATACCCTTTAGTCCATACTTCTCTGCTTATAAGTACTTATTAAAATCAGTACTTGGTCTGATTCCAGACCCTCATTGGGACTCTTATGGACATCCTGCTGTTGGCCTGTGTCATGGAGATGCTTTGCGATCTGCAATACTGGTCGTTCATGTACTCTTGCAGATCATAGATAGGGTAGATGTTAGAGTAACCCAAAATTCATAGACACGGTTCTGGGTCAGGATGCTAGTTGGTTTGGTCTCCCCCATCCTCATCACCAGCATGAGCTCTTTGGCATCACTGCAAGAGGTGTGGCTACTTTGCCTGCTCTTACACTATCAGGATTGACTCACTCATACCTAGCACTTACACCATCAGGTCCAGCTCAACAAACAGGGATGACTATGCCAAATGCTGCAACTGGTGAGAAGCAGGACCAGTTCTCCAGTTCTCTTGCCTGCCATGGACAAGTAGGGTGGGACCAGCTCTCCCATTTCATGTTTTCAATGCAGGATCACTAGCATCTATACCAATAGGGTCAGCTCTACTGTACTGTCCAGGAGAGGTACAGGAGCAACTTTCCTGAGTGCTACAGACGGTAATGGAAGAGACAGCTCTTATGCTCTCATGTCCTCAGGGATGACTATTCCACATGCCACAGACAGTGAGGGTAGGGATGGGGTTAGGATGGCATTACTCCCTTGCCCACATCACTTATAGAAGATGAGAGGCAGGGCCAGGTATCCCATGCTCACTTTCTTGTGGCCAGCTTATTTGTTGACCCCCTCAAAAGGGTCAGCTTTACTGTGCTGCCCAGGCAAGGCACAGGGCATGCTCTCAAGTGCTTCAGCCTGGTGAGGGGCAGGACCAGTTCCTCCTAGTACAGTCTCCAGTGAAGGGTGGGTTCAATTCTGTGCAGCCCTATCCTCCAGGCCTTTAGTGGTAGCGGGATCCACAGACATCAACACATTCTGTGACATATGTGAACTATTTATATTGTAAAAAGTGTTAACAATATATAAAGTGATTTCATCCTACATTCATTGGAATCAAAGGGGGAGCTCTACTTAAACAAATGTGCTGCAAAATCTGAATATAGTTAAAGTAGACTAGGTACATTAAAGACAAGTTTCTTACAAACTGCAAGTCCTATCTAATAGAACTTGCCATTTACAAACAGAGATCCATTATTTAGTTGCTGTGTGCTGATCTACAGAGAATTATACAGGTTGCTCTTACAGAATGGGGAAGGATTTATTGTGACTCACCTTGAGTGTCACAGATAAAGTGCTCTATTAGGCTACATGTACACTAGTTTGCCACTTTGATTTTTATTAAAACCCACTCTGACAGTCCTCAGGGCTTACTGGGATTAAAGACGTGAAAAATATGTTGCCTGCACCTTTGTTAGTAGAGGGCAGAGACAACTGGGCACCAAACTCTACATGATATACTCTCAGTATTTCCATTGTTCTACAAAAAACTGGCTACTGGTCTCTTAAGTTAAAGAGTGACATTTAAGAATTTATTACAGATGGCCTTTTAATGCATGTAGTAAAATTAATATTGCTAAGTACCCAGAGATCCTTCTAAATGATACATTTTGATTTTCACATACATCACTGAACCATGTAAGGAATGCTCATTATGTATCAATTGTGTTCATTGGAATCCATGTGAGAAAAAAAACACATGAAACTATACCAGGTTAAACAATGTACTTTGGTAGACTCATTGTGTAGAATTCATACTGGGCATACTTTAAAGCAACACATCTCAAGAATGTGTAATCATGAGAAATGCAGAATTGTTTAGTTTTGAATGTATTTTACAGTTAGGAAAATAAAATATAAAAGTCCCCCACTTAAAGTGAATTATGTTTATGTGTGAAAACATTAATCAGAATCAATCCTCTGAATCTGGTATAGTAATCTTTTCCTGTCATCAGTGCTAAGCTAATATAATTTCATATTTAAGTGCCAACATCCTTCTTCATTCTGCAATGATGCTGAGATGCCACTTAACTCTCTGAAACCTCCTCAGGCAAGCTGCAGATAAAAGAGCAACCTAAACTGGAGGGGGAACTATCCACTAATATCACTACCCTGGTGGCTACGGCCCGTGAAAGAGGATATTGTAGAAGAGCACAGATTAGAGAAAAGCTGGTTTTCATTCCCTGCAACAATCTCTTTTTGATATGCTATGATCCTATTAACACACCTCTGCTCTAGAGCACAAATGTCTTGGTTACTAAATGTGTACTTTCTACACTAAGTCCTTGTAGTTTCACATGGAAATTGGAAAAATAGTACTATAGATGAATGTGACTATTTTTTTTCTTACTCAATTGTATTAAGCATGTAGAAACTAAAGCCACAGTTGGGTGTGGTGGAAGCACTTACTCTGGAAGACTGCCATGGACTACATAGGAAATTGCACACCAGTGTGGCTACAGGTCAAGACCACAGCTAAGTGAATAGAAATTAAGCAAATGCAAACCAAGGTCAGAGTCCAGAAAGCATCGCTGAAAAACATGCTCCACTTGGATGTTCTTCACTACCTAAAACAAAGCCTAATTCTGGCATATAAAACATGTGAGATTGAGTCTCTTAGACATGCTAGAAGCCACACTAATGAACTTTTATCTGTATAGTTGTCCGAGTAAAGATAGCACTTATAGATATGCTAATATGGATGAGAGAAAGCTCACGAGGTCCCAACCCTGCACAAAGAACTGGGGACAACAAAGGATGCTAAGAGCTGGAGAAATATTATTTTCCAGGAAGTGCACAACAATTTGCTATATAATATCAAATGGTCAGCCCTGAACTCATACATATGAGTAACAGTAGAAATTGAGCAGGCTCTATTTTGAGGACTATATATACATACACACACATATATATATATATATAATATTCATTACATTATTATATGATTAATATGTGATATTAATTACAAAGACAGCAAGTGGGAATTACATGGGAGGGATTTGAAGAAGGATAAAGGAAGGGGAAGCAATATAATTATAGTCTCAAAAATATTTATAAAATCAACAACAAAAATAAAGTGAGCAATGATTTAGGAGAGACAGCCTGTAATTGCTAAGGTTACCAATCATCACTTTTGTAAATTTTGGCATTGCATTCAGAAAAATAGCATTGACTGATTCTTTACTTCAGAAATCTAGAAACATTTTCATTCCTCTAATCATGTCACAGTTGAGAAAACTCAAAAGAGGTTTGTAAATGCTGTGGGACAATTGCCAATTCCTGAACAAAACAGTTGACAGCATTGCTCATATCATGTCTATCTAGAGGATATTTAAAATTATCAAGACAAAAATTGATCTTTAATAGGTACCACTGGATTATTTAGTATTTAAAGATTTATCCTGTAGACTTTATTACTTTTAATATTCTAGTTAATATATTAATATGTTTCTTTCATCCTTATTTCCCCTACCTGCAGTTCCTCCTAAGCCCCTCCTTTGAGCTCTTTCCATATTTTCATCTCTCAAATTAATAGCCTCATTTTCATTGACAATTTTTGCTATGCATTAACACACACACACCCACACACACACACACACACACACCTACTTGTAAGTATGCCCAAATATATAAATAAAAATTACTGAGTCTCTCGCTCTCTCTCTCTCTCACACACACACACACACACACACACACACACACACACACACACACACACAGTTTCAGAATAGTTTCAGAGATGAATATATTTTATTCTATAGGTAGTTGGGACTCTCATTCTTGGGAGAGACTAATTCTCCCTCTTTCAGCAGTAAATAGTTGTCTACAGCTCTTTGCCTTCCGTATTAGCATAGCTCTTGATATTGTCATTATTATGGTCTTGGTTTTGCAGCCATTTCTAGAAAGAGTTTTTAACAGCAAAAAAAAAAAAATCCTGATATTGTGGCTCTTAACTTCTTTCTGTCTTCTCTTTTGTGGTGTTCCCTGAGCCATAGATTCTGGAGATGTGATGTTGACGTACCCATTGAACCTATGTTCCCAATGATCTGTTGATCTCCAACCTGTGTCCAGCTGTGGTTTTCAGTGATGTGACCTCCATTTGTTGTAACAACATGCCTCCTTAATGAGTTGTGTGTGTGTGTGTGTGTGTGTGTGTAAGCATAAGCCTTAGAATGTAGGAAGGAATTATAGTAGTCTAGCAAAGTGGTTTTCTTAATTAGGGTTTCTATTTCTAAGACATAATATCAGGACCAAAAAGCATTGTGAAATGAAGGGTTTCTTTGGCTTACATTTCAGAATTTCTGCTCATCACTGAAGAAATTCAGGACAGACACTCAAACAGAACCTGATCACAGAAGCAGGAGCTGATGCATAGTCATGGAGGGGTGGTACTTATTGACTTGCTTCCCATGGCCTGCTCAGTCTGCTTTCTTATAGAATCTAGGATGAGAAACTGAGGGATGGTACCACCCACCATTAGCTAGGCAGTTCCCCCATTGATCACTAAATGAAAAAATGCCTTGCAGCTGGATCTCATGAAGTCATTTCCTCAAATGTCTTCTTCCTCTCAGATGACTATAGCTTGTGTCAAGTTGAGACATAAAACCAGCTAGACAGTAGTGACAGTAGGTTCTTTTCTATGACATATGGCCTCTATAGCTATTCAAAAATTATTGTTAAGTCCTTTATAAAACCCCTCCCCTTAATGTTTAGGAATCAATGTAGAAGAGAAGGTGGAAAGATTATATGGTCCTGAGGTGGCAGATGACTCCAAGCAAATAGTGTCTTACAGACTCAGCAAGACTGATATAAGAACTCACAGAAACTGTTGTAGCTTGAAAGAAGCTTGCACAGGTTCAGCTAGATAGGGTCCTAGTATGAGAGGAGGAAGTGGATATGGGCTCAAATCCCCAATGAAGAAGTTATATGTTATCATTGCCTGCTAGCAACAGAAAATTCATTTTCTGCAGTTGTGTCTCACTGGGTGTATTAACCACATTTCAGGCTAGATTTCATGTTCAGCACTAGACGGAAACACCAAAGTACCTATGGTATTTTTATAGACATTTTATCTCATTTTTCTTTGTTTGGATCTTTTTCATCTTATTAGACTTTTGTTTGTATATTTTGGTTTTTGTTTTAGTGTTATTTTGTGTAGATTTTTGTATGTGCATTTTGTATTTGGTGAGAGAGAGAACTTGGGGTTTCTTAGGTACAATGTACAGAAGGTTTGGAAGGAGTTGAGGAAGGACAAAATGGTGATGAGAAAAAAAAATCAGAACCAAAACTCTCTTTAGAAGTTTGATGCTCTAGTCACCATATATTACATTTTCTCCCAACATGAGTGTCATGTACATAATCACAGAGACACAAGATATTTTATATGGTTTTAATTAATACAAAATGTTTTTACAAATATTACTTTTTATTACTTAGTTTTATGTAAGTCACAGTATCTTCAAAAAGGAGGACGTCTTACTTTCCAAATAATTTATCAAAATATTTATAAAAATATGGTAACCCAATTGAATGGTAACCAATTTTTCTGTGTTCAATTTCCACAGTTCTGAGGACTGGAAGCAAAACTTGTTGAACAATATTTGCTGTAGGATAACCCTTTGTATGATGTGAATATGTTTTATATCCTCTGGTTAACAAAATAGCTGATTTAGCCTATGGCAAGGCAGGGCAGAGCCAGTTGGAAAATTCAAGGAGAGATACAGGAGAAGAAGGGTGGAGACTGGGCAGACAAGATCCATCTGCCCCAACAAGATGTCAGAGAACCAGTAAGCCACATGCTGTTATGAGCAGTTTTTTTCTGCCAGCATGGCCCAAAGCCACACCAGTCTCACACACAGAGACATTGTATTAGACATAAAGCTATTAGCCTCTTACTAGTGTTACTTATTAGCTGCCTCTGTGTTAAATATTAACCCATTTATATTAATCTAAGTATTTCCACGTGGTCTCATCTTACCAGAGAGAGGGTCTGGACCTCTGTTCTCTCAAGTCTGTACATGTTGACTCCTCCCTACTACTTCCTGCATCCTTCTTGTCTCCTAGTCTTACCTATCTTGCTTTCCTATTGGCCAACAGTGCTTTATTCACTAACCAATAAGAGAAACATATTTACAGAATGACATCTCTTATCAACAGGTCACATGGAAATATATTGTTTAAGATTAATATAAATGGGTTAAAATAAGTTGTACTAGCTAGTTAATAAATAAGGTTGAGTAATAGACCAAACAGTTTATAGGTAATATGAAACTTCTGGGTTATTATTTTAAATTTGGCTGTAGTACCTAGGACTGGGCAGGACATAAAAGCCTCCATTTATGTATATTCATATCCATAAATATATTCTGTGCTTGTGTAATGAACAAGGTACAATGATGACTACTAATGAATTATTTGAAAGCTTCATGAAGTGCAGCAACTATTTAATATAAGTACATGCAACAGAAGAAACACGAGTTTCTTCTTTTATTTGAAATTTTAATATAAATGCACGATTTTCCCTTTGCTTACATGTCACAAAATCTTTCAATTTATCTGTTTGATCTCTTTCAAACTGGGGTCTTTTTCACTATTATGTATATGACTCTCAACACTGTCTTTTTTGTTTGTGTGTGTGTGTGTGTGTGTGTGTGTGTGTGTGTGTGTCTGTGTGTCTGTGTCTGTGGGTCTTTGTGTGTAGGGTTGAGGCCTCATGGAAGGCATTCTCCCATCCAGTTTGACATGTCCATTTGTGACATTCTTGTTTAGCTTATGATTGCTGAGATTTACTGGCTGCAGATTTTGTAATTGCTAGGAGCCATAATCTGAGAGCAAACTGAATCACTGTATCTTATAATGTTTCCACCTCAGAGAACATCTCAGGAGATGAGGAGCAGATATGTATTCAAACCTTTAAACTGATAAAAAAAAAAACCATAAGCACCAATTTCTTACTGATGAGTTGGTTTCCATAGTTGATAATGAAACAGACTAAATTGTAAGAGCTACTAGAAGACAAAAGTAATTATGTATGCTTAAAAGAATAAAAACTTGAGAAATTATGTGGCATATCTTTTGTTTCAGAATTTTGGTGCAAAGTAAATGATTTTGCATAAAATGTTATAAATATAACGATCTCAGGATAAATATACATTTGAAATCTTGAAAAAACTTTAAAAGTTTACTAAAGTGGAGATAATCTTTAAGGGACCAATGTTGTGCATAACAGTAAAATATTTAAAAGTTAATCAAAATAAGCCTTCAGAAACATCAGTAAAAAGAGCAACAGTTACTGGAGAATGAATATAGCCCAAATAGAGAGGATTTGTTCCTGCAATCCCATCATTAGTTTAGATGCAATAGAAGAAGTTTAAATTAGGTGTTAGAAGTCCATAATTTCAGGAAACAACTTAAGATGATATTCTGATAATAAGATAAGAGGGAGGATGCTGCATGAAAATATTTGTGTAACCAAGACTCAAAAATTGAACACTCATCTATCTGGATATATCTATGAATGAATCAAGTATAAAGTCTGTGTCAGTTCCAATGATTAATTTAGCACATGCCATACTCAAATATGTCTCAATGTTTGATATATTGTCAATAGATGTTTTATTGTTCTCCCAAATGTATTTATTAATATCTAGATTGCTATTTTATAATAGTTTATACTATTTCCTGTTTTTAGTGTGGTTCAGATTTAAATAAAAAAAACAAAATTTTTGCCAGTGAAATTATAAAATTATAGAAAATGAATAAACATAATCAGTCAACAAAACAACATTGAATCCTCTTAATTATTCAAGGGTTTGTTCACATTGTTGACAAACTGACAGCAGCAGTACCAAAATAAAAGAGTAGACAGAAGAGAGTGAATGGCGTGTTCCAGGGCACTTCCAACCCTCTCACTAACAATAAGCATGATGATCATGATGGCTTGCATAGCAAGGGATTTTCAAAAACATGTTCAGTTGCTCATACTCATATTATCGTGTTGATTAAGGCAATTTGCATAATTTAGAAGTAATTTCTTTCTGAAAGTCATGATAAAGTGCTCTGATTGCAGTGTGCCAAGCTCTTCAAATGTGCAAGTTTTTCATAGGACTCTGCAAATGAGCACACACAAATAAGGTGATGTCTAAACCTTCAAAAGTTTTAAAATCTGTATGTATTTTTTATCCCTTTAATCTTTTCTTCCTTGAGTATTTAAAACAAACAAACAAAAAAACTCCTTCAACAAACTGGTTTAAGCAATTGTTTTATTTTTTATGCTGTTTATATATTAAACTTGGACATAACATTAAATGATCTCCATTCAGGTGATTTTGTTGTCTTCTCTGAAGTATGGGTTAGAATTTGATTAAGTAAATAATTTAAAATAAATGCCACACGGTAAAGTTATGGTTTCTTCATTGCCTATTTATGGTAAATAGAAGCATTTACAGTGGAGGTTTTCACTTTATGTCTTAGGTGTCTTATGAATCAAATTGCATATATCATGGAAAGACTCATAAAATGAATTATTATTATCATACAATCACTGTTACAATTACTGAAAACATCAAAGCAATGTTGAATACCATGTCATCTAGGATGAAAATAGGTACTTACCAGTAATAATTTCAGGTGAAGCAATGTAATTATAGTGATCCATTTTTACATAAATACATGCTTAATCTTACTATATGTATCCTTTTCATTTATTTAGTTTAGTAGTATTTTCTCAAGGAATGAGTTTGTCTCTAGCTTACATAAATTCAGATAAATACAACTTCAACAAAATATTCAGCAAATATGAATTTCATGCTATATGCATGATACATGTGCCATAATATATAACTGCAGAAGAAGACTTTGCAGTACATGTTCTTTTAGCCAATCTTTCCAAAGACTTATGACACAGGTAACATTTCACAAATATTGAGAGTTTGTGGTTAGAAAATAGGAATGGTAGATATATTGACTGAAGCCTAGATAGAATTTCTACTGAATATAAGAGATAAACATAGTCATAAAAAACTTTATGGTAGAGTAATTACAATTTAAAGCAAGACATCAGTACATTTTAAGGTTTTCTGTGGTTATAGGATATTTGCACTAATGTAATATGTTTTAGGATAATATAAGCTACTAATATATAAAATAACATGTATTGAATTATTATACTTTTGATTATCTAATTTTAGGACATGTTAATAAAGAACATTTTATCCCTCAACTATTTGTTTGTACTTAAGTAAAAAAGTAATTTATTTTGACTGATTATTATGTCAGTATTTATTAATTTTTAAGACTGGGCAAGAAATAGAAACTGACAGGGAACAAAACTGTAATGTTCTATGGAGTTATGAAATTTTTGTAATAAAATTATAAAATTATTTTGTGTAAAATAAAACACATTGTTTATTGCATTATTGTAAGAGAAATGGAAATTGAATGTTGGCATCATGGATATAAAAAAATAGGTAAAGGATTCATTTTGACCTTATACAAATGCAATGAGAAATTTTAGATACCTTTCTTCTTTTTTCAATTTTGGTTTAGTTTTATTTCTTCTATGATACATTTTAATCAAAAATTTTAATTAATTCTTTGAGAATTTCATAGAATGTAATTTGATCTCATTCCTCCCCAAATCTTCTTTATCCATTCAAGATCCACTCCAAATCCTTGTACTCTCAATCTAGTGTCCTCACTTTTAAATTTTAAATAAAACCAACTCCAATCTCTTCTTCACATACATCTGAGTATAGTTCTAAATACTGAACTATGATAGACTAAAGACTAGATTGTACAATTTAAGGGAAACTTATTCTCCCTCTCTCAGAAGCCATCTACTATCCATAGTTCCTCAGTTAGTGGGTGGACATTTTTTTATTCACAGTTGTCTCAAGTTGTCTCAATCAGAGTTTATGAATCTTCACTTATAAAAGTTATTATTTGTGGCTGTATCCACTACCACTCAATACGTAGACATCCCATATGATTCTCCAGTCTAGACTGGTAAGTGCCCTTGATCATCAATTCTCATTTTTCTACAGCTTACTAGATCTAGACTGGGTCTCACAGATAGTACCCCATGGTAGTCTGACATCTGCTTATGCCCTAATCAAACTGTACATTTCCAGCCAGGTCCACCCTGCCATCAATCACGCACATGGTCCTTCTGGATTGCCAATAATACCCTACTAGGGATCCTGATTTCCTATGTCCTCCTCCAGAATTTAGCACTATTGATTATGCCTCATGCCCCCATATACACCTTTTCTGTAGCTGACCAAATTTTCATGAATCCTACAATCAGTGCAGCAGATAATCTGGCATTCCGGCCTTCTTTAAAAAGGGTCTCTAATGTGGCTGGAATGCTGCCTACTTATCCCCCAGACCAAAGGACTCTTCCACATAAATTCAACCTGTCTACCTAGACAGACTACCCCCCCACTTCAGGCTTGAAACAGGAAGCACGTCTGTAAAGCATCCCAGTCCTGTCATTCCACTTGACTTCATTCTACCCAAGCCATTTCCAAAATCTAGACACAACTAATCTCCACAGACTGTGCTACTTATCAACCTGCTTTCCCTAAACTATCAAAGAGGTTTCACATGCCCAAATATCATTACAAGAATATAAAAGATCAAGCTAGTGTCTTCACTATAAAGCCTGCTATTCTTGTAGAAATGCTTGTCAATAAGAATTGCCTTGACAGGTCTGATAGCTGGGAAACCAGAATAGGACCAACCAAGAATCCCCTAATGTGGGTGTTATTTAGGAGGATTGGGAAGTCTATGTGGCCTCTGCTAAATGATCAGTATTTATCACGAGTATATGAGTGGACTTTGGGAGCCAATTCCACATAAAGGTATACTGTCTCAGCCTAGACACATTGGGGAGTGCCTAGGCCTGATCCCAATGATATGGCAGACTTTGAAGATCTCCCACTGAAGGCCTCATTCTCCCTGGGAAGCAGATATGGGCTGGGAGGGGAACAGGAAAGGGAGGATGAGGGATCTGGGATTGATGTGTAAGACAAACTTGTTGCAAATTTAAATAAAAATTATTATTAAAAAAGACAAAGATGAAAGTTTAAAAAAATAATTGCCTTGACAAACTTTAGACAATTAATTTAAAAGAATAGACATAAACATAATCAATGAATCTAAGTAGTTTAAAGTAGACACAAAGAAATAACTCAAAGAAATCAAGAAGAAATGGCTAAAGGATAATAAATGCCTAGATGATGCCCAATACGTATGAGACATGGAAAGGAAAAAGATAATTCAAGACTTGAGTACTGATTCAAGGAATAGAAACTTTGAAGAGGACTCAAAATGAAATGAAAATGGGATTGAAAAACCTAACAGCTCAACAAGAAAACTCAAAGGAAATCTTTACAAGCAGAATGAATCAAGCCAGAGACAGAGTTTTAGGTCTTAAAGATAAAATAGAGGATCTACAATGTAATTCTATTGAATCCCAAGATATAAATCAACAAACATATGGGTACCTGTATGTATGTATGTATGTACGTATGTATGTAACAATGTTGGTTAAACAGGATAGTTACATACAGAAGAATCCACACATACAAATTCTGATCACCCTGCCAAAACAAGTCCAAATTTATGACAGACCTAAATATAAAACCAGATACACTGAGGCTAATATAGAAATTATGGAATAGCCTTGAACTCATCAAGCACTTTTGATCAACAACTAATAAAAACAGGACCACATGAAAATGAACACACTTCTATATGGCAGAGGACACAATCATTTGAATAAAGTGGTATGCTAAAAATGTGAAGGTATTTTCACTAACAATACAAAAAATAGTGGACTCTTTTCAAAAATATATAAAGAAATCAAAAATTAGATATCAACAAAGTATGTTACCTGGTGTTAGTGGTACACACATTTAATTCCAGCACTCAAGAGGAAGAGGCAGAGGCAGAGGCAAACAGATTTCTAAGTTTGAGCTCCAGAACAGGCAATGCTATACAGAGAAACCCTGCCTCAAAAAAAAAAAAAAAAATAGTAAATAAATATTCTCTAAATAGAGATTTCTCACCAGAGCCAGAGTAAACTCAAATGTCTGAGAAACACTTAGAGAAATGTTCAAAATCCTTAGCAATCAGGAAAATGAAAATTATAATTACTTTGAAATTTCATCTTACACTTGTTAAGATAGGTAAGATCAATAAAATAAGAATTAGCTCATGCTAACAAGAATGTGGGGCAAGATTAACCCTACTCTAGTGGCAGTCCAAACACGTTCTGCCAGTATGGAAATGAACATGGCAGTTCTCAGGAAGCTGAAAATACACTTCAAGACAGTCAAATTACTGTCACAGTTAGGATTTTATTATTGCTGTGAGGAGAAACCATGACCATTTCTTATAAAGAAAACTTAATTGAGGGGTGTTTGCTTACGATTCAGAGGTTCAGCCTATCATGGAGGTGAGTGTAGTGGCATGAAGGCAGTCATGATGCTGGAGAAATAGCAAAGAGTCCTACATCTTTCAGACCACAGGAAATCAACTTCCAGTTACAGTGAGTGGGGCTTGAGAAAAAGACCTCACAACTAGACCCCACAAGTCATAGACGTTCAACAGAAAGTGTGGCCCAGATTAAAGGTATGCTCGCCAGTATCATTGGATTAGAGAAATGAGTTATCCAGGTTTCTTCAACCAACAAGGACACACCTCCTATTAGTGCCACTCCCTATGAGTTTATGGGGGTAAAATACATTCAACCTATGACAACCAGTCTTGGGAATACGCCCAAAGGTTACCTCATCCTCTCACAGAAATACTAGCACAACTACATTCATTGATGGTCTATTTACAATAATAAGAAACTGGAAACAAATTAGATGACAATCAGGAGAATAATGGATAATTATATTACGGTTCATTTATACAACAGTTTTCCAAGTTTTTAAAAATAATTCAATCATGAAATTTACAGATAAATGGGTAGAAATAAGAAAAAATCAATCTGAGTGGGGCATCCTGTACCGAGAAAGACAAAAATTTTTAATTTTTTCAAAAATTATTTATTTAATTAGAATCAATCTTATTTTACATATCCATCCTAGTTCCCTCTCCTTCCTATCCTCCCATATCCCCTAAAGATCCCCCATCCCATTCTCCATCTACTCCCCAGGGTGGGTGATGCCCTTGATTGCAGATCATTTAGAGAAGGGCCTAGGCCCTCCTCTGTGTTTTTGGGCTGAGAGAGTAGAAATTTTGTGTATTCATTTATATGTATACATTAGCCATTAGGTTAATAATAACCAAGCTACAATAAAACACAGAAAGACAAAGGGTAGCTATAGAATAAGGAGTTAATGAAGATAGATTTCATTAGGAAAGGGAAATAGATAATTATGGATGAATAGATAGAATAAATAGATATGGGTGAATGGGAACTGAAATGGTAGGAAAAAGTGGGGAGTAGGAAGCAAAGGGGGATGAGGGAAAGAATATGGACAAGAACACATAAAATTAAGAGCCATTTGAGGGGTAGTCTGGAAACCTAATATAATACAAGCTTCCAAACATACATACATATATGAAGGCAATGTGAATGAAATCTTAAAATAATAGGGGAGACAGAGTGACAACCGGCCATATCTTGTCATCAAATTAATTTTTCAAGTACAAGGATGGGTTATATATATTTGAGTTGCTGGCCAAAAAGGTCCCATGGGAATTTCCAAACAACCTAGGTAGCTCTCCCACAAACTGACAATAAATCTCCAAGATTTATTGGAGACAACAACTATGTAACCCACTGAACATGGAGAAGGTGAGCTGTTGCCTATATAGAGTCTTCATTATAGGTAGATTTTTCTGTCCCTTCAGCCAGCTCCCAAAGAACCAAATGAGAACTTTTTATTAATCATAAAACATCAGCCAATAGATTAGGTTTGTTTCTAACTAACTCTTACAACTTAAATTATCAAACTTTTCAAAAGTGCCGTTACATGGCTAATGGATTGTTACCTCTTCACCTGCACACCCTGCTTCATCTGAGTCTTATGGTGTTTCCACATGACTCTGCCTTTCTCTTACCCAGAATTGTCTCTTTCCCCCAAGTCCAGCCTAGCTATTGATTGTTCAGCTTTTTATTAAACTAAGCCAAGCGACAAATATTCGAGGCATACAAAAAGATTATTCCGCAATATTTTTCCCCTTTGACTTAATAAAAGAGAAATGTTTTCCACTGTAACATAATTAACCTTTAAACAGTAAGAAAAATTATCAGGTAAGAATTGCTTTTACAGGAGGTCCCCGTTCCTTGCAGTGGCGGTGGCAGTGGTGGCATCACGTGAAGAGCGACTGGGCCAGGCAGAAGAAGGAAAGGACCCCATGGCATTTCTGGTTCTGGTGTCAGTTCCAGGCACCCTGCCACTGCAGCCGGAGCCACGATGCCTAAAGGAGGTAGAAAGGGAGGCCACAAAGGCCAGGTGAGGCAGTATACAAGCCCTCAGGAGATTGATGCCCAGCAGCAGGCTGAGGAGCAGAAGGCCAACAAGAAGATGAACAAGAAGAAGGTGGAGATGGGGCTTCAGGTGACCCCAAAAGGGAGCAGAAGTCTCTAGACTCAGATGAGAATGAAGATGAAGATGATAACTACCAGCAAAAGCGAAAAGGTGTGGAAGGGCTCATTGACATTACCAATCCCAAGCGGGTGGCACAGACAAACAAGAAGGTCACACAACTGGATCTGGATGGGCCAAAGGAGCTTTCAAGGAGAGGATGAGAAGAAATGGAGAAGCAGAGAGCAAAATAACGCTACATGAAGATGCACTTGGCTGGGAAAACAGGGCAGGCCAAGGCTGATTTGGTCTGGCTGGCAATCATTTGGAAACAGCGGGAGGAGGCAGCAAAACATCAAGAAAGAAAGCAAAAAGAAAGGAAGGATTAAAGAAAGAAAGAAAGAAAGAAAGAAAGAAAGAAAGAAAGAAAAGAAAGGAGGAAAGAAAGAAAAAGGAAAGAAGAGAGGAAAGCAAAAGACGATGCAACTTTGTCAAGAAAACAGATGGAGTCACTCTCCCTGAATAAGTAAGCTGTCCTGTGGGAAGAGATGCCAGAGAACTAAGCCGTGCCGCCAGGACCTCTGCAGTGTCTCACACACCCTGTGCCCTGGCACCAATGCAGCAGCTCCTCATGGCCAGGAGTTCCTACGGCCTGAGGCCTCCTCTTCATCTTGGCACAGAAATCGTTCAGGGGTTGTGGGGGCTGGGGGGGGGCAGTGGCTAACTTTGAGACAGAAAGATGCAGGGCAGCATTTCATACATAAATGTTTCTGCTCTTTTTAGTATTTGGAACCCTGGTTGGGGGGTGGGGAGTAACTGGTAAGTGGGGTAGAGAGATTCCATTTGTCCAGAGAATTGCACGTTTGGGGTTGGGGTAGTGCCAGCAGGCAGCTGTTGTGGGAGTTGATGACAGCCAGCCCAGATTGTTGTCTGGATGCTCACTCAGAGGGGCTGTTGGGAAGCCTGTGCCCCTAAGGGTTCAAGGTGTGTGCCTGGCCAGTTTCGTCCAATGAGGCCTCACCTCTGACCACCTCTGCCCCCTTCCCATCCACCTGGTCAGGGCTAGTGGCCATTTTTAACTCTACCCATTGATCATTTCAAGAAACCTCAGGTTACTGTGCACAACCCAAACAAGACATGCTCCTCAAATTAAACTTGTATATTTGGCCGATTAAACGACATTGTTGTAATCTTTGAAAACAAAGAATTATTTTCACATAGTCCAGCCCATTTGTATTTTGCATATTTGGAGAAAATACTATTTATTTTATCTTGATTAGTCTAAAACTGTGTACCTAATTAACCTTCTTTCATAACTAGAGAAAAATATAATTATGATTACCCATTCTTCAACTCCACCAAAGACCCAAGAGGATATATTATTATCTGATTATAGAGAAAGTACAGTACAAGACACTTCCAAAATAGTATATACACCTGTCTGGAAAGTCACCTGAAGTTTCTCTGCAAATGTTAGAGCATCCTAGATTTTCAGCATACAGACCTAGTATATCTGACAGACTTTTTTTTGTGACACAGGCAATTTTAAAAGACTATCCTATGATGACTTGCAAAGTTCAGCAATGGCTTGTCCAGTTTGGACATCATACTGTCAGCAATTAAGGAAAGGGCAGTTTCTTGCCCAGTGGTTAACTTTTGCCCCAAGGAAAGCAAACTTTATATGGAGGTTTCTAGGTCTCTCATTATCTGCTTATTTCATTGTTGTGGGTCTCTGTAATTGTTTCTATCTGTTGTAGGAGGAAGCTTCTTTGATGATGGCTACGTAAGACATCTATGAGTATAGCAGAATGTCAACAGCAGTCATTTTATTGCTATGATTGTTTTTATCCTAGGTCCCTGGGCTATGTAGTGTCAGGATCTTGGTCATTCAAGCACTGTCAGGTATGGTTCCTATCTTATAGAGTAGGTCTTAATTCCATGATATTGAGTAGTTACTCTCATGAGCTTTGTGATACTATAGCATCAGCATATCTTATAAGTAGGTCACCATTTTAGATAAAAGTATATGAAGATAGATGGTGGTTACCTTATTCAACTAGTGTCATGAGTTGAATACCTACCAGTACTATGCTCTATATAATAACCACACATTGGAAACTGCATAGATGTTCATTAGTGAATGAATAGATAAATAAAATGTGGTATATTTAGACAATGGAATATCACACAGCAGTTAAAAATGTATTCTTTAAATAAACACGTAAATTGATGAAACTAGAAAACACCATCCTGGGTGATATAACACAGACCCAGAAATACAAATATGTTATGTATTTGATTATAGGTGGACATTTGCTATTAAGCCATTAATAAGCAACCTACAATTCATATAAACCACAAAGTTTAGGCATAGACAAAGGAACTACTTAAGAACAATGTATCTTCTTAGGAATGGAAAAAGAGAATAGAGAGTTACACATGAACAGGGTGGAGGGACTGGTATGACAGGATCAAATGGGGGTGGGGAGGGAAGAGTAGAGTGAGTGAGGAAATACAAGAAGAAAAACTTAAACTATTAGAGCTATTTGATGTTTCATATGGAAACAATACATTAAAATCTTCTCAAAACGTTTGCATATGTGACAGTAATCTAAATGAAATCACTAAATTAACAGGGAAGATAAGCCCAACTGGACCTCGTTTGGCACCAAATTAAGTTTCCATCACCAGGAACAGGTTACATCAAAATGAATTCCTAGAAAAAGGGGTCACAGGAGAACCTTTAAACAACCAAGGCTATTTACTGCTCTTAACGCACTTGCGGTAAGGCCCCACTGCTGAAGATGACACCTACTCAACTGACTGGACATGTAGGTGTCAAGCTGGCACCTATCTAGAATCCAGATGATTTATGAGGGCCTCTGGCTTTTACAATCTCTCTCATACCTCTTCCACGATGTTCCATGATCCTTATGTTTAGGGTTTATGTTGTAGAAGTATCTTTTGGGGCTGGGTTCTCTGCATTTTGTAGGTTTCTGTAATGGTCTCTGTATTCTGTAAAAAGAGGCTTCTTTGATGAGGAATGAGAGCTACATTTACCTGTGGGCAGAAGGATACATATTTAAAGAGTGCAGTTAGAAATATATTGGTTTAGATAATGAGAGTGCATGTTCTCAGTTAAGGACTATGACCCCACCAGCCCCAATCATTGGATAAATTTACACCACCTGTCATGAATCCCCTCCCAAGATTGGGGCTGAAGTTCAATTACATAGTGTCTTAAGACTTCTATTGCAGTGATAAGTGCCATGAACAAAAGAACAAAAGGAAATGGTTTATTTTGCTCACAGTTAAATACAACAGTATGACATCAAAATCAGTGAAGGAACCTGGAGGCAGAAGCTGGTGCAGAGGCCATAGAGGAGTGCTGCTTCTTAGCTTATTCTACACAGCCTGCTTAGACTGTTTTCTCATAGAACCAAGGACCCCAAGCTCAGTGAGGGCACCACCCACAGTGGCTTAGGCCTTCTAGCTGAAACACATGTTCAGGTGGTCTGAGTCAGTCCCATGCTGGAATCCCAGCTATCAGTCTCGGGGCCTATTAGCTACTCCTTGTTCAGGTCAGCTGCCTATATGTGTTTCTGCAGCCTGGTCTTGTCTTCCCTCTTTGCATCTGGATTCCAGTTTGGCTCGGGGTTTAGTTGTGGGTGTCTGCTTCTATTTCTGTCAGCTACTAGATGAGTGCTCTTTGATAGTGGATAAGTTAGTCGTCGATCTCATTATCAGGGAATGGCATTTATGGTTGCCTTTCCACTGTTGCTCAAATTGTTAGTTGGGGTCAGTCTTGTAGTTCTCTAGACCTTTCTTTAGCTTCAGTTTTCTCTACAAACTTATAATGGCTCCCTAATTATGGTCTCTCTCTCTCTCTCTCTCTCTCTCTCTCTCTCTCTCTCTCTCTTCTCTCTTCTCTCTTCTATTCCTCCCTTGACTCCATCTTCCTCTCCTCTCCTTCTTTTTCTCCTAGTTCCCCCTCCATTCACTGCCCACCCTCACTCCCCATAAGCTCAGGAGATCTTGCCACACTCCCCTTCTGTAAGAGACCTTATATGAATCTCTTAGAATCTGCCTTGTAAATTAGTTTCTTTGGGTGTGAATTATAGGCTGGTGATCCTTTGCTCTATGTCTAAAACCCATTTATGGGAGTCAATACATACCATGTTCCTCTTATTGTGAATGGTTGCCTCATTCAGTATGGTTTCTTCAAGTTCCATCCACTTGCCTGGAAATCTCAAGATTCCATTGTTTTTTTCCACAGTACTATTCCATTGTGTAAATGTGCCACATCTTCTTTATCCATTCTTCAATTGAAGGGCATCTAGGTTGCTTCCAGGTTCTTACTATTACAAATAATGCTGCTATAAACATACTTGAACAGATGTCTTTGTTGCATGGATGTGGGTCATTTGGGTATATGCCTAAGTGTGGGATTTGCATGTCCTGTTGTAGACTGATTCCCACTTTCCTGAGGAACTGCCATACTGTTCTCCAAAATGGATGTACAAGTTTGCATCCCCACCAGAAGTGTAGGAGTATTTGCCTCGTTTTCTATTCTCAGCATTCACCCAATTTGTGTTTTCTTTATTTCCTCTATTTCAGTTTTCATGTCGTGATCTTTTTCCTTCACCTGTTTAACTGTTTTTTCTTGACTTTCCTTACTTTCTTGAAGAGATTTGTTCATATATTCCAATGTTTGTTTGTTTTTTATTCCATTTCTTTAAGGGGTTTTCTCCCATCTTCTTTGCTGGCCTCTATAATTTTTATGAAGATATGTTTTTAAGTTGTTCTCTTCTGCTTCATCGGCTTTGGGTGTTCAGGTCTAGTTGGTGTAGAGTCCCTAGATTCTGGTGGTATATGCTTGTCTTTCTTGCTAAGTGTTTTCTTGTATTGCCATCTTCTCATCACTTCTTCTAATGGGTGCAGTTGGGGTCTCTCTCTATGCTTATTTTGGTCAGAAGTTTGATGTCTGTAGCTCTGGGTGGCCCAAGCTTTCTAGGGTGTCAAAGATCAGGCTCCAGCAAAGGCCCGGCAATGGGGGTCAAAGATCCAGCAGGCAGGGACTCAGGATGGTCCAGCAGGGATAGGTGGATCTCTAGCGACGGCCCGGAGCTCAGGCAGAGGACAGGTGGTGGGAGTCAGAGGCAGAAGAAGGCGGGGATTGGTGGGTCTACTGTGCTCAGAGCAGCTCCAGGAAGCTCCGCTGCATGTCATTTATTTTTATTGTTGTTTTCACTTGATGAGTTTATTTGCTTGCATGAATATAGATAGTTTTGTATTAGGGCATTGGTAACTTTCTAGTTTCTATTTCACTGAAGCAAAGAAATCCAGCCACTCGCTACAAACATTAACTACTAATAATTTCTCAGGAAGAAATTGGGAGTCATGAGGGCCTTGCTCTACACTGTGACAGTTGAAAGGCCCAGTCTCACACAGATATTTCTCAGATAGCCAGAGCTGCTGTGAGTTTGTAAGTCCAGTATCATTCCATGTCCTGAAGGCTGCATTTCACTATACTCTTTTTCATGCTCAGTTTTCAGAAGGGTTGAACCCAGAATTTTGTCATTGCTAATAAAGTCCTCTACCAACTGAGCTACCACCCCAATTCCTCAGCTCTGTCATTTTTTTTATTATTATTATTTCTTATTTTATATATCGACCACAGTTTTCTCTCCCTTTGTCCCTCCCAGGCCCCCTGACCACCCTTCCATCCCATCCCCTCCCCCACTCCACAGGGAGTGTGATACATTCCAAGAGGGGTCAACAAAAATCTGTCAAGTCATTTGGAGTAGGGACTAGACCTTCCCTCCAACTTCTAGGTTAAGGGAGTATCCCTCCATGAGAAGGTGCTCCCAAAGTTCTTTCATGCACCAGGGATATATCTTGGTTCCACTGTCAGAGGTTCCTTAGACTGCTCATATATGGATTTTAGACATAGCACAAAGGACCACCAGCCTACAATTCATTCACACCTCCAGAGAAACTAGGATATAAGGATGAACCTAAGAGATTCATACAAGTTCCCTCACAGAAGGTGAAAGGAACAAGATCTCCTCAGCTCTATCATTTTAAGAACAGTGGATTTACAATAGCAGGCCTCATTTTTATGATTTAAACTCATTTATTTAATTGCAAGAAAGCAAGTATGTTACACTTAAGAGAAATAGGTTAGCCAGATGTAGTTGTGCATACCTATAATTTTAACACTAAGAAGGCAGTTAGAGAGCTGAGGAGCTTAACGACACCCTTGTTACATGGCAATTACAAGAGTTCAAGATCAATATGGGAACCAGAAATCCAGTGTGCATTGTACTCACCCACCACAAAGACCAATCTGGTTGTGAGAAACAACAGAATTTTGACTCCATTCTATTTTGACTTAAGGGTGGAGATTTTTGCCTGCCCTTTCTCTATCAAAGTGAAACAACAAGAATGTCTTGCCTAAGAATATGAATCCAACAGGATGCTTGGTGTTGGATGTGGTCACTGTATGTCCTGCCTAAACAATAGAATATGTAACTCATGAGAAAGTTACTTTATGTTTTGGGTATTGAGAAGGTAATTATGCTTGTTTGGTCTTTGTATCTTGGTAAGAACGTCCTTTGCATTCTCTCCCTTATTTGATAGGAGTATAAAAAAACTATGCACCACAGTGTAAATACCTTGATCTATCTATTATAATTTTCTATGTTCTAATAAACCATTTTAATTAGTTCAGTGCTTTCTGTTATTTTGTACTTAATTTCAACAAAACTTTATCTTAATAAAACTGCAAATGTCATGCAATAAGATAAACTGATTAACAACATATTAAATCAATATGTATCTTAACAGTTAAATAGTTAAACTTTGCTATATTTGAGCAAAGTGAACTTTTTAAAACATGTTACATAAATTTTTCCCTTTTCAAAATTCAAATTATGTCCATTTATCCTGAAACTGTAACCATTCATCCCATTAGACATTAAACAGCTGAAGAAGCCAAGGCCAAATCACAATAGGAAACTAATATTTAGAATTGTTTCCGCTAAAGTTGATAGCATGAGGCAGACTGGCATTCTGTGAAATGTGAAGAATATCCCAGTACTGGCTTTCAGTAGTTGAATTAGAGGTGACTGTGTCCCATGTTTCTTTGTAAGATGCTGTACACTAGCTACACCTGCTGAGAGGCTGGATTTCCTAACAGTTGTTGAATAAACCCTGAAGGCTTTCAAGCTGGAGCTATAGGGATTGCTCCATGTTCCATTCTTTGCTTTTGTTGAAACCATAATAAAGATAGGTCTCAGCAGTGTGGAGACACACACTGTGATGAGAATGGCTGTTGATCACTGTTTATTTTAACAATGAGTACATGAAGAATTTATACTTCAGATTTATATCATTCAGAGTATGTTAAAATATATAAATGGCCTCAAACTAGTGCAAAGGATTGAAAGGCACTTAGTCTGTTGGCTCACTGGGTCACTACACACTTCTCCTCCTAGGAGTTTGAAAGACATGGCTTAGGTACATGTAGATATGATTATTGTAGAACATACACATCTCTCAAGAATATAAAAATGAGGTCTAGTCACACAGACACAAGTGAAGCATGAAAAGAAAATATGGCCATAAATATATTTGCTCTTGTTTTTGTGACAAAATTATGTTATGTGGCCAGATTAACATGGGCCTTACAATCCTCCTGCATCAGTGTCCCAAGTGCTGATATTACAGGTATGCAACACTGTTTCTAGCACAAGTACATTTTAAGTGCAGAAAATGTATGTTATAACTACCAATTCTATTATTACATTATGAAGACATATTCTATATACTATTACTGTTGATTAAGATAGGAATATAAGAGAGGATTGGGAGAAAGAGCAATGTTGCTTTCATTAGGAGTCATAGCAAAATTACAATATATTATTTGTATAGTAAAATATATTGTTTACATATATTCATAGCCTGTTAATTCTTGCAGGTGTATTATAATTGAGTTCTAAGTTATCGCTGATGAAAATTCTCTCGGTTGTCTGAAGAAATAATAGTTAGTGTGCTGGATCATTGTGAGTTGCCCAGTGCACAGGACTAGGAAACCTTGCTGTGTTCAAGGCTGATGGAACCATTCTGCAGCTGAAGCTATAAGCAGTCCACTTTCACAGATCAGCTCATGTAGAATTGCTGTTTGGATGAACTACAGTTATACTTCTTAATCAACTAATTTTAAAGTGCAAAGTGAATTATTCATAGCCAAAATCCTAAACAGCTTCCACAACATGTTTTATTTCTAAAGGCAACAGTGTTACTTGTCTGTCTATGATATACCTAGAGGCATGTTCATCTTCTCTCTTTTCCATGCAGTAGGAAAAAAACTTCATTTCAAAGTTATGTAGCATGAAAATTCTCTATTACTGTCTATGGAAATGACCTAACTCAAACCAGTTATGAAAGTCTAAGACTGCAGTCTTCAGTAGATGTTACATATACAGGGGTAAAATTTATGTGCACCAACTTAAACTATTACAGGAAGTTTGGGAAAGGCTCACAAAATTTTGTACTCATATCCAAAGAAAGACACATGTGATTGCTTATATTAAAATCTGACTTATTAATGACTTTCTTTTAACAGATTGTGAATGAAATATATAGCTATAAATTTGATAAAAATAAGATATCTAAATTTTTAATCAATGTTAAATTAATACAGTCATAAATTTATTTCTAGTATATCATATAGCTGGTGTATAAAAATATTATTTCCAAAATGTTTGCATGAAATTTTGCTATTACTTCAACAATGGGCTATGAACATAGTGCCAAATATTTTAGCAATAAACTTGTCAGTAGTTTTGCTTATGAACAAGAAGTTGAATATTTTTGATTTCTAATTTAACACCATTTGGTACTTTGCAACAATATTAAATATTAATGAAGAAAAACAGAAAATGTAAAATTAACATAAAATACAGTTATTTTATAGTACAGAATTATATATATATATATATATATATATATATATATATATATATATATACGAATGAAATTAGAGCTCGCAGGAAATAATAGAATACATTTTCCATATTTCAGTGTTTATGTCAAAGATTAATAAGAAAAATTATTACTATATTCTTGAACTCTTTACAACTGTACCTATACAACAAGTTATGAGAAAATAGCACTTTCATATTAAAGTGCTCAGAAATAATTGGTAGTTCTCACAGGCCACAGGTAGGAAATAAAAACAGCTCAGTTGGTAATAGGTTTGATATCCAGAGCTTCACCAAAAGGAAGAGAGGAAAGAACCAATATATTGCATGAATCGGCCACAATTCACAACTTAGACTGTAGTTGAATTATTGAAGAATAATTTGGTAATTTGTACTTTATATATATATAAATAAAATAGTATGGCATATTTAAAATGTTTTGTGTTCTGTTAATGCCTTCATGGCTTTATGATTAAGTTTATGATCTACTTGAAATTAATTTAAGCATAATAGGTGTGAAAAATCAGGCTTATTTATTTTTGTCTAGTGATTATTGTTTCTCCAACACATCGGTCATTTCTTTTTTTTTTTTATTTATACAAAGACTTACTTTTTCCCTTTTTTCTTTATTTTTTAAATGAAAACAAACATTTATAAACAATATAGGGGAATTTGGATGTCGTTGTTTCCAAACTGCTTCTCGCTGTTAGGGGGCGCTGTCATGGGGGTATCCTAAGAAGACACAGAAATCCTGGCTGTAGTGGTCTACAAGGCTGCATTGTCCCATTGATGTTGCTTCAGAGAGTTTTGCTCAATCAAACCACATTATTCTGGAAGGAATCCACAGCTTTTCATTTTCTGTGGAAACAAAATTAGAAATCCTTTTCCCCAGTAACTTGTACTTAGGCTTAAATTTTGAAGTCAATATATATATATATATATATATATATATATAAAATCCAGCATCAATTTGTATTTTTCCTTCTTTTTTATTAATAAAATAATTTAAAAATTTTACATGTGGATCAGACTATCCTCTCCCTTCCTCCCTCCATCCCTCCCTCACACCCACCCTCCCTCCCTCCTTCCTTCCCTCTTACCCACTTTCCCCTGTGAAAGGCACCCTGGCCACCATACACTCCCATCCCCCCCACCCCCATTCCACTTGTAGGGCTATGGTATCCAGATTGGATCATGTAAATCTGTCAGGTCATTAAAGTAGGGACTAGGAAATCTCTCCTATTTCTAGGTTAAGGGGGTATCCCTCCACTGGGGATGTGTCCACAAAGTCCTTTTGTGCACCAGGAATAGATCCTGTTTCAACTGTCTGAGGTCACCAAGACTGCTCAGTACTTCTAGCTGAGACCCATATCCAGGGGGTTCTGAGTCAGTCCCATGCTGGAATCCCAGCTATCAGTCTGGTGGGGCGCAGGGGGGGGGGCATCAGCTCCTCCTTGTTCATATCAGCTGTCTTTGTGTGTTTCTGCAACCTGGTCTTGTCTCCTCTCTTAGCATCTGGTTTCTAGTTCTCCTCAGTGTTTGGTTATGGGTGCTTGCTTCTGTTACCAAGAGGTACTAGATGAAGGCTCCATGATGGTGGATAATTTAGTTGATGATCTCACTATCAGGGAAGGACATTTATGGTAGCCTTTCCGTGGTTGCTCAAATTATTAGTTGGAGTCAGTCTTGTAGTTCTCTAGACCTCTGTTTAGCTTCAGTTTTCTCTTCAAACCAATAATGGCTCCCTCTTTTATGTGGCCCCTGCTCTCCCTCACCGTGACTCAATCTACCTAGTCACACATGTTTTCCTCTCATCACCTTCTCTTTCTCCTAGTTCTCTCTCCATACACTGCCCCCCATTTCCCATGTGCTCTGGGGGACTTGTCCCTTCCCTCTTTTGTGAGGGACAATATTTGAATCTCTTATAATACACCTTTTATCCTAATTCGTCTGGCTGTGTGTATTATAGGCAGCTGATCCTTTGCTCTATGTCTAAAATCCCTATATGAGCGAGTACATACCTTGTTCCTCTTTCTGTGACTGGGTTACCTCATTCAAAATGGTTTCTTCAAGTTCCATCCTCTTGCCTGCAAATTTCAAGATATTTTTTTTCTGCAGAGTAGTATTCCATTGTGTAGATGTACCACATTGTCTTGTCTTTATCCATTCTTCAGTTGAGGGGAATCTAGTTTACTTCTAGGTTCTTGTGATTACAAATAATGCTGCTATGAACATAGTTGAGCACATGTCTTTGCTGCATGGATGTGGGTCATTTGGGTATATACCTAATAGTGAAAATGCTCGGTACTGTGGTAAGCTAATTCCCATTATCCTGAGGAACTGCCATAGTGATCTCCAAAATGGTTGTAAGGGTTTGCATTCCTACCAGCAGTGTGAACTCTTACAGCCACATCATCTCCATCATAAGCTGTCATTGGTGCTTCTAATTTTATACATTCTGGCATGAATAAGATAGTATCTCAAAGTTGTTTTCATTTGCATTTCCCCTAATACCTAAGGATGTTGAACATTTTCTTAAGTGTCTTTCAGCTTCTTTGATGTCCTCTATTGAGAATTCTTTCCTCAATTCTGTATCCCATTTTTTAATAGGGATATTTGGTGTTTTGTTGACTAGATACTTCAGTTCTTTGTATATTTTGGAGATCAGCCCTTTGTGAGATGTAAGATTGGTAAAAAAAATTTTCCTAGTCTGTGGGCTGCTGTTTGGTCTTGTCAACTGCGTGCTTTGCCTTACAGAAGCTTCTAAGTTTGAGGAAGTCCCACTTATTAATTGTTGATCTCAGTGTCTGTGCTATTGGAGTTATGTTCAGGGAGCAATCTCCTATATGAATTTGTTCAAGAGTAACTCCTAATTTCTCTTCTAAGAGGTTCAGTGTGGCTGGATTTATCTTGAGGATGATCCATTTGGACTTGAGTCTATCTGCAGTCTTCTGTACACCGTCATCAAAATGTGCCAGCATAATTTGTTGAATATGCTTTCCTTCCCTATTGTATTCTTTTAGCTGTTTTGTCGAAAATCATGTGTATAGGTGTGTGGATTGATATCGGGATTTTTGATTCGATTCCATTGGTCTACCTATTTATTTTTGTGCCAATTCCAGTCTGTTTTCAGAACTATAGCTCTGTAGTAGAACTTAAATCAGAGATGGTGATGCCTCCTGAAGTATGTTTACTATACAGGATTGTTTTGACTATCCTGGGTCTTTTGTTTTTCCATAAAAAGTTGACTATTATACTTTCAATGTCAGTGTAGAATAGTGCTGGGATTTTAATGGGGATTGCATTGATTCTGTTGATTGCTTTAGGCAAGATTGCCATTTTTACTATATTTATCCTTCCAATACAAGAGCATGGGAGATCTTCCATTTTCTGGTATCTTCTTTAATTTCATTTTTAAAGCCACAAAGTTATTATTTTATAATAATAACATGTTTGGTAAGCATTACCCTGAGATATTTTATGTTGTTTGTGACTATTGTAAAGGATGATCTTTCTCTGATTTCTTTCTCAGCCTCTTTGCCGTCTGAATAAAGTAGGGCTACTGATTATTTTAAATTTATCTTGTATCCTGCTAGTTTGCTGAAGGTGTTTATCAGCTGTAGGAGTTCCCTGGTAGAGTTTATTGGGTTGCTTATGTAAACTATTATTTCATCTGCAAATAGAGAAAGTTTGACTCCTTCCTTTTCAATTTGGATTTCTTTGATCTCCTTTTGTTGTCTTATACCTTTATCTAGAACTTCAAGTACAATATTGAAGAAATATTGAGAGGACAGCCTTGTCTTGTTCCTGATTTTAGAGGAATAGCCTTAAGCTTCTCTCCATATAGTTTGATGTTGGCTGTTGGATTACTGTATGTTGCTTTTATTATGTTTAGGTATGATCCTGTTATCCCTGATCTCTCCAAGAACTTATTATGAAAGGATGTTGAATTTTGTCGAAGGCTTTTTCAGCATCTAGGGAGATGAACATATGGTGATACTTTTTCAGTTTGTTTATATGGTGGATCACATTGATAGATTTTCATATGTTAAACCATCCTTGCAACCCAGGGACGAAGCCTACTTGGTCATGCTGGATGATTTCTCTGATGTATTCTTAGATTCAGTTTGTCAGTATTTTATTGACTATTTTTACATCGCGATGTTCATCTGTAGTTTTCTTTCTTAGTTGTATCTTTGTGAGGCTTGGGTACCAAGGTGATTGTGGCCTCGTAGAACTGTTTGGTAATGTGCCTTCTGTCTCTATTGTGTGGAACAATTTGAGGAGTATTGGAATTAGCTCTTCCTTGAATTTCTTGTAGAATTTTGCAGTGAAGCCATCTGGCCCTGGGCTAATTTTGATTGGAAGGCTTTCAATGACTATTTCGATTTCATTGGGGGTTATAGGTCTATTTAAGTTGCTTGTCTGTTCTTGGTTTAATTTTGTAAGTGATAGTTATCCAGAAATTTGTCCATTTCCATTGAATTTTCAAATTTTGTTGAATACAAGTTTTCAAAGTATGACCTGAAATTGTCTGGATTTCCTCTGTGTCCATTGTTATGCCCCCCTTTTCCTTTCTGATTTTGTTAATTTCATGATCTCTCTCTGCTTTTTCATTGGTTTGTCTATCTTGTTAATCTTGAAAAACCAACTCTTTGTTGCATTGATTTTTTTTTTGTATTGTTTTCCTGGTTTCTATTTTATCGATATCAGCCTTCAAATTGATTATTTCCTGGTGTCTACTCCTCCGGGGCTAATTTGCTTCTTTTTGTTCTAAGGCTTTCAGCCGACCTGTGAATTCTCTAATGTGACTATCCTCTATTTCCTTCATATGGGCAATCCGTGAAATGAACTTCCCTCCTAACACTGCTTTCAAGGTGTCCCATAAGTTCGGATATGTCATGTCCGTATTCTCGTTGAATTTTAGGAAGTCCTTAATTTCTTTCTTTATTTCTTCTTTGACCCAGGTGTGGTGCAATTGTACACTGTTCAGTTTCCATGAGATTGTAGGGTGTTACAGCAGGTTCCCCGCCGGTCTCCAGGTCCTGCCGCCACGTGGGCCCACAGCCGCGCCAGCCCCAAATAACACTCAGAGACTCTGTATTTGATACAATCCTTTTGGCCAGTTACCATTATTGTTAATGGGCTAGCTCTGCCTTAATTATTAACCCATTTCTACTTATCTAAGTATTTCCACGTGGTCGTCTTATCGGGGAGCCGCGCGGCAGGCGTCCTGCTCCTTCCCTGGGCTACATCTCGACTCCTACTACTTCCTCTCTCCTCCTCCTGGTCTCCTAGCCCCGCCTATCTTGTTATCTCATTGGCCACAGTGCTTTATTAACCAGTATGAGAAACATATATACAGAATAACATCTCCCATCATCTCCTCTTTTCTGTCTAAAATAAAAGAAGGGATTTAACCTTAACATAGCAAAATATATCATACAACAGTTATCAAATAAGAATCACAGTAAACAATATTTAGTCCATTAACATTTTGTAAGACTTAAAGAAAATATCATCTATCCTATCTTTGTGAGTCTAAAGTCCTATATGTAACTTATCTTTAATCCTAACTAAGGAAAACTATAATCATAACTACCTGTCTTCAACTCCATCAAAGACCACAGAAGGATAATACATAAACTCTAGAAATGACAGAGACAACTCATTGCCTGGTCAGTCACCCGAAGTTCTTCTGTAATGTTCCATCTTCAGCCCATAGGCCATAGTGTATCTCCAGACTCCTCAGCAAAGCAGGAAAATTTAAACTGTCCACTTGTATTGACAGTGTGTCAGTCATTTTTCTCTGTGTCCTGCAGAATGTCTGGCTGCCTTTTCCATGAAGCAGGAATCCTGTAGCAATGTCCATCTTGCATCAGCAGTCATCTTTTTGTGGGTCCTGCATGTCCAGTTTCAACAGCATAAAGTCAAAGAGTCCAGAAGAGCAGTACTTTGCCTAAATGTCTAGTCTTGCCATATTAGAAGCAAACTTCATAACACGTTTCTTCGATGTCCATCTTCTTTTCTGACATAGGTGGTGTTACCAGGAGCAGTTGTGCCTCACTGTCAAGAAAATTCCTAAATCATTTTAAATGCCATATTCTGTAGGTCTTTGAAAGGTTTGAAGAATGCCTATTCATCTCAAATACATCTCTATATATCTAGAAAACCTAACTAACTCCAAGCTTGACTATCATAGGTAACTATCTAATCTGTACTAAATTATACATTACATTTCAAAATGAGCTATATAAACACAATACCTAAACAAGAGGAGAAATACACATATCATAAAATTGACCTTAAATTATATCAATAAAAGAAAATCCATTCCAAAGCAAAGTATTCATATTTATACCATAATTCTCTTTTTTACCTTTAAAAAGATTGTTTGTGGTTATAGCCATTTATAACCAAGTCCATTTAAATGAAAACAAACATTTATAAACAATATTTGGGAATTTGGGCATTGTTCTTTCCAAACTACTTCCTGCTGGTAGAGGGCGCTGTCATGGGGGTCCAAAGAAGACGCAGAAATCCTGGCAGTTGTCTGCAAGGCTTTGTTTCAACTACTTTGAATGTTGGATCACCTGGGGCATTGTTTCAGGGGGTCTTGCTTGATCAAACCACATAAGTCTGGAAAGAATCCATAGCTTTTCATTTTCTGTGGAAACAAAAATAAAAATCCTTTTCTCCAGTAGCTTGTCCTTAGGCTTAAATTTTTGAGTCAAAGCATTTTTAAAATATATAAATTGAATTAATCCAGAAGCATTTCTTTTATTAGTAGTTGTTATTTTCTCAGCAATCAAATAATTTAAAGACAACAGAAGCATGTATAATATCCAAAATCTCTCTGTGTTTTCCATCTTTATGTGGCTTTTTTATTATTCTATTTATTCTACTTCTATTTTAAATATTTTGAGACAGGGTTTCTCTGTGTAACTTTTATCTGTCCTGGAATTCACTGCATACCAGGTTTACTTTGAAATCACAGAGATCCGTTTGCCTCTGCCTCCCGAGTGCTGGGATTAATGGCATGTGACATCATACCCATCGATTCTACTTTCTTTTTTCTTTTTTAAACCATTGTATCCTGTTTCTTTTTCTCTCCCAAGCCAGCATATTTTTTAAAACACAGTGTAAACCTTTATTGCAGCTCTCCTACACACCAATGAATTGTTAGCAGAGCTCTTTAAAGGCAAGCCGGCTTTTTTGCTGCTTAAGCTAATTTTGTAAACTTCCCTTAAAGGAGCCGCGCAAATCTCTGTCTACAGCAAAACAAATCCAATCAAGAAAATGCTGCTATCAAGAAGTCTTGCTAGTCTCTGTTCCCTTGTTTCTAAAAACTATTTTTTAAGCTTTTGTTAAGTTTTAAGTGAAAGATCTCAGTCCCACTTCTGACACCATTATGTTACAGCAGGTTCCCCGCCGGTCTCCAGGTCCTGCCGCCACGTGGGCCCACAGCTGCGCCAGCCCCAAATAACACTCAGAGACTCTGTATTTGATACAATCCTGTTGGCCAGTTACCATTATTGTTAATGGGCTAGCTCTGCCTTAATTATTAACCCATTTCTACTTATCTAAGTATTTCCACGTGGTCGTCTTATCGGGGAGCCGCGCGGCAGGCGTCCTGCTCCTTCCCTGGGCTACATCTTGACCCCTACTACTTCCTCTCTCCTCCTCCTGGTCTCCTAGCCCCACCTATCTTGTTATCTCATTGGCCACAGTGCTTTATTAACCAGTATGAGAAACATATATACAGAATAACATCTCCCATCAGTAGGGTTTTTGCGATTTGTGTTGTTGTTTAATTCCAATTCTAAAGCATGGTGGTCTGATAAGATACAGGGAACTATTCCAATTCTTTTGTATCTGTTGAGGTTAGTTGTGCCACTTAGTGTGGTTGATTTTAGAGGAGGTTCCATGTGGAGCAGAAAAGAAGGTATATTCTTTTCTGTTTGGATGGAATGTTCTATAGATGTCTGTTAAACCCAGTTGAGACATAATTTCTGTTTGCTCTTTTGTTTCTTTTATGAGATTCTGATCGGTGTTCCTTTCTAGTGTTGAAGTCTCCCACTATAAATATGTGAGATTTTATATGAGCTTTGAGTTTTAGTTGCGTTTCTTTTACGAATGTGGTTGCTTTTGTATTTGGGGCAAAAAATGTTCAGATTCGAGACTTTTTGTTGATAGATTTCTTCTGCAATGAATATGAAATGACCATCTTCATCTTTTTTGATTAATTTTGCTTTGAAGTATAACTTGTTAGATATTAGGATGGCCACACCTGCTTGCTTTTTGGGTCCATTTGATTGAACGATTTTTCCCCAGCCATTTACCCTGAGGTAATATCTATCTTTGTAGCTTAGGTGTGTTTCTTGTATGCAGCAGATGGATGAATTCTGTCTTTGTATCAATTCTGTTAGCCTGTGTCTTTTAATAGGCGAATTTAGACCATTAATGTTGAGGGAGAGTAAGGACCATTGATTGTTAATGTTTGTTTGTTTTAGATTTGCTTTTGGCAGTGGTATTGTAAATTTATTTGTCCTTCTTTACCCTTGGTATCTGGTCAAGTGGGATTATCTGTTGCCTACATCTTTGTGAGCATAGTTAACTTCCTTGGGTTGGATTTTTCCTTCCAAAGCTCTCAATAGGGCTGGATTTGTAGATGCGTATTGAGAAAATCTGGCTTTGTCATTAAATACATTGTTTTCTCCATCTATAGTGATTGAGAGTTTTGCTGGGTATAGTAGCCTGGGCTGGCATCTGTGGACTTATTACTTGTAGAACATCTATTCAAGACCTTCTGGCCTTGAGGGTTTTCATGGAGATGTCAGGCATAATTTTGATAGGTCTGCCTTTATTTGTTACCTGTCCTTTACCTTCGCTGATCTTAATATTCTTTCTTTATTCTGTATGCTAGGTGTTTTGATTGTTATATGTCGAGGGGTCTTTTTTCTTTGGTCCAGTCTATTTAGTGTTCAGTATGCTTCTTGTACTTTCATGGGCATGTCCTTCTTCAGATTGGGAATGTTTTCCTCGATGATTTTGTTGACTATGTTTTCCGCCCCTTTGAGCTGGGCTTCCTCACCTTCCTCTATGCCTATTTTTCTTAGGTTTAGCCTTTTCATAGTGTCCCAAATTTCCTGGATGTTTTGTGTTAAGGATTTGTTGGATCTATGATTTTCTTTGGTCGATAAATCTACTTCCTCTAGTTTATCTTCAGCACCTGAGATTCTTTCTTTCATCTCTTGAATTTTGTTGGTTAGGCTTGCATCTGTAGTTCCTGATCGTTTGCCCAGTTTTTCTATTTCCAACATTCCTTAGGTTTGTGTTTTCTTTATTGTCCTTTCCATTTCTGTTTTCAAGTCTTGAACCTGTTTAATTGTTTTTTCTTGGCTTTCTGTACATTCTTTAAAAATTTTATTCATTTCTTCCATTTATTTTTTGTTTAGCTTCCACTTCTTTAAGGGATTTTCTCACATCTTCTTTGAGGGCCTCTATCATTTTTATGATGATAATTTTTAGGTCGTTCTCTTCTGATTCATTTGCTTTGTTGTGTTCTGGTCTAGTTGGTGTAGCTTCCCTAGATTCTGGTGGTGTTATGCTTGTCTTTCTGATGTTAACTTTTTTTTTTGTATTGCTGTTTTCCCATAGTTCATTCCAGAAAGGTGTTGTGGGGTTTCTCCCTCTCTCTATGGGTTTAGGTGGGTCAGTGGTTTGATGTCTGTACTTCTGGGTGGTCCAAGCTTTCTAAGAGTTCTCTCCATAGTCAGGGGCCAGACGATGAAGGTCAAAAATCAGGCTTTGGCAGAGGCTAGCCTGCAGGATGTTTCCTCAGGGATAGTCGGGTCTAGCTCTAGCCAAGAATGGTGTTGGGGGACCAAGGCTGGGCTGATACTCAGGATGTTTCTGCACTGATAGGTGGGTCTAGCTGGCACTCTCCAGCTGAGTAGGGCCTCTTTAGCAGAGGTTCTGCAATGGGGGTTAAGGATCCAGCCCATAGGAACTCAGGATGGACCCGTAGAGAGAGGCGGATTTCTGGGAGGGGCTCAGAACTCCAGTACAAGACCGGTGGTGGGGGTCAGAGACCAGGTAGATGGAAATTACGGGTGGTCCCACATGGATAGGCCAATCTATTGTGCTCTGATTGGCTCCAGCAATTTCCCCAAAGGTGCCATCTGTTATTTCTTTATGTATTGTCTCTAATGATTTGTCCAGTGGCCAAGATCTCCATGGGTTTGGGTTTATTCTTTCCCCTCGTCTTTTGCTACTGCCTGGTTGCAGCTCGAATTTATTGCTTACTCTAAAATTTGAAATTAATGAAAAGTATTCACATTTTTTTAATTGTGTTGTAAAACTATTTCTTTACATAAATACCAGTTAGAGATACTTTGAATCAATATTTTGTTTCATTTACAATTCAATTTTACTATTAAAATTGTCAAATTTAGGGTTACTGTTGCTGTGATGAAATACTATGACTTAGGAACTAATGGGAGGAAAGAGTTTATTTGGCTTGGACTTATTTATCACTGTTCATGATTAAAGGAAATCAGGGGCAGGAACTCAAACAAGGCAGAAAATTCTAAGCAGGAGCTGATATAGAGACCATGGAGAGATGCAGGTTACTGGCTTACTCTCCACGGCTTGCACAGCCTGCTTTTTTTCAGAACCCAGGACCACCAGGCCAGTGATCGTACCAAGTCCCATGACCTGTGACCTCTCCCATTGATCACTATTTAAGAAAGTGGGCTATAGGTTTCACTGCAGCTCTAATTTGCTGAGGCATTTTCTCAGTTTCTTTGACTCTGGTAACTATAGCTTGATTTAAAACTATCTAGTACTAATATGCACATGATCTTTTTTCTTCAGTTCCTTTGTTTCTAAAATCTCTTTTTAAGTTTTTATCAAGTTTTTAGTGAAAGTACTTATAGCCACATTGGGCGACATCTGTAGTATGTCTGTTTACCGCCAGCCCGCCAGCCTGCCAGCCAGAAAAGAGGCGATGATGGGAGATGATATTCTGTAAATATGATTCTCATACTGGTTAATTAATAAAGCACCGTTGGGCCAATGAGAAAGCAAGATAGGCAGGGCTAGGAGACAAGTAGGAAAGAGGAAGTGGTAAGGAGGAGTCAAGATGTAGATCAAGGAGGAAGGAAGATGCCTGCCGTGGCTCTCCAATAAGATGACCACGTGGAAGTACTTAGATAAGTAGAAATGGGTTAATAATTAAGACAGAGCTAACCCATAAACAATAATGGTAACTGGCCAAGAGGATTGTATCAAATACTGAGTCTCAGAGTGTTATTTAGTGCTGGTGTGGCTGTGGGCCCAGACCAGCAGCAGGCGGGCTGGTGGGCTGGAGGAAAACAGATATGCTACACCAGTATGAGAAACATATTTACAGAATAATGTCTCCCATCATATCCCTAAACACAAAACAGCCTTCTCCATTTGTTTATTACCTGTGTGCTTCCAGGACTAACTGTTTGGTATCTCATTGAATAACTAGTTGTTTGAACTTCCCTGAGGAAGACTCTTTCTCTATCAGTATTTCTTTGTTGCCCGTAGTTCCATGTGCATAATTGAAATTGTGGGAATTCACTATGATCAATCTTAGCATATCTTCCTTATTCAGGTCATTGTAGCAGTCATGTTGGCTAAACTATATGGATGCAGCTTCTGACATTCTTAGAAGACATGATATCGTAATAAAATCTTTGTTTTTCAGGTTTTTACAAGCTTCCCACCCATTGTTCTGTTATGATCTCTAAGCATTAGGAACTAGATAATAAATATATCAATTGAGACTGATTTCCATAACTGCATTTTTATGGTTGAAGTTTTCTGTAATATTGAAAAAAAGTTCCCTTGATGGAGCATAAAGAACAAATATTAAGAATGCAAATTTGAATTATGCTGGTTTGTAAAGTGGTTGTTGTAGACTCTTCTTTAATATCCATGGCTTCTTTAGTCCAAATAGTTGTCTAGGTTTCTATTATCATGCCTTCCAATACTATCTGTACCTTTAGTCTTTTTTTTTGTTTGTTTTGTTTTTTTTTTTGCCATGATGGTCATTGTTGTTCATAGGCCTCAAAACTGGGTATGTCTGTTGTTTGCTTTTCCCCCTTTGGAAGCCTACATCGCACATTCTTATACCATGAAAGGTAGACTTTAGGGGAAAGGCTTTCAAGTATGTTCTAACTCAGTGGCCTCTTGACTGTGAGGGAAGTACACAGTGTGTTCAATAGTAAGGATTTACTTTCTTTCTCTAGAGACTGGGGAAGTATTTGGTAATGTCAGTAATTAATATTCTTGGAGACAACACTGACCAACAATTCAAAAGAGGACTTCTCATGCTTGGGATTGGGGTTTTCCTTGTTTCTTTGAAAGACATGGTCAACCTAAATATAAAAATTTAATTTGAAATATATATATATATATATATATATATATATATACATATACATATGTGTGTGTGTGGGTATTATAGGTATATAGGAATTTTTAGGTGCATAGTAGATTTCATACAACTTATTCAGACATCCTGTTTTCTTAGTTCTTAACCCTATGTTTTCATTTCTCTTCATACTAATTAGTCACCCACCCCTTTGCTCTTTTCCCTCTTCAGAGAACTTACATTCTGCTACTCTGATATTGTTTCCCTTCCTCCAACCTCTATAAAATTTCTTTATTACTGGGTCCTGTGGTAAGGTAATTCTCAATTTCCTGAGGAACTTCCATACTGCTCTCCAAAATGGCTGTAAGAGTTTGCACTCCCACCAGCGGTGAAGGAATGTTCCCCTTTCTCCACATCCTTTCCAGCATAATTAGTCTTTGGGGTTTTTAATTTTAGCCATTCTGGCAGGAGTAAGATGGTATACCACAGGACCCAGCAATTCTACTCTTAGGCATATGCCCAAATGACCCACATCCATGCAACAAAGACATGTGCGCAACTATGTTCATAGCAGCCTTATTTGTAATAGCAAGAACCTGGAAGTAACCTAGATTCCCCTCAACTGAAGAATGGATAAAGACAATGTGGCACATCTACGCAATGGAATACTACTCTACAGAAAAAAATAATGGAATCTTGAAATTCATAAGCAAATGGATGGAACTTGAGGAAACCGTCATGAATGAGGTAACCCAGTCACAAAAAGAGAAACAGGGTATGTACTCCCTCATATATGGACTTTTGACTTAGAGCATAGGATCACCAGGCTATAATATACACCACCAGACAAACTGGGATACAAAATGTATTCTAAGAGATTCATATATGGTCCCTCACAAAAGGGGGAAGGGACAAGTCCCCTAGAGCACATGGGAAGTGGGGGGGCAGTAAATGGAGGGAGTACTAGGAGAAAGAGAAGGGGAGGAGAGGAAATCCTGTTTGACTAGATAGACTGAGTCAGGGTGATGGAGGGTGGACATAAAAGAGGGAGCCATTATTGGTTTGAAGAGAAAACTGAACCTAAATAATGGTCTAGAGAACTACAAGACTGACTCCAACTAATAATTCGAGAAACCATGGAAAGGCTACCATAAATGTTCTTCCCTGATGGTGAGATCACCAACTAAATTATCCACCATCATTGAGCCCTCATCTAGTACCTGTTAGAAACAGAAGCAAACACTCATAACCAAACAATGAGTTGAACTAGAATCCAGATGCAGAGAGAGGGGACAAGACCAGGTTGCAGAAATCCACAAAGACAGCTGACCTGAACAAGGAGGAGCTAATGCCCCCCCCCCCAGTAGCTGGGAATCTAACATGGGACTGATTCAGACTCCAGGAATATGGGTCTCAGCTAGTAGTACTGAGCAGTCTTGGTGACCTCAGACAGTTGAAACAGGATCTATTCCTGGTGCACAAAAGAACCTTGAGGACACATCCCCCATGGAGGGATATCCCCTTAACCTAAAGACAGGATAGAATTCCTAGTTCCTACTTCAAAGGACCTGACAGATTTACACGACCCAATCTGCATACAAGTGTAGTAGGAGTGGGGGAAATAGGAGAGGAGGGTGGCCAGGGTGCATGTCACAGGGGAAAGAGGTTAAGAGGGAAGGAGGGAGAGAGGGAGGGTTGGAGGGAGTAAGGGAGAAAAAACTGGGATCCACATGTAAAATTTTTAAATTATATTATTAATAAAAAAAGAAGGAAAAAAAAGAAAAAAATGTAGATGCTGATTCAGCAAATCTTAGGAGAGGACAACATGTTCAATTTTTTACTTGATTCCATATGAACCAAGGGTGCAAGGAACATGGTGAAATTCAAACAAAGCTTTTAATTTTGTTTTTCTTTTAAATAATAAATGTTTTAAAATAAAAAAGTCTATTAGTTTCCTAGTTTCTGCAGCTACTTCAAATAATATATTCACATCTAAAGGTGTGGAGCTAGGGAAAACAAAGCAGAAGTAGGAGGTACAGATGAGAAAGAATATGTGATATCTGTCTTTGTGGCAATGGGTTCTCTCATTCAATATAATATTTCCTACTTTTATTCATTTACCTACAAATTTCATTAGTTTATTTTTCTTTTTGGTTAAGTATTATTTCATAGTGTTAATGTACTATGTTTTCATTATCTAGTTTCTTTTGAAGCACATAGGTTTATTCATGTTCCTCAATATTGTATAACATCGGCATGGTACTGTATTATCCTAATGGGGCTCTTTGTTTCTTTTAATAAGTTATTTTTAAGCTTAATTATCAGGTTTATGAGATGGAGAACCATCTACATTATAAAAGAATACCACTGAGTGTGATGTGAGTGCATTTCAGAGAGGATAATGCAAGGAGGGATGCTCTATTCTGAGTCTAAGTAGTAGCACACATGGAACTAAGTGGGGACAGAGGGCTTGTTAGCAGCAATTTATCATCTTAGCTACTGCTTCTCCACTTCACATTCATGATGGACCAGAAGCCTTTGTAATCTTTAGACAAGATACATTTCCTTTTCAATGATGTTTTTCTCAAGTATTTGTACCAATAAAGAAAATTCTAGCAAATTTCTTCTGTTGCTTCGCAATGAACTCCTGTGTTTATTAAGATAAACTCTCATGTTTATTAAGATAAACTCTCAAGTTGAGATTTTGTCTTACTTGAAATATATACCAAGCATGCATGTCTTAATTTTACTTAAAAACATAGCTGCCTTTGTGTAGGCCTCTTCTGCAGGCATCTCAGCTCATGCTCCAATAGTTATTATTGGTCCACAATTCTGCACTGATTTTCAAATCAGGGAGACTACATATTTTTGATTGTGTATTTTCAGAGTCTGGACCCCGCCCTCCCCCCACACACCCACGAAACCACCAAAAGACCACATCTGATGCAAAAGCAGAGGCATTTTAATTATCAGTTAAAGGAGGTCCTCTTTTTGTCCCACACAGAGGGTAGAATAAGAAAGTCCCTGAACCACAGCGGGGCAAGGCATATATTGGGGGCAGAGCAAGGCAGGTGTCTGGGCTGGGGTGTCTGCCAGTTGCATGGTAGCAATTTTAGAATTGGCACACTTCTGGATCAGGGGAACCAGAGTTAATTGTTCAGCTGAAGCTTCAGTAAGGTAATTATGCCTGGAGGCCATCCCAGGTCTGTTTGTATTGCATCTCACTATCATTGGTAAAGCACCTCAAATACCACCATCTCATTTCTTATTGGGTCCTTACCATATGGAGGGTATCTGGACGTATCTTCCCAATAATTAAGGCAAGGCCAGACAAGGTCAGGGATTCAGGATGAAGGATATCTGGAAGTTTCTTCCCCCAAATTAGGACAAGGTTGGACAAGGTTGGGGGCTCAGCACATCCTGATGAGTCAGAGGCCTACAACTTGCTTGTTCTTTTCTGCAGAGTGACATGTCTACCAAAGTAAGGAGTTTGGTGAGGGTCTGGGACCTTCAGATTGAGCTTTTGAAAATACTAATGTTGACTGACCATACCTTTCAAAAATGTGACATCAAACAGCAATTTAGCCAAAATTGGTATCTTATTTCCCTCAAAAATTTCCTCCCACTTTTGTTCACTGTCCCATGACTTCGAATACTTTATTTCTTTTAATTTTTGCCTTACCCTTCTTTTTTTGTGTGTGAAAAGGGGGTTGAAAAAACCATACAAATATTACAGTGTGTTGGTCAACATTGGTTTCCTGACCAGGTACCCAAAGCATTTTTTTTGGCTTTTGATGTCATTGATTTCATTTCACAGCTAGCTGGCTCCATTGCTTTTGAGACTGTATTAACTCAGAAGAATACGTCAGAAAGGCATTTTAGATGACATCTTGATACCACAGTGCATCCAGGAAGCAAAGAAAATAAAGACTACAGAAAAATCTTTAAGAACAAACCAACATTACCACTTCATTCATTCATATTCAAGCTCTTAATAATCACAGAAAATTCATCAAGTGATTAGTCCTCTGATGAAATTATTGACAAAATCATCCAATCCCATCACTTTTCAAAAGTGCTGTTAATTGAAGAAAATATTTAATGCATAAATCTATGAAACAACATTTAGTAATATGGAAAGGTATCTAGTAGATTGGTATCTAGTAAAATTTCCAACTTGGAAAATTAACTCACATCTATCTAAGATCTTTAGTCATGAACAAGAATATTCTCTTTTCATTTTTGAATTACTTCTAGCCCTTTTCTTTCCCTCTATTAAATAAACAAAATATGCACCTAACCAAAAGTACTAAAAAATATCAAATACATTTTATATAATATAAAATGTACTAAATTATTCAGCTTTTGTAATATGAGATTAAAAGTCACTTTATAATAGTAATGTTGGAAAAGTAAGTTGTTTACATTTATTTCATCCACATTTGCATATAATAGGAAAATCGTTGATGAGGTTTGTATACCAATGTATTAAGTGTACTGATTTTATGTGACTCTAGCTAATTAGTGACTGCCAAAGCATTTTCAAAGTTTAATTTTTTTGTATTAATTTACTTTGTATAGTGGTTAAGTGACCATTTATAATCAACTAGACATAATTTGAATTCTCAACATTGTAACTTAGAATCTTCCTGAATCATATTTATTCTCATTTATACAATTGTGCACAAAGTATTCAACATACATATGTATAATCAGTAAAAAAAATAATTTAGTCAAATATGACATTGACTGAATGCTCTTATTTTATTTTCTTGTCCAGTTATTTGTAAAACTTTAGAACCCTGAGAATGACTGCAATAAAAACTATTTTCCCTAAAATTATTTAATTAATGACTTTGAAATATCATAAATATGATGTTATATCTTAAATGTATTTCATTCATATATTTTCTATGTTATTTGTACTTTTATGTAAGTTTCTCATACCTATGTTTAGGCACATAAAATCTGTTCATTTAATACTCATATAAACTTACAAAGATTCTTAGACCATAGTTATTTTTGCAAATCATAATTATTTGTTTATTATTTTTGTTCTTTTGAGTAAGGATTTATCTTTGTAGCTTTGGAGTCTCTCCTAACACTCACCCTGTAGGCCAGGCTGGCCTTAAACTCACTGAAATCAACCGGACTCTGCTCCCAAGTGCCGAGATTAAAGGTGTGCACCATCAGTGCCCAGCAATAATTTATTTTTTAGAGATTATAATAACAATTACAATATTTTCCCTTACATATTATATTTATACTCCCTATAACACATTCTTTCCACCTCTTCTTCAATTTCGTGCCCTCTTTTTGCATGATATAACCTATTTAGTTCTTAAATACAATATAATATTGAAAAAATATAACTTATTATATTACTTTATCTTGTTCTATATTGGATGATTATGGACCTAAACACCTTAATGAAATTTTTTTTGTTGTTATCACATATAACTTAACTTCTCATATTTGCTTTATTGTCTGTACATATGTTTGGATATTTAATCTGTTTATCATCATTGGGCATTAGGTAATGCAAAAAATTACAGTTAAAAATAAATATTACAAATATTATGTAGAAGAACATTAGTAAAGCTCAAAATATGTTCTAATAACTTTTTAAAAGTATTAATGAAAATAAATTCTGCACCTTCATACCAGAACACATGTTAGGCAAGGTATGTGCCGTAAAATATGGTGGATCTATTTTTGCCTATTTTGTGGAAACTCCACACTGATTTTTAAATGGACTATATCAGTTTTCATTCCTACCAACAGTGAATAAATTTTCCCCATATCTATACAAATTTTTGTTATCATCTTTATGATTTTAAACATTAGTTATTCTGGCGATGGAAAGATACAATCTAAAAGTATTCTTAAGTTGTATTTTATTGAAGTCTTAGATGCTAAATAAACACACATAATCAGCAACTTCTATTTCACCTTTTGAGAACTATGTTAATTGTATGCTAAGATTTTTCATTGCTTTTTTTTAAATAATTATGGTTTTCTTGAGTTCTTCATATATTCTAGATAGTAACCCACTTTCACATATAGCTTGTGAAGAATTTTTCCCATTCTGCATACTTCCTTTTTCTCAAATGGTATTCTTTTTTTGCTATAGTTCACGTTAATGAGGTCCCATTTATGAATGTTTGTTTAATATATAAGCTATTGAGGTCCTCAAAAAGTTATTTAATGCGGTAATAACTTCAAAGAATTTCTGCACTTTCTCCTTTATCAGATTCAGCGTATCAAGCCTCATGTAGAATTCTTTGATTTATTTGGAGTTGTTTATACATAGGAGAAATTAAGTGTCTGGTTTCATTCATCTACTTAGCAGCAATGCAATTTGAGGAGCACAATTTATTGAAGATGCTCTCTCCAATTTGTAATTTTTGTCAAAAATAAGATGGCTATTTGTGTAGGGTCTTATATGTAAGTCCTCTGTTGTACTCAATTGATTTAAATGTTTGATTTCATGCAAGAACCATGTTAATTTGTTACTGTATCTCTGCAAAGCAACTTACAAACTATGGTGGTAATAATTCCAGCCTTGTTTTTACTGTGCAGAATTATTTTGTCTATTAAAGATATTTGATTTTCTTCATGAAATTTAACTTTTTTCCAATTACTGTGTATAAATGAATTTGAATTTTTAGTGAAAAAAATTCCCAAAAAATCAGACATTTCCATTTATTTTAAACACTGAATATATTAAGGTTGCCACAAAAATTTGTTAAGTTTTCAATTTTTGAAGAATATGTGAAATATATTTTTTTAAATAAAAGATATCATGAAATTGATTATTTCAGATATAGGCAAAATAGTTACTGTACATAAAAATTGGAAAGGAAACTGTCACTAGAAAGTGATAAAATAGATGTATGTATGTTCAGCATTTGACAGGGAGCTTTACCAAATTTGACTTAAATTTAGTATTCTGCAACTCAGAATACTCCCTCAGAATACTCCCTCAGACTCTTAGCTAGTGTAAAACAGCATTAACAAGTGTTGTAGATAATGAAGATCAAATTAACATGTTAGACAGTTTTATTAAATTGTGTAGTATTTGTCTTCGATATTTTCACTCGAAAGAAATTCAGCTGTTTAAATGCTTAAACTACTATACACATATAATTAGGACTGCTCTCTAACAAATACACTAATGCCTAATGCTTTGATTTTAATTTAATCAATTATCCCTTTAGTTAAATAAACTGCTGTCGTTTAACTAAAAGACACATTATGCTGGGAGACTAATGAAGCAGGCCAAGTGTCACAACAAATGACTGTTTTTGTGGCATTGCAAATCTGAAAACCTTTTAGGTCTGCATAGTAAAGATGGTAAAACAGTTAATATATCTTACTCATAGTTCAAAACTAAATGGCAAGTTACTTAAGGTTACAGAAATTTCAGTTTTCATTTCTTTAAATAAATGTTGATATTTCAACATGAGAATAGCTATACAAAACAGAAAATGATCATGTGTCATTAAGGTACTAAAAAATGGAAAATATTTAGTTCATTATTTATATTTATTGGCTTTCATAAATAATAAATAAATTTAAAGGAACCACTTATTGTTAAAATGGATTAATTAATTGAATTTCAGTTAACATATAAGTGGTTTAAAAACATGTTCAGTTGGATTCTTTGTAGATTAAATAATCATAAGAAGTTCTACATATTAATTCCTTTTCCTAATAACATTTATATGTCATGAAATATTATAGTTTAAAAAGTAGAAACAATTGGGAGTAACAGAACTTTCTGAGGTTTTGAATAATCACCCCATATTTCCTTCTCCTATGTTATGAAACTTCCCATTTAAAAATATGTGTACATTTAAAAGTTTATACACAGTAAGATGAAGAAAGATTAAACAAACATGTATATCTTTAAAGAAGATATCCCAATGTCCAACAGTTAGATGTAAAATCACTCCAGAGTAACTAAGCAAAGAAACATACAAATAGTAGCAAAAATAACATCAGTTCTCTGAACTGTTGACACACTGGTAATAATGCCAAACAGTACAGCTCCTGTGGCAAACAATGTAGAAATCCCCATAAAGTTAAAAATAAAACTGAATATTTATATAACTGAAGGTAAAGGTGGAGCTCAGAAAGACATTGACAGTACTTTTGTAATTAGAGCATATTTCACAATCAACATGTACAACCAACCTAATGTCTATTAACACAGAAGAATGCACAAAGAATACATCATTCATAGATGTAATGGTTCTCTATCCAATCCTATAAAAGAAGGGATTTCTTTAATAGGCAGATACAAAAATGAACCTTATGAATATTACAATAAACAAGTCAAATGTAGGAGGACCAATTCTATGCACACATAGGTATGTGTATATGACTACCTTAAACATTTAAAATGATGCCTCTCTCATCATTTGTTATACAGGGTTTTTCATTCGTGTGCATCATGGGATTGAACTCGTGTACTTCTTATTAAAAAGCAGACACTGTGCCAGGTTAAACTTCTCCTCACCATGGGGAATAAAGGGAGGAAAGACTGTAGTATCCTCGACCCCTAGAGGATACCACAAGAACACAACCCATATAATCTGCTAAGCATGAATCTTAGGTATTCAGAGACTGAAGTGGCAATCACACCACCTGTGTAAGTTGTGCCAGGTACTCTGCATACATGCTATGTTATGTAGTTTGGTCTTCTTTTGGGACTAACTGTGGGAGTGTCTCTGACAATTTGCCTCCTCTTGGGACCATTTTTTCCCCTACAGTGTTGCCTTTTACAGCCTTGATATGAAGGTTTGTGCCTAATTGTAACTTGCTAAGCTCTGTTCTGTTGCTATCCCTGGGAAGCATTGTAGCGTGTATGTTTTCCGCCAGCTGGCCTGCCACAGGTCTGGCGCACAGGCCCCAAATAACACTCAGAGACTCTGTATTTGATACAATCCTGTTGCCTAGTTATGGGCTAGCTCTGTCTTAATGATTAACCCATTTCTACTTATCTAATTATTTCCACATGACTCATCTTATCCGGGAGCTGCTGCTGGCGTCTTCCTTTCTCCTTGGTCTACATCTTGACTCCTCCTAACCACTTCCTCTTTCCTCTTTGTCTCCTAGCCCCGCCTATCTTGCTTTCTCATTGGCCACTGTGCTTTATTAATTAACCAGTATGAGAAATATGTTTACAGAATAACATCTCCCATCAAAGCGTGTTCATCTTATTATTATTATAATTTGAAACAAGCTTGTTTTACATGTTAATTCCAGTTCTCTCACCCTTCCATCCTCCCCTCTTCCACCCACCAACCCCTATCCCATACACTTTCTGCTCCACAGTGAGGCCTTCCATGGGGAGTCTTCAAAGTATATCATATCATTTGGAGCAGGTCCTAGGCCCTCCCTGATATTTCTAGGCTGAGGGAGTATCCCTCTATGTGGAATGGGCTCCCAAAGCCCATTCATAAACTAGAGATAAATACTGATTCACTACCAGAGGCCCCATAGACTGCCAAGTCCTCCCAACTAACACCACATTCAGGGAAACAGGAACGGTCCTATGCTGGTTTCCCAGCTATCATGCTTGGGTCCATGACCCTTGTTTGTGTCAGCTGTTTCTATGGGTTTCTACAGCGTGGTCTTAACCCCTTTGCTCATCACTCTGCAAATGGATTCCAAGACTTCTGCTCACTGATTGGCTGTGGGTGTCTGATTCTGCTTCCATCAGCTACTAAATGAAGGCTTTAGGATGGCATATAAGGTAGTCATTAATCTCATTATTGGGGAGGATTGGATCTGGAGGTAAAAGGGGGGTAGGAGAAAATTATAAAAAGCCAAGGGATCAGAAACTGCAGTTGAAATGTAATGTGAGAGAGAATAATAAGTTTAAAATATAAAGTATTCTTCACATAATCAAGTGAAATGAAAAACAAAATATAGTCAAGCAAGTTAGTTTTGATAACTTTAATGGAAAAGTTAAACAATTTCTAGGATCATACCTTGATTGTTATTCATTATAAATTGCCAAATATTCACAGTAAAGTATACAGTTAAAGTATTATAGTTGTAATAAATCTTAATCAAAATTTTGTCATATAAATATATGAGATTGTTTCAATTTTTAGAATGATTTTTTAAAAAATAAAAATAGAAAAAGAATAATAATATAACAATATTTGTAACTATATTTTCATATGCAAGACTTATGGAAAATAGAAAAATTCTCCAAAACTGGTAATTTTCAGTGATGATTTAGAAACAGTTTAGTCTATAGTCTCAAGAATGTCAAAATGATTAAGGCCTTAAATATTTATGGAAACCACATTTAAGCTTTATGTGGTTAAATAATTACTATTTTGCTTCTAGTTATAATGTGTGTTTCAAAATAAAGATAAAATGATTCAAAATGCAGCTTTCAGTTAACAAAACTTAATAGACATATTTGGAAGTATATACTAAATTATCTTTTCTCACAGAAATCTGTGATTATATACACTCTTCATGAAACAGCTAAATATACCTCATAAGTCATCACATAGCCTTAATTTCTCACAAGGACAGTTTCCCTGAAATAATTTGATTAAATCATTCACGAAAGGCTAACTGATGTTTCTCTCAAAGAGAATCACACAAAAAGTGTGTTTTAAAGAGTGAAAAATTATAAGATGGAAGTATTTAGCTCTAAAATAATATCTAAATATTTCAACTTAATCAGATATATTTATTCAGAAAAAAACATCTTAATGTGAACAATAAAAACGTTGCTGAGACCATATTTTTGCTATTGTCCCAATTGTACATGCACATTATAGTATATTTTAACTGGTCTCTTTTTAATTTTACTTAATGAATATATAATATGTTTATTTAAAATGTGATATTAAATATTACAATGATAATAATAAATATAAAATAAAGGCACTGTTATATGAATGACAGTATTCTTTTAATATACTTTCAATGACCTGTGTTTTTTAATGACCTGTTTTAAGGAGTACTCATTTTTTTAAGCATTTATATTAGGATATTTGCAGTATAGTAAGATTTCTCACATGCATTAGCTTTAGCATTATAGGCAATTAAGATTTTTCAATCCTCATATAATTTTATGATGAGAGAGCACAAGAGAATAGTGGGTGGTAAAGTGAACTTCCTGTAGGCTTTCTGTGGAATTATGAGGTAGTATGAGCATGCTAGAATCCTGACTGCATATGTCCTACTAGAATCTCTCATATGCTGCAGGAATAACAAAACATAGCACTTCAGCTCACAAAGTTATGTATGAGAGAAAATTAGTAAAACAAGGAATACATATAAAGCATTGTACAGTGATGCATAATTGGCTTCATTAGATTTAGGTATCAACAAAGATGAACAATGAAATATACAATGTTAGAAGTGTTAATTAAATAAAAGTGTGCATGCTGCCTTTGGAGTATATATTTGTAAATCAATTTACATTATGTGAAGAAACAGACAACAAAAGAGGAAGAGAGAAAGAGAGAGGGAGAGAGAGAGAGAGAGCTTTCATTATAATACTCTTTCCACCATTTTCCTCATAGTCTTTAATATGAATCAGAAAGTTAAATGGTTTGGTTCAGTTGATTACATCTTTTATAACCTTCATCTTCAAATGCAATAAATGTTATCATAATGCTACCACAAACTAATCAAATATAAAATATATCAAAGTTCAAATTTAATTTATGGTGTTTCATGACAAATAATACATGATGTAAAAAAAACTCTATATTTTATGAAGACATTACATTTACTCATTTCCTCTTACCAAATAAGAACAGGTTTTATTGTGTTCACAATATAATTGAATATATTGCATTAGGAAACAAAATTATCTTATTGTTAAATGGATTATGATCATAAAAGTGGTCTAAGAACAATCTCTCAATCCAGTTAAATGATGTTGAAATATGTTTTTAAGTAAAGTAGTTTAATTCATCAATATATACTGCTTTGTAGAAATCAAGTGCCTTTTCCACTAGGAGTGATGTTCATCTTCAGAGAAGCCACATAAAATATGGGGACATGCATACTTCTCACATCATATGAACATTTAACAATGTAGTACCTGGGTTGATCTGTTTCCTAGTTGCTTTATTATTTCTGAATGACCAAATAGCTAACAAATATTTATATGAAACTTTGTTATGAAGGAAATTAGTCCTAAATATAGTCTAATTTTCACAACAGTTAGTAAGAACACATATAACAGGAGATAATCCCTAGACTAGGTAGTAGAATTTCAAATTTTGATTCTTGTCTAAATATTATTATGTCAAGGAAAAATAGATTTTGCATCAAGCTTTATGAAAATAAAAAAATTTTGACAACAGTGATTTCAAACAGAAATAATATTGCCTCCCACAGAGTCATATCTCTGATCAAGAAAAGCTTCAATGCCGAAAGACTTGGAGAATGGTAAATAGGTATGGTAATTACCAGGTCCACATATTTTATAAGAATAGAATGAGAAAGCTACAGGGGGAGAAATGTATTGGCAGACTCACTACAGGGGGCAGTGTGAAGTGGTAAAGAAGAAAAATGAAACAAAAGAGTCTACAGTTAAAAGAAAGGTAGATCATCATTATCTGAAAAGTGAGACAGAGACTGTTGTATCAGAGATAAGACCTACCAAGGAGAAGCATGGAACATTTAAACCAGAATATACTTCACTATGGCTGCTTTATTTACAATGTGATAGATTGATGGAGAAAATACTAAATTTTATTGTATCAGTACATTGTCTTGTTAAGTAAATCTAAACCACAACCAAACAACAACAAAACAATCTACATTAAAAAAAAAAAAAGAAACAGAATTAAGTCTCATGGTCTATTTCAGGTTTATAACATAGGCTACTCTGGAGACCAAGATAGCTTGACTTTAAATAAAAATGGAGAGCAATTACTTGAAATATAGTTGAGCGGCAAAAGTCTTTGCCTTCAAGCATAAGTTATTTGTCCATTTTAATTTCTTTTCCCCAGTTTGGTGAAAAAGGAAGAGACAAAAGCCTCAATGAATTTTATAATTCAGATGATGGAGTTATTACAGGTAAGAAAATACCAAATAGACATGATTTAAAATGTAGCTTATACTTGTGGCAATGACATAAAAACTAAACATGGTGCTTGAATGAAATGCATTGAGTAAATTCTACTTGTTTCATTATTTCAAATCAATATCTATTAAATTAATGATAATGTTGACTGCATTAACGTGGAATAACAATGTTATATGGATATCTATACCAATATATTTGGTTATAAGCATGGTTCTGCTTTAGGATAGAAAGTGAGATGATAGGGGACTTTGTTTAAGAGAGAAGTGTCGGAGAATTTAATCTGGAGAGATGATATCTAAGGATGAAAGTATTAATGATAAAAGGAGATGTGAATGCTTAGAATAATTAAATTCTTTAAGGATATAATAATGGTTGGCTAAGTATAGATTAAGAAAACATGTTCAAAGGCAGCTTCAATTGATACACAATATATAATAATAGTCACTGTATTGGTATATGAAAATAAGACCCATGTGCATGGAAGTCCTACATTACTGTAGAAAAACAGGAGGAGCATTTCAGTTATTGGATAATTATGATATCTGCAAAATAAAACAAAGTTCAATGATGAGGAGGGACATGTGGATTTCATGGAGAGCTGTTACTACTAGTGGTTTGCATGACACTGTGGAGAGACAACAAGAAGATTCAATGACAACTAAAAACTCAAATTTGATTGTAAAAGCTACCTTTGCTTTTTGTTACAGTAAGATTGCAATACAAATCGTTATCATGCATGTGTCCATGAGTTGATGTGTGACCTTGTACCCAGGAATGAGAGCTCTTCAGCAGAGATTCTAGGGCCCACAGGGAGCTCATTATGTTGCAAAAGTTTTTCATGTATCTGCAAATGCTGGCACTACCTACTCAGTCTGAGCTCTCAATATGGCTATTATAACTCAGTTACTGTTAGAGCAGAAGTGTTATGATACGAATGGTTGCTAACCAAATGAAAGTAGGCACATACGAAACACAGGCTGCCAAGAAAATAATCATCAGAAACAACTCATACCTGCCAAGAGATTTTATCTTATTCAATCATCTCTTTGTCTTCAGAGTTTGTGATGATATGCACCATTTACATTGGTATTTTATGCCTTTATTGATTTTTACTGTTGTCTTGTTTTTCAGCTGATCAATTTTATTGATGTTTTCAAATGATCTAATTTTTCCTCAATTTTGTTTATTGTTTTCCTAAATTATATGTAATTTTTTGTTGCTAATGTCTGTTGCTGGTAGTTTTCTGGCCTGTCAGGTTCCTTCTGCCCTGAATCCCCAAATAAACTATGTTAGTTGTAAACCTGTTGGTCAGTACCTTGGGCTTCTTATGGGCTAGCTGTCTCTTAATTATTGACCCATAACTACTAATCTATATATGATCTTGGCTTACAAAGAATACCTTTGTAAATCCTTTGCCTGCTACATGGTAACTGAGTCTGCCTATTTTTCCCAAAATTCTCCTCATCTTCTGGTCCTGCCTATCTTGTTGCCTCTATTAGCCACAGTGTTTTATTCATCAACCAATAAAAAAAAATGTACACAGAGAACTTTCCCATCGAGTGACTTTATCATTTTCTTCTATCCTGCTTTGGATTTATTTTGGTTTTATGTTTGCAGTTTCATGGGTTATAGTAGCAGAATATTTTGAAAGAACCATTGATATTTGTCTTTGAACATAGTATTTATTAAGTTCAATAGAAAATAATGACATGAAAAATTCATAAAGAATCATTAGCTATTTCACTTATAAAACCTACAATACACAAATTTCAGTGTATAAATATATGCATGCAGTTGAAATTTTAAAAAAATGTGAATAAACAGAGGGTCAGAGGATTTAACATGAGTTTGCATACTACAAATTTTCTCCAATAGGTCTACCTAAATAAAAGCTGGACAAGAACAACAACAGACATAGTAAAGTGAATTGGGAAAAACCAGGAGGCTTCAACCATATAAAAAAATAACTCCAGGAAACCAAGGAATGCTGAGAGTTGGAGAGGTGATCTTCTCTCAGGAAGAGTGCATCCAGTGCCAGATGGTTATATAAACATTAAAAGGTTATACTTATCAATATATATGTACATATACATGTATGCTTATAATAGGATTAGATGAAATGGGGGGCTAAATATTTGGAGAAGAGAATTGAAGTGTGCATGAGGACTTGAAGGAAGGTGGGGAAAGGAGAAATGATGTTATATTGTGATATCACAACTAAAAAAGGCAGTCAGTTTACAGTTTTCACAATATAATTGTTAAGATAATAATTGCCTAGAGCTGTGAATGCAAAAACTTTTATATGTTAGTATTAAGTTAGAGCATTTTCAGTTCATAAATACTTCATTTATTTTATAGAATTAAGTTTTCACTCAGTCAGAGATGAATTTTAAGTGAAATAATTTATAAAAAGCTATTTGTATAAAATAAAGGTGCATATAAAATAGCCGAAAAACATTTTGTTCCACATCTTGGGTAACTGTTCATCTTCAACACAGTGATAAAATGGTGTGTGTGAAACAAAAAACGCTGTTAACTGGAGGTAGAGATAGAAGTGTGAAAATAGAGCTGAGGCGGTAGACCACATCTATTTCAGTCTAAGGCAAGAGCACTGTCACTAGCTCTAGGTAGGTCTGAGCTATATACTGAGTTCCACACCATTGTAATTCACTTAATATTAATAGCTTGATGTTATCAAATATTTACATTCACAGTATATAAGAAAAAGAAATATAGATTACATTTAGATTATAATTTTAACAATTTTTTTTTATTCAGTCATTGACCAAGTTTATCATAGGTAGATTTATCTCATATAAAGGACATGCATTATTTGGAGAAATGTAATAAAAATACATAATAATAAAATTGTGAAATCTTCAGTTGAAATAATTCAAATTAAAAACATCATTTAAACACTCAATGGCCTATTACATATATTATTTTTGTCCAAGGGAGGGGTTCAGAAGAGTCCTACTTTTTCACTTTCTCTACTTGTTCTCTCCTACTTAAATCAATAAATCATTTGTTTCATTTTCTCTTTACCTCTCATTTATCCAGTTTTGTTTCTGTTTCTCATTTTTCATTTTACATTCTTGCATTGTTTTTTATTATGATTGTTTATGTTCAGTGTATTTTGTCATTAAGGGGAAATGAAAGACCCCAGAAGAGGACTTCCCTCCAGGAAGAGACCCCTGGACCCAAAGACCAAGCCGAGACCACAGATGTGGATGCAAACTGCAAGAGGTTTATTTGAGATACACAGGTACCTGTGGGCGACAAAGTCTCTCGGAGGACTTGCGCGCCCACAGGCTGGGGAGAGGGACTTTTATAGGGCTGGGTAGCAAAAGCATGGGTACAGAAGCGAGATGCATAGTTACAGGGGTCCCATTGGTCAGCTCAAATAAGGCATTGAGTCATCCGAGGACAAGTCTGTTACGTGTTTGGGGATCTGATAATAGCTGACTTAGCTCATGTTTGGGTTTTTCTCTGAACTCTCTGCTCCCCTCCCAAGGCCAGATGTGGCAGCCTGTGAGTACTGACCTTGTCCTGTACTTTTACTTGTTTATGTGGAAGCCTTGCAAAATGGCGTTACCATTGCTAAGCCAGGCCTTAAGCTATTAGCCTTGAGTGGGGGTCTTTCAGAAATTAATATTTGCAGCTGACAGAAATGTAGAAAAACCAATTTAAATAACATATCACTACAAATCATTCAGAAACAGCTATATTATATGTGTATGTAAGAGAGAAAGAGAGGGGAGAGAGAGGAAGAAAGAGAGAGAGAGAGAGAGAGAGAGAGAGAGAGAGAGAGAGAGAGAGAGAGAGAGGGTGAGGGTGAGGATAAGGAAGGTATTTAGCATGAAAGGAATTGTGAAAAACCAGGGGATACAGACTAAGAGAACTATGGGTTCATTGACTATGTTTACTATGTCACTTTTTAGCATGCTTTTCAAATACATGATTGACTCTGTGGAAGTATCATGACAATTAATAAAAGTTTCTTAATAAGATAGTAATCACCTGTATTGGACTTTTGTTTTCTCATAGAGCTCAGAAGGTAAACCATAAATTATCCTGTCTTCACACAACACTACTTTTAAGAGCACTTCTCCTGTAATTTCCTACACACCCAAACAAGACTGACATTGCAAACCCAGAAACACAACCAAGATGAGTTACCTTTTCCTTGTTGACAGTGACAAAACTCCAAGGAGACATTAATTTCTAAACTTGAACATTCTCTAGTGAATTAACATCTGCTAAACTTAAACATTCTCAGATGACATGTGAATGGATTATCAGTTCCTTCGGTGTGACAGCTGTCTTCTTAATTGGGAGAAGTGCTGTGGAAATGTCAGGCAAAATTTTCTAGCTGAGCAATGATACAAAAACATTCCCCTGTTAGATATATCCTTAATCAATGTTTAACCACAAAACAGTGGATTTGTTACATTTTATAAATCAACATGTTTACTTACAAGTTATTTCTTCATTCTATATCAGAAGAAAACTATAGTAATAATAGAGGAAAATATTACAATTGATGCTTATATTTGCTTTCAAATTCTAGCAAAGATTGCTGGCACTGGCCACAAGATATAGTATATAAAGGTGTTATTAAATATACATATATTAAACTACTCTTTTGTTCAGGGGAAGTAAGATTATTGGTTATGCAAAGTAGAAATGTAGGTCTTTTCTGGATGTGGTAGACTTATTACTGTAGTCTTAGCACATGGCAGGATGAGGCACATGGATCTCAAATTCAAGGACAGACTGGGTAAACAGCAAAAAACAAAAATAAGTAGAAATGGGTTAATCATTAAGACTGAGTTAGCTGAAAACAGTAATAGTAACTGGCCAACAGGATTGTATCAAATACAGAGTCTCTGTATGTTATTTGGGGCCGGCGAGATGATGGGACCAGGCGGGCTGGTGGAAAACACACATCCTACAAATGACGTACAACGTGGCTATAAGAACTTTCACTTAAAACTAAGAAAAGATTAAGAAATATTTTAGAAACAAAGGAACAGAGACTAGCAAGACTTCTTGGTAGTATCATTTTCTCAGATGGATTTGTTTTGCTGTAAACAGAGATTTGTGAGGCTCCTTTAATGGAGGTTTCCAAAATTTGCATAAGTGGCAAAAAAAAAAAAAAACGCATTGTTTTAAAGGGCTCTGCTAACAATTAATTGGTGTGTACTAGAGCTGCAATGAAAGTTTACACTGTGTTTTAAAAAATATGTTGGCTTTGGGGAGAAAAAGAAATAGGATACAATAGTTTAAAAAAGAAAAAAAGGAAGTAGAATGGCTGGATATGGTGGCACATGCCTTTAATCCCAACACTCAGGAGGCAGAGGCAAACAGATCTCTGTGATTTCAAAGTAAACTGGTATGCAGTGAATTCCAGGACAGATAAAAGTTACACAGAAAAACCCTGTCTCAAAATATGTAAAAATAGAAGTAGAAGAAATAGAGTAATAAAAAAGCCACGTAAAGATGGAAAGCACAGAGAAAGTTTGGATACTATACACAATTCTGTTGTCTTTAAATTGTTTAACTGCTGAGAAAATAACAACTACTGATAAAAGAAATGCTGCTGGATTAATTCAATTTATATATATTAAAAATGCTTTGACTCCAAAATTTAATCCTAAGGACAAGTCACTGGGTGTAGCATGTTGTTTTCTGCCAGCCCGCCAGCCCTCCAGCCCGGGCCCATTAGCCGCACCAGCACCAAATAACACTCTGAGACTCTGTATTTGATACAATCCTGTTGGCCAGTTACCATTACTGTTTATGGGCTAGCTCTGTCTTAATTATTAACCCATTTCTACTTATCTAAGTATTTCCACGTGGTCATCTTATCGGGGAGCCGAGCAGCAGGCTTCCTGCTTCTTCCCGGGCTACATCTCGACTCCTCCTACTACTTCCTCTTCCTCCTCCTAGTCTCCTAGCCCCACCTATCTAGTTTTCTATTGGCCACAGGGCTTTATTAACAGTATGAGAAACATATATACAGAATCACATCTCCCATCATCTCCTCTTTTCTGTCTAAAGTAAAAGAAGGGGTTTAACCTTAACATAGCAAAATATACCATACAACAGTTATCAAATAAGAATCACAGTTAACAATATTTAGTCCATTAACATTTTGTAAGACTTAAAGAAAATATCATCTATCCTATCTTTGTCAGTCTAAAGACCTATATGTAACTTATTTTTAATCCTAACTAAGAAAAACTATAATCATAACTATCTGTCTTCAACTCCTTCAAAGACCACAGAAGGATAATATATAAACTCTAGAAATGACAGAGACAATGCATTGCCTGGTCAGTCACCTGAAGTTCTTCTGTAATGTTCCATCTTCGGCCCATAGGCCATAATGTGTGTCCAGACTCCTCAATAAGGCAGGAAACTTTTCTCTGTGTCCTGTAGACTATCTGGCTGTCTGGCAGCCTCTTCCATGAAACAGGAATCCTGTAGCAATGTCCATCTTGCATCAGCAGTTACCTCTTTGTGGGTCCTGCATGTCCAGTTTCTACAACATAAAGTCAAACAGTTCAGAAGAGCAGTACCTTGCCCAAATGGCTAGTCTTGCCATATTAGAAGCAAACTCCATAATGTGTTTCTTCGATGTCCATCTTCCTTTCTTCTGTAGGTGGTGTTACCAGGAGCAGTTGTGCCTCACTGTCAAGAAAAACCCTAAACCATTTTAAATGCCATATTCTGTAGGTCTTTGAAAGGTTTGAAGAATGCCTAGTCATCTCAAATATATCCATCTCTGCATATCTAGAAATCCTAACTAACTTAACTCCAAGTTTTAACTATCATAGGTAACTCTCTATAATCTGTACTAAATTATACATTACATTTTCCAATGAGCTATATAAACACAATACCTAAACAAGAGGAGAAATATACATATCATAAAATTGACCTTAAATTGTATCAATAAAAGAAAATCCATTCCAAAAAAAAAAAGCATTCATATCTATACCATAATGAGGAAATACTTAGATAAGTAGAAATGGGTTAATCATTAAGACTGAGCTAGCCAATAAATAGTAATAGTAACTGGCCAACAGTATTGTATCAAATACAGAGTCTCTGCTTGTTATTTGGGGCTGGCGAGGTGATGGGACCAGGCGAGCTGGTGGAAAACATACATGCTACAATTATTAAATATACATATATTAGACTACTCTTTTGTTCAGGGGAAGTGGATTATTGGTTATACAAAGTGGAACTGTAGGTCTTTTCTGGATGTGGGAGATTATTATTGTGGTCTTAGCACTAGGCAGGATGAGGCACAAGGATCTCAAATTCAAGGACAGACTGGGTAAACAGCAAGACACTATTTAGTAAGAACAGAGACAGTTATGCAACATAAGTAGCTATTTTGTGAAACAAATTCTGTGATATGTGATACTTCAAAAACAGCTGGATGTGTTTTAGTAAGCAATTCTCTTCAGTTTAGTTCTTTTGATCACTGAGTAATTCAAAGTAGGTAAGAAATACAGTAAGAAATATTTCAGTGTTATGGGTAGTCAGTTATTTAGCTACTAGACTTTTTTTGTTTTGATCATTAACTTACTAACTAATTTAGAAATGAGGTCTCATATATTCTTATACATTCATGACTAGACTCAAACCTCTATAGACAATTGGGAACTTCACTTTCTGAATCTTCTACCTTCAACTCCAAGTGTGGAGCTAGGCTTACATCAGCACTCTGGGTTTAGGCTAACTTGGAATACAACAGGGAGGTGTAAACATGCCAGACAAGAAAGCTCCTCTTAATAGAACTTCATCCCAAATCCCAAGCCAATTTATTTAAATAAAAAGACTTTATGGACTATTGTTTAGTACTATAACAAAGCAGATACAATTATCATAATCATTTTTCTACTTAATCATGGTTTTATATTGTATTAAATATTAGAAAATATAAATAAAAGCAGTTTACATTTATTCATTTATTTACCTAAAATAAAAATTACTTCTTTACCCTGACTTAATTTTCCTGGTCCCTCCTGTCCCCTCTCCCCTTCTCTTCTCCCCTTTTCTCTCCTGTATCCCTCTCCCCTCCCCTCAAGCTCCCAATTTGCTTGTGAGTTCTTGTCCCTTTTCCCTTAACCAGGGCATCATGTATGTCTCTCAAAGGTCTTTCTTTGTTTCCTAACTGTTGGTGGTGTGGATTGTAGTCTGGTGATCCTTTGATCTATGTCTAAAATCCATATATGAGTGTGTACATACCATATTTGTCTTTTTGTGACTGGTTACCTCATTCAGGATGGTTTCTTCTTGATCCATCCATTTACCTGTGAATTTCAAGATTCCATTGTTTTTTTTTTTTCAGCTGAGTAGTACTCCATTGTATAAATGTACTACGTTTTCTCAATCTGTTCTTTAGTTGAGGAGCATTTAGGTTGTTTCCAGATTCTGGGTATTACAAATAATGCTGCTATGAACATAGTTGAACAGATGTCTTTGTTGTATGAATGTGCATCTTTTGGGGGTATGCCTAAGAGTGGAATTGCTGAATCTTTTGGTAGACTGATTCCTATTTTTCCTGAAGAATGTCCATACTGATTTCCAAAGAGTCTGTATGAGTTTACACTCCCATCAGCAGTGGAGAGTGTCCCCTTTTCTGCACATCCTCTCCAGCATAAACTGTCCTTGGTGTGTTTGATTTTAGCCTACTTTTTAATTGGATTATTTGGTGTTTTGGTTATTCTTGAGCTATTTGTATATTTTGGAATCAGCCTTCTGTCAGATGTGGGGTTGGTGAATATCTTTTCCCATTCTGTGGGTTATCGATTGATTTGTCTTGTTGACTGTGTCCTTTGCCTTACAGAAGCTTTTCAATTTCAGGAAGTCCCATTTACTAATTGTTTGTCTCAGGAGAAAGAGAAGGAATATCAGGAAAATTGAGTCAGGGAAAGAATATAGAAGAGCAAGAAAAGAGATACCATAATAGAGGGAGCCAAAATGGGTACAAAGAAAAATCTGGCACTAGGGAAATGTAGAGATCTACAAGGATAAACCCAACTAACAATCTAAGAAATAGTAAAGAGGCTACCTTAAATGTACTCCAATGAGATTAATGACTACCTCATATGCCATTCTAGACCTTCGTCCAGTAGCTGATAGAAGCAGAAGGAGACTCACACAGCTAAACACTAGCCGAACTCCTGAAAACCAGTTGCAGAAAGAGGAGTGATAAACAAAGTGGTAAAGACCAGTCTGGAGAAACCCACAGAAACAGCTGAACTAAACGAGGGGGAGCTCATGGACTCTAGTCTGATAGCTGGGAAATCAGCATAGGACCAACCCAGATCCCCTGAATGTGGGTGTTAGTTAGGAGGATTGGCAGTCTATGAGGCCTCTGGAAGTGGATCAGTATTTATTCCTAGTATACAAATAGAGTTTCAGAGACCATTCCAAATAGAGAGATACTCTCTCAGCTTAGACACATGGGGGGGGGCAAGGCCTTGCTCCAAACGATATGACATAATCTGAAGAACATCCATGGCAGGACTCACTTTCCCTGAGGAGCAAAAAAGGGGTGCGACTATGGGACGGGGATGTGAGAGTTCCAAGAGGGATTGGGAGGATGAGGAAACTGGGATTGACATATAAAACAGGCTTGTTGATAATTTAAATTATAAAAAAAAGAAAACAGGATAAAGAAACAAGATAAAGTATTTTTGTTTTTGTTTTGGTTTGCTTTTGATTTTAAAGAATTAGAGTATTTTGGTGTGGTGCCACATGCCTTTAATCCCCACATTCTGGAAGCTGAAGCAAGCAAATCTCTGATTTCAAGGCCAGCCTGGTTTACAGATTGAATTCAAGGACAGCCAAAGTTACACAGAGAAACCTTGTGTCAAAAAAAAGTAAAAGAAACAAAGTTATAATAATAAATAAATAAACCACATAAATATGGAGCGTTAAAAATAACTTTTTTATATAAATTTTATTTAAATTAGAAACAATATTATTTGACATATCAATCCCAGTTCCTTCTCCCTTCCTTCCTCCCATTCCCCACAACCAGCTCCCATCTCACCCTCCCCCCATTCACTCCCTAAGGAGGGTAAGGCCTTCCATTGGGGATCATCAAAGTCTATCATGTCATTTAGGGGAGTGCTGCCCTCCCCTGTGTACCTAGGATGAGAGAGTATTCCTCCATGGGGAAATGGGCTGCTAAAGTTCATTTGTGCATTAGGAATAAATACTGGTTCCAATGTCAGAGGTCCCAGGACTCTTTCTGATACTCATATTCAGAAGGCTTGGTAAAGTGTAATGCTTATTGCCCAGCTTCACTTCTGAGGTCTGTGTGCTACCACTTGGTCAGGTCAGCTATTTCTGTGGGTTTTTGCAGCATGGTCTTGACTCATTTTCTCATCACTCCTCCCTCTCTATAACTGGATTCCAGGAGTTTGGCTCAGTGCCTAACTATGGGTCCCTGCTTTTGCTTCTATCACCTACTGGATGAAGGCTCTAGGATGGCATTTAAGGTAGTCATCAATTTCATTATAGGGGAAGGGCATTTAAGGTAGCCTCTCCACTATTGCTTAGAATGTTAGATGGGGTCATCCTTGTAGATCTCTGAATATTACCCTAGTGCCAGATTGCTCTTTAAACCTATAATGGCTCCCTCTATTATGGTATCTTATTTCTTGCTCTCTGCTATTCTTTCCCAGACTCAGTCTTCTTGCTCCCTCATGTTCTCCTCTCCTCTTCTCTATGTCTCTTTCTTCTACCTGCATCCCTCCTCCCCCTGTGTTTCCAATTTGCTCAGGAGCTCTTCTCACTTTCCCCTTCTGGAGGTGGGGGGGCATGTATATCTCTCTAGGGTCCTCCTTGTTTCATAGCTTCTCTGGAGGTGTAGATTTGTAGGCTGGGAATCCTTTTCTCTTTGTCTAAAATCCCTATGTGAGTGAGTGCAAACCATGTTCATCTTTTTGTGACTGGGTTACCTCACTCAGGATGATTTCTGGTCGTTCCATCCATTTGCCTGTGAATTTCAAGATGTATTGCAGAGATTAAATGAGAAAAAACAAGTCCATTTGGGGCATTACGGACATTGGGGAGTGACAGGAAGGAGTAGAGGGATGGGAAACTGTGGACTGGATTAATGTATAAAACAATAAAAATTAAGTAAAGGCATAAATACATAAAAGTTAAAATATCAAAAGTAAGTCATTTTTTCCACAACGAAAACTTATGATAATTATCCACAATATATTTTTTTAGATTATCTTGAAGTATTTCTAGGACTGGGTAAGTAGGTATTTGGGAGGAGAGGAGAGCAAAGGGGTGAAATTACAAACCAAGAACACATATGCATGAATGAAAATGTTATTGTAAATCCCATTAATCAAAGTAATGTGTTAATTCACATACCTTAAATGTTTTATTGATTTGAGTCCAATCAAGGTATATTAAGTAGATATATTTTGGTGATATCAAAATATGTAAAATGGGAAACAATTACACAAGAAATTACTTATTTAAAAATCCCTTTGCATGCATCTTCATACAGTCCTTCAATTCTGGGAACTTGTTTACATTCAAGGGAGTATAAAATCAGCTATGAACTTTCTAATTTGACAGGAAATGTTGAATGACTTCTTAATTGCATTTCTCAAGATTCTGTATTTTTTACCATTTTGAACAAATGGTATTCAACAACAACAATTTATATGCAAAGCTAACCATACATGCAATCTAAATCTGCTGGAAAAATTATTGTTTAAGAAAAATTGCACAATAAGAATTCATTGTGGCTTATATATGACACAATGCTAAAAGATTCATGTCCAACAAACATTTATGAATTTTACTTCTTATTTGCAGTTCTGTTTATTCTGTATTCATTATGTTTATTATAATACTTTTAAAAATTTTTGTTAAAAATAGCTATATTAATTTAATGTTAATAACACTAACATTAATATTAATAATTAAAGTACCTGTGGATTTCTAATGATAATTAATTTTTTTCTATTCTCAATTTTATCATATTTTATATTTCATGTATAAATTTTCTTCATTTGATATATTGTTTTTAATTAAATGCTTCAAGATATGTAATTACAAACTTTTTAAATATATGAAATTCTTTATAAATATGCTTTGAAAATACACAGACCAATAACTGACTTTACAATGGTATCATTGGATACTTAAAGTCAAGTTACATTTGTCTTAGAACATAATATGTGATCAGTGATTATGCTCTAATTTCTCTCTAAAGAACTGAATTAGTGCTAGTGAAGAGTCCACTTATCTGCAAAGCACTAACACATTTGTTACTACATAGAAATAATTGTTCTTTACAACAGAGAGCTGCAATTCAGCTTTCCTCGGGTGTAGCCTAATTCCTATCAATTATACTCTTTATAAATTATTATTCTTATGATCTTGCATTTAGGAATCTTACTTCATTCAAATATATGAACTATTTTGACTCAATATTTTCCTCTTTTTTAAAAAAATACTTCTTCATACATTATGGACTGATTTCACTTTCCCCTCTCTCTTCCAGTTTACTCTTTTTCCCTCTCCCATCCATATTCACTTCCTTTCTGTCAATCATAAGAAAAGGAAAAAAACTCTATTTCCATATCAATATAATACTTGTAGTTATAGATAGAGAAATAGGAAAGCTAAAGACAGTCCAGGGGTCATTAAGAGGAAAGGAAAATGTCAAAGTATCATTCATAAATGATACAATCATATACACATGCAACCCCAAATACTCTAGCATGAATCTCCTGCAGATGGTAACACCTGTAGTTAAGTGTCTTGATATGAGGTTAAGTAAAAACTAAAATCAGTTGCCTTCCAATATGCAAGCAACAAATTGGTTGAGAAAGAAATCAGAGTATCAGCACCCTTCACAATATCCTCAAATAATATAGAACATCTTTTGTAACTCTAACCAAACAAGTGGAAGACCTCTATGACATGAATTTCAAGTCTTTGATGAAAGCATCCAGAGAAGGTATCAGAGGATAGAAAGATCTCCCATGCTCATGGATCAGAAGGATTAACAGTATAAATGGCCATCATACAAAAAGCAATGTATAGATCAACAAAATCTTCATTAAAATCTAAATGCAAGTATTTAGAGGTCTGTAAAGGATAATACTCAATATCATTTGGTAAAACAAAATCCCCCCTCCCAATTAAAAACAATCCTGTACCTGATTTCAAGCTCTACTATAGAACTTTAATAATAAAAGTCAAATGGTATTAACATATAAATGGAAAAAGCATATCAATGGAAAAAACTGCAGACAGGTGAATCAATGAAGTCAAATTAAAACCCAGACATAAATCCACATACTTGCAGAAATGAGTAGGGGCTCCCTGATAAAAATTTTTTGGTCCAGTTATATAAACTATCATGCCATCTGCAAATAATAGAAGTTTGATTTCTTCCTTTCCAATGTATCTCCTTGATTTCCTTTTGTTTTTTACTGCTCTTGTTAGAACTTCAAGTACAATATAGAGGAGATATGAAGAGAGTGGACAGCATTTTCTTGTTTCTGATTTTAGTGGAATTGAGTTGAATTTTTCTCTTTATTTTGATGTTGGCTGTTGCCTTGCTGTAATTGCATTTATCTTATTTAGGTATGTTCTTGTTAACCGAGATCTCTCTAAGACATATATCATGAAGGGGTGCAACCCTACATCTGACAGGGCTGACTTCTGAAATATATGAAGAACTCAAGAAACTAGTCACCGAAATACCAAATAATCCAATTAAAAATTAGGGTACAGATATAAATAGAGAATTCTCAATAGAGGAATCTAAAATGGCTAAAAAACACTTAAGAAAGTACACAACACTGTAGCCATCAGGGAAATGCAAATCAAAACAACTATGATATACCATCTTATTCCTGTCAGAATGGTTAAAATCAAAAACACCAAAGAGAGTTCATGCCAGAGAGGATGTGAAGAAAGGGGAAGACTCCCCCACTGGGGGTGGGAGTACAAACCTGTACAGCCACTTTTGAAATTAGTATGGGGATTCCTCCAGGAGTTGAGAATCAGTCTACCACAAGATCCAGCAATTCCACTCTTAGGCATATACCCAAAGGATGTACTTTCATGCAACAAGAACGTCTGTTCAACTATGTTCATAGCAGCATTATTTGTAATAGCCAAAACCTGGAAGCAACCTAGATGCTCCTCAACTGAAGATTAGATAAAAAAAATGTGGTACAGTTACAGAATGGACTACTACTCAGCTGAAAAAAATTCAAACAACAACAACAAATAACAGTGGAATCTTAAAATTTACAGGCAAATGGATGAAAGTAGAAGACTAGAAGAAACCATGCTGAATGAGGTCACAGAAATATTGTATACAGCAAAGGATCACCAGCCTACAACCCATATCCCAAGAGAAGCTAGGAAATAAAGATGACTCTAAGAGAGGCATACATTGTGTCCAAAGAAGAGGAAAGTGACAAGAGCTCTTGAGGAAATTAGGACCATAGAGGGGGTGTGAGGGAGATAGAAGAAAGAGAAGGGGAGATGAAGAGGGGAGGGAAAACATTAGGTAGCAGGAAGATTGAGTCAGGGGAAGAAAAGAGGAGATCCAGAAAAAAGGATGCCTTAATAGAGAGAGTCATTATAGGTTTAAAAGAAATCTGGGACTAGGGAAATGTCCAGATATCCACAATGATGACACCAACTATGAATCTAAGCAATAGTGGAGAGGCTACCTTAAATGCCCTGCACCTATAATGAGATTGATGACTGCTATAAATGCCATCCTAGAGCCTTCATCTAGTAGATGATGGAGGCTGAAGCAGACACCTACAGCTAAACATGGAGACAACCTCCAGGAATCCAGTTGTAGAGAGGGAAGATTGATGAGCAAAGAAGTCAAGACCATGCTAGAGAAACACACACAAACAGCTGACCTGAACAAGTGGGAGCACAAGAACCCCAGCATTACAACAGAAACTGAACTAAGCCTACTGAATGTGGGAGTAAGTTCGGTGGACTGGGCAGACTATGGAACCACTGGTAGTAGAACCAGTGTTTATCCGTAGTGCTCCAATGAATTCTGGGAGCCCATTCCCCATGGAGGGCTACTCTCTCAGACTAGATCCTCAGGGGCTATAGCCTAGGCACTTCCCCAAATGACATGAGGGACTTTGATGATCTTCCATGGAAGGCCTCGCCCTACCTAGGGAGTAAATGGGTGGGGGTCATGGGAGGATGGAAAGGAGAGGGAACTGGAATTGATATGTAAAATAAGATTGTTTCTAAATTAAATTTTAAAAAAGATGAAAAAGAAACCCAAAACAAAGTAAAATATAAAATAAAACAGTCACTAAGACTTTGAAGTTGGACAAAACAAACCAACAGATTAAAAACCATCCAAGGGAAAGCAAGGCATTAAGACCTAGTCACTTAAACACTCAGAAGTAAGTAAAAATATTAAACTGAAAGCTATAATACATGCAAAGATGACCTGATGCAGATCATTGTTGCAGGGCCCTGTGCTTGCTGTCCCAATCCCACTGAGATCACATGGGGCTTTGTTCAGTTGTTGTAGAGGGCTGATGGGAGATGTTATTCTGTATACATGTTTCTCATACTGGTTAATAAAGCTCTGTGGCCAATAGAAAACTAGATAGGCGACACTAGGAGACTAGGAGAAGGAAAGAGGAAGTGGGAAGGAGGGGTAGAGATGTAGCTCAGGGAAGAAGCGAGACGCCCTCCCGTGACTCCCGGATAAGACGACCACGTGGAAATACTTAGATAAGTAGAAGTGGGTTAATAATTAAGGCAGAGCTAGCCCATAAACAGTAATGGTAACTGGCCAACAGGATTGTATCAAATACAGAGTCTCTGAGTATTATTTGGGGCTGGCGTGGCTGAGGGCCCAGACTGGAAGGTTGGCGGAAACATACATGCTACAGATTGGCGCCAAACATGCCATAACATAATGGTGTCAGAACTGGGATTGAGAACTTTCACTTAAAATTTAACAAATGCTTAAAAAATAGTTTTAGAAACAAGGGAACAGAGACTAGCAAGACTTCTTAGTAGCAGCATTTTCTCGGTTGGATTTGTTTTGCTATAGACAGAGAGTTGTGCAGCTCCTTTAAGGGAGGTTTCCAAAATTAGCATAAGCTGCAAAAAAGCTGCCTTGCTTTTAAAGAGCTCTGCTAATAATTCATTGGTGTATACAAGAGCTGCAATGAAGGTTTACACTATGTTTTAAAAAATACGCTGCCTTGGGAGAAAAAAAGAAACGGGATACAATGGTTTAAAAAAGAAAAAAGGAAGTAGAATGTGGTGGTGCACGCCATTAATCCCAGCACTAGGGAGACAGATGCAAGCAGATCTCTGTGATTTCAAAGTAAACTGGTATGCAGTGAATTCCAGGACAGAAAAAAGTTACACAGAGAAACCCTGTCTCAAAATATGTAAAAATAGAAGTAGAATAAATAGAGTAATAAAAAAGCCACGTAAAAATGGAAAGCACAGAGAAATTTTGGACACTATACATGATTCTGTTGTCTTTAAATTATTTGATTGCTGAGAAAATAACAACTACTGACAAAAGAAATGCTGCTGGATTAATTCAATTTATATATTTTAAAAATGCTTTGACTCTAAAATTTAAGACTAAGGACAAGTTACTGGGGAAAAGGATTTCTATTTTTGTTTCCACAGAAAATGAAAAGCTATGGATTCTTTCCAGACTTATGTGGTTTGATCAAGCAAGACCCCCTGAAGCAATGTCTACAGCCAAGATTTCTGCATCTTCTTTGGACCCCCATGAAAGCGCCCTCTACCAGCAGGAAGTAGTTTGGAAAGAACGACACCCAAATTCCCAAATATTGTTTATAAATGTTTGTTTTCATTTAAATGTGCTTGTTTATAACTGGTTAATGACATAAGCAATCTTTTTAAGGTAAAAATGGAATTATGGTATTGATCTGAATACTTTGCTTTGGAATGGATTTTCTTTTTTGATGCAATTTAGGGTCAATTTTGTGATATGTATATTTCTCCTCTTGTTTGGGTAGTGTGTTTATATAGCTCATTGTAAAATATAATGTATAATTTAGTACAGTTAAAGAGTTACCTATGATGGTCAATACTTGGGGTTAAGTTAGTTAGGATTTCTAGATATACAGAGATGTATTTGAGATGAATAGGCATTCTTCAAACCTTTCAAAGACCTACAGAATATGGCATTTAAAATGGTTTAGGGATTTTCTTGACAATGAGGCACAACTGCTACTGGTAACACCACCTGCATCAGAAAGGAAGATGGGCATTGAAGAAACACATTATGGAGTTTGCTTTTAATATGCCAAGACTAGCCATTTGGGCAAGGTACTGCTCTTTTGGACTGTTTGACTTTATGTTGTAGAAACTGGACATGGAGGACCCACAAAATAGTGACTGCTGATGCAAGATGGACATTGCTACAGTATTCCTGCTTCATGGAAAAGGTAGCCAGACAGTCTACAGGACACAAAGAAAAATAACTGACAAACTGCCATTACAGGTGGACAGTTTAAAGTTTCCTGCCTTGTTGAGGAGTCTGGACACATACTATGGCCTATGGGCTGAAGATGGAACATTACAGAAGAACTTCGGGTGACTGACCAGGCAATGCATTGTCTCTGTCATTTCTAGAGTTTATATATTATCCTTCTGTGGTCTTTGGAAGAGTTGAAGACAGATAGTTATGTTTATAATTTTCCTTAGTTAGGATTAAAGATAAGTTACATATAGGTCTTTAGACTGACAAAGATAGGATAGATGATATTTTGTTTAAGTCTTACAAAATGTTAATGGACTAAATATTGTTAACTGTGATTCTCATTTGATAACAGTTGTATGATATTTTTTGCTATGTTAAGGTTAACCCCCTTTTTTTACTTTAGACAGAAAAGAGGAGATGATAGGAGATGTTATTCTGTATACATGTTTCTCATACTGGTTAATAAAGCTCTGTGGCCAATGAGATAGCAAGATAGGCGGGGCTAGGAGACCAGGAGGAGGAAAGAGGAAGTAGTAGGGAGGGGTTGAGATGTAGCCCGGGAAGAAGCAGGACGCCTGTCACTGCTCCCTGATAAGACGACCACGTGGAAATACTTAGATACGTAAAAATGGGTTAATAATTAAGACAGAGCTAGCCCATAAACAATAATGGTAACTGGCCAAAAGGATTGTATCAAATACAGAGTCTCTGAGTGTTATTTGGGGCACACGCGGCTGTGGGCCCAGACTGGCGGGTTGGCTGGCCGGTGGAAACATACACGCTACAGAGGGCCTTGCATTTCTGGTGTTCTCCATTTCCTTTGGCTCTTACACTCTTTCCATCTCCTCTTCATTGGGGTTATCTGAGTTATGAATGGAAGGATTTGATGGTAATATCCCATTTATGCTGAGAGGTCCAAGGTCTCTGTATGTCTGGCTGTGGGGCTCTGTATTTGTTCCCTCAAATTAGATAGAAAAGTTCACTGTTAATGAGTAGCAAGATGTTACTAGGAATTTTAATTACTTTTTCTTTTAAATCAATAGAATTCTGGGCTACTTAGTCTTCAGTTCTTGGTCACCCAATAGTGTTGGGTGTGGGTTATATCTTGCTTCGTGGTTTTGGTTCGTTACTGCAATAAGCTTTGTACCTCCACAACCCTAATATTATTTTCAGACTAAGCCCAATAATTGGTCAAGAATTTGTATGTGTGTGTGTGTGTTTATACATATTTATATAATATTGTAAATATTATATATATTCATATATAGTGAATATATAATTGTAAGAAATTTTATTTTCATTTTTATGTTGAAATATTTTGATTTTCAAAACACATGAATAAGACATGTTTTTACAAATTGTAACTTTCTATGTCCATCAATATTATCTATATTGCCATGAATAATAATTATACATTCTGATATAACCATAGTAATTTACTATATATACTCTTAAGACCTCTTTTTAAACTTGACTTACTAGTGTTTAAGCTGTAATATTGTCATCTATTTTATTTTTTAATTTTTATTTTATTTTTTTATCTGTAGAGTTTTATTTACAGTGAAAGTGCTGATTATGGGAAGAAACTTGAAAAAAATATAAGAACTGAATAAACTAAACATGTTGCACATAACTAATCCACCATCAACCATATCAAATATTGTTTATACTTGAGGTCTGGAACATAAGTGTAATTTGAATGAAAATCTCACAATGCACCAACCCATTTGTAAGGTTCTCATCTGGGGATGAGCAGTATGATAGTCCATGACTATTAACATGATAAAAAACATGATTTCTCTTGGCCAATTGCTAGATGAGAGAAACTAATTTCTTTTTTTTTTTTTTACCATTTATTTATTTTATGCTGGACATAATTATACATGCCTTTTTTTTAAAGAAAACAAACATTTATAAACAATATTTGGGAATTAGGGCATCATTCTTTCCAAACTGCTTCCTGCTGGTAGGGGGTGCTGTCATGGGGGAATCCTAAAAAGACATAGAAATCCAGGCTGTAGTGATCTGCAAGGCTGCATTGTCCCATTGATATTGCTTCAGTGGGTCTTGCTCGATCACACCACATTATTCTAAAAAAGTCCACAGCTTTTCATTTTCTGTGGAAACAAAATTAGAAATCCTTTTCCCCAGTAACTTGTCCTTAGGCTTAACTTTTGAAATCAAAGCATTTTAAATATATATATATATATATATATATATATATATATATATATATATTTAATTAAACCATCAGCATATTTTTCCTTCTTGTTTTATTAATAATATAATTTAAAAATTACACATGTGGATCCCAGTTTCCTCTCCCTGCCTCCCTCTAACCTTCTCTCCCTCCTTTACTTCCACCCTCCCTCACTGCCTCCCTCTTACCCTCTTTCCCCTGTGACATACACCCTGGCCATCCTCCCATCTCATCCCCCAAACCCCATTCTACTTGTAGGGCTATGCTATCCAGGTTGGGCCATATAAATCTGTCAAGTCATTTAAAGTAGGGACTAGGAATTCTCTCCTGTTTCTAGGTTAAGGAGGTGTCCCTCCATGGGGGATGTGTCTGCAATGTCCTTTTGTGCACCAGGAATAGATCCTGTTTCTACTGTCTGAGGTCCCACAGACTGTTCAGTCCTTCAAGCTGAGACCCATATTCAGGGGGTCTGAGTCAGTCCCATGCTGGGATCCTAGCCATGCATCTAGGGGGCCCAAGCTCCTCCTTGTTCAGGTCAGCTGTTTTTGTGTGTTTCTGTAACCAGGTCTTGTCCCATCTCTCTGCATCTGGATTCTAGTTCTATTCAGTGTTTGGTTATGGGTGTTTGCTTCTGTTTCCAACAGGTACTAGATGAGGACTCCATGATGGTGGATAATTTAGTTGATGATCTCACTATCAGGGAAGGGCATTTATGGTAGCCTTTCCATGGTCGCTCGCATTATTAGTTGGAGTCGGTCTTGTAGTTCTCTAGACCAACTTTAGGTTCAGTTTTCTCTTCAAACCAATAATGGCTCCCTCTTTTAGGTCCCCCCCCATCACCCTGACTCAGTCTATCTAGTCAAACGGGATTTCCTCTCCTCCCCTTCTCTTTCTCCTAGTACTCCCTCCATTCACTGCCCCCCAATTTCCCATGGGCTCTGGGGGAATTGTCCCTTCCCCCTTTTGTGAGGGACCATATATGAATCTCTTAGAATACACCTTGTATCCCAGTTTGTCTCGTGGTGTGAATTATAGGCTGGTGATATTTGCTCTACATCTAAAATCCATATAGGAGCGAGCACATACCCTGTACCTCTTTTTGTGACTGGATTACCTCATTCAGAATGGTTTCTTAAAGTTCCATCCACTTATTTGCGAATTTCAAGATTCTGTTATTTTTTTCTGTAGAGTAATATTCCATTGAGTTGATGTGCCACATCTTCTTTATCCACTCTTCAGTTGAGGGGTATCTAGGTTGCACCCAGGTTCTTTCTATTACAAATAATGTTGCTATGAACATAGTAAAGCACATGTCTTTTTTGCAAGGATGTGATTCATTGGGTATATACCTAAGAGTGGAACTGCTGGGTCCTGTGGTAAGCTAATTCCCATTTTCCTGAGGAACCGCCATACTGATCTCCAAAATGGTTGTACGAGTTTGCACTCCCACCAGCAGTAAAGGAGTGTTCCCCTTTCTCCAAATCCTCTCCAGCATAAGTTGTCATTGGTGTTTCTAATTTTAGCCATTCTGACAGGAGTAGATGGTATCTCAAAATTGTTTTCATTTGCATTTCACTGATAGGTAAGGATGTTGAACATTTTCTTAAGTGTCTTTCAGCCTCTTTGATTTCCTCTCTTGAGAATTCTTTCTTCAATTATGTACCCCATTTTTTAATAGGGCTATTTGGTGTTTTGTTGACTAGTTTCTTGAGTTCTTTGTATATTTTGGAGATCAGCACTTTGTCAGATGTAGGATTGGTAAAAAATTTTTTCCCAGTCTGTGGGCTGCAGTTTGGTCTTTTCAACCCTGTCCTTTGCCTTACAGAAACTTCTAAGTTTGAGGAAGTCCCACTTATTAATTGCTGATGTCATTATCTGTGCTACTGGAGTTATGTTCAGGAAGTAGTCTCCTATACCAATTTGTTCAAGGGTACCTCCTACTTTCTCGTCTAAGAGGGTCAGTGTGGCTGGATTTATGTTGAGGTCTTTGATCCAATTGGACTTGTGTTTTGTGCATGGTGATAGATATAGGTCTATCTTCAGTGTTCAATACACCATCATCCAATTGTGCCAGCACCATATGTTGAAGATGCTTTTCTCCCCCCCCCATCGTATTTTTTTAGCTCTTTCATCAAAAATCAGGTGATCATATGTATGTGGATTAATATCGGGATTTTTGATTCGATTCCATTGGTCTATCTTTCTATTTTTGTGCCAATACCAGGATGTTTTCAGATATACAGCTCTGTAGTAGAGGTTAAAGTCAGGGATGGTGATGCCTCCTGAAGTTCTTTTATTGTACAGTGTTATATTTGCTATCCTGGGCCTTCTGTTTTTCCATACAAAGTTGATTATTTTCCTTTCAAGGACAGTGAAGAATTGTCCGGGGATTTTAATGGGGATTGAATTTAATCTGTAGATTGCATTTGGCAAGATGGTCATTTTTACTATATTTATTATTCCAATCCAAGAGCATGGGAGATCATTCCATTTTCTGGTATCTTCTTTAATTTCTTTCTTTAAAGACAGAAAGTTCTTATTGTATAGGTCTTTTACATGTTTGGTGTTACCCCGAGATATTTTATGTTGTTTGTGGCTATTGTAATAAGTGATCTTTCTCTGATTTCTTTCTCAGCCTCTTTGTCATCTGAATAATGTAGAGCTACTGAGTATTTTGAGTTTATCTTGTGTTCTGCTAGGTTGCTGAAGGTGTTTATCAGCTGTAGAGAGTTCCCTGGTAGAGTTTATTGGTCGCTTATGTAACTATCATATCATCTGCAAATAGAGACAGTTGACTTTTTCCTTTTTAATTTGGATCCCCTTGATCTCCTTTTATTGTCTTATAACTTTGGCTAGAACTTCAAGTACAATATTGAAGAAATATGGAGAAAGAGGACAGCCTTGTCATGTTCCTGATTTTAGAGGAATTGCCTTAATAGACTCTTCATTCAGTTTGATGTTGGCTGTTGGTTTACTGTATATTGCCTTTATCATTTTAGGTATGTTCATGTTATCCCTGATCTCTCTAAGACCTTTATCATGAAAGGGTGTTGTATTTTGTCAAAGGCTTTTTTAGCATCTAGGGAGATGATCATATGGTGATACATTTTCTGTTTGTTTATAAGGTGGGTCACTTTGATAGATTTTCATATGTTAAACCAACCTTGAAACCCATGGATGAAGCCTACTTGGTCATGGAAGATGATTTCCCTGATGTATTCTTGGATTCGGCTTGCCAGTATTTTATTGTGTTTATTTGCACCGATGTTCATCAGGGATATTGGTCTGTAGTTTTCTTTCTTAGTTTTGTCTTTGTGAGGCTTTGGTACTAAGGTGATTGTGGCCTTGTAGAAAGTGTTTGGTAATGTGCCTTCTGTCTTTATTGTGTGGAACAATTTGAGGATTATTGGAATTAGCTCTTCTTTGAATTTCTGGTAGAATTCTGCACTTAAGCCATCTGGCCCTGGGCTTTTTTTGGTTGGAAGGCTTTCCTAGACTATTTTGATTTCATTGGGGGTTATAGGTCTATTTAAGTTGTTTATCTGTTTTGGTTTAATTTTAGTAAGTAATAGCTATCCAAAAATCTGTCCATTTCCTTTGAATTTTCAAATTTTGTATAGTACAGGTTTTCAAAATATGACCTGAAAGTTTTCTGGATTTCCTCTCTGTCCGTTGTTATATCCCACTTTTCATTTCTGATTTTGTTAATTTCATGATCTCTGTCTGCTTTTTCATTAGTGTGGTTAAAGGTTTGTCTATCTTGTTGATTTTCTTGAAAAACCAACTCTTTGTTGCATTGATTGTTTGTATTGTTTTCCTGGTTTCTATTTTATTGATTTCAGCCCTCAAATTGACTATTTCCTGGTGTCTACTCCTCCAGGGTGAGTTGTCTTCTTTCTTTTCTAAGGCTTTCAGTTGTGCTGTTAATTCTCTAATGTGATTATCCTCTGTTTTCTTCATATGGTCACTCAGTGCAATGAACTTCCCTCGTACCACTGCTTTCAAGGTCTCCCATAGGTTCTGATATCTCATATCCTCCTTCTCATTGAATTTTAGGAAGTCATTAATTTCTTTCTTCATTTCTTGTTTGACCCAGGTGTGGTGCAATTGTACATTGTTGAGTTTCCATGAGTTTGTAAGGTTTCTGCGATTTGTGTTGTTCTTGAATGCCAATTTTAAAGCATGGTTGTCTGATAAGACACAGGGGACTATTTCAGTTCTTTTGTATCTGTTGAGGTTTGTTATGTCACCTAGTATGTGGTCGATTTTAGAGAAGGTTTCATGTGGAGCAGAGAAGAAGGTATTTTCTTTTCCATTTGGATGAAATGTTCTATAGATTTTTGTTAAACCCAGTTGAGACATAACTTCTGTTAGCTCTTTTGTTTTTTTGATGAGTTTCTGATTGGTGGTCCTGTCTAGTGGTGAGAGTGGTGTGTTGAAGTCTCCCACTATAAATGTGTGAGGTTTTATATGAGCTTTGTGGTTTGGTAGCATTTCTTTTATGAATGTGGGGCCTTTGTATTTGGGGCATAGATGTTCAGAACCGAGACCTTTTGTTGATGGATTTCCTCTGCGTTGAATATGAAATGACCATCTTCATCTCTTTTGATTAATTTTGCTTTGAAGTCTAATTTGTTAGATATTAGGATAGCCAGTCCTGCTTGCTTCCTGGGTCCATTTGTTTGAAGATTACCCTGAGGTAATGTCTATCTATGTAGCTTAGGTGTGCTCCTTGTATGAAGTAGAAGGATGAGTTCTGTTTTTGTATCTTTTCTATTAGCCTGTGTCTTTTTATAGGCAAGTTTAGACCATTAATGTTGAGGGAGAGTAAGGACCATTTATTGTTAATGTTTTTTTTTTTAGATTTGCTTTTGGCAGTGAATTGTGAATTTATTTTCCTTCTTTACCCTTGGTTTCTGGCAAAGTGGGATTATCTGTTCCCTATATCTCTGTGAGCATAGTTAACTTCCTCAGATTGAAGTTTTCTTTCCAAAGTTTCAATAGAGCTGGATTTGTAGATATGTATTGAGAAAATCTGGCTTTGTCATTAAATATCTTGTTTTCTCCATCTATAGTAATTGAGAGTTTTGCTGGGTATAGTAGCCTGGGCTGGCATCCATGGATTCTTAGTAGTTGTAGAACATCTATTCAGGATCTTCTGGCCTTGAAGGTTTCCATGGAGAATTCAGGCATAATTTTGATAGGTCTGCCTTTATGTGTTACCTGTCCTTTTTCCTTCGCTGCTCTTAACATTCTTTTTTTTTATTCTGTATGATAGGTGTTTTGATTATTATATGTCGAGGGTTCTTTTTTGTTTGGTCCAGCCTATTTAGTGTTCAGTATGCTTCTTGTACTTTCATGGGCATGTCCTTCTTCAGATTGGGAAACTTTTCCTCGATGATTTTGTTGTACATGTTTTTGGCCCCTTAGAGCTGGGCTTCCTCATCTTCCTCTATGCCTATTATTTTTAGGTTTGGACTTTATATGGTATCCCACAATCCTGGATGGTTTGTGTTAAGGATTTGTTGGATTTACGGTTTTCTTTGGTTGATGAACCTATTTCCTCTAGTTTATCTTCAGCTCCTGAGATTCTCTCTTCCATCTCTTGAATTCTGTTGGTTATGCTTGCGTCTGCAGTTCCTGATCGTTTGCCCAGTTTTTCTATTTCCAACATTCCTTTTGTTTGTGTTTTCTTTATTGTCTCCATTTCTGTTTTCAAGCCTTGAACCATTTCCTTAACCTGTTTAATTGTTTTTTCTTGGTTTTCTATACTTTATTCAAGAATTTTTTTCATTTCCTCCAATTTTTTGTTTGATTTATCTTCCACTTCTTTAAGGGATTTTCTCACATCTTGATTGAGGGTCTCTATCATTTTTATGACGATAATTTTTAGTTTTTTCTCCTCTGATTTATTTGTTTTGTTCTGGTCTAGTTGGTGTAGATTCCCTATATTGTGGTGGTGTTATGCTTGTCTTTCTGATGTTAGGTTTTTCATGTATTGCCATATTCCCATAGCTTCTTCCAGTAGGTGTTGGTGGGGTTTCTCTCTCTCTCTATGTATTTAGGTGTGTCTGTAGATCTTTGTGGGCCAAGCTCTCTAGGAGATCTCTCCATAGGCAGGGGCCCATCGATGGTGGTCAAAGATCAGGTTCTAGCAGAAGAATGCTTAGGCTTTTTTGGCAGTGACTAGCTGGCAGTTTGCTTCCTCAGGGATAGTCTGGTCTAACTCTAGCCAAGGCCTCTAGCCAAGGTCTGGTGTTGGGGGACAAATGCTTGGCTGATACTCAGGATATTTCCCCGATAGGCAGGTCTAGCTGGCACTCACCAACCTCTTTAGCAGAGGTCCTGCAATGTGGGGGTCAAGGATCCAGCCTGTAGGAACTTAGAGTGGACCTGCAGAGATAGGCAGATCTCTGGGAGGAGCCCAGTACTCCAGTAGAAGACTGGTGGTGGGGTCAAAGACCAGGCAAGTGGAATTTACAGGTGGTCCAACGTGGATATGCCAGTCTATTGTGCTAGGTTGGCTCCAGGAATTTCCCCTAAGGTGGCTGGATTGTTGGCTTTACCCACAGGCTCAGTAATCAACTAGTGTGGTGGTACAGTGGGTAGGGTAGGGAAGAGCATAGGTGGATGGCAGGCTCTCTGTGGGGTTGAGGTGGTTTATTGGAGCTCCAAGATCACTCTCAGTGGGGACAGGATGCAGGGGCAGGGAGATCCAGGACCCTCCAGGTATTTCCAGGGGAGGGTGTAGGGGAGAATTGCTGCCCCAGCAGAATTAGACCCAAATTCACTCTTAGCCAGGCCTGGTGATGGGGGACAAAGTCTGGGCTCTGTCATGTATTTTAAATGAGAATAAACTTTTTAAAAATAAGTTCTTTATCGACTCTGGGATTTTGACACCATGAACCCAAATTCTGTTCACCTCCTGGTCCCACTTTCATCCCTTCATGCCCCACACTACACATACATTAGGAAACAAACCAAAGTAAGGAAGCAAGCAAACACAAGAAAAAAAAAAGAATCAAAACAAAAAAACAAAAACAACAACATAAAAATCTTTCTTCTATTCCTTTCCTGCTTCTCCACACCTCTTCATTTTTGCTGGTGGCACTGGAGGCTTCAGGGGGCCAAATAGTGGACCTGTTTGTCAAATCAGTTTTACTGGCAAATGTTCACTGGTCTGGTTCGAGGCTTCTGGTTTCTGGTACACTATCATCATTGAATCCCTACATGAACTCCTTTGGGTTATCCTGTGGCTACCATGAAGCTGGGAGATCTCTCACATATCATTCCATGGTACTAGTTCTTCACCAGCTCCAGCAAGTCCTAGATGTGTTGCATGCTAAGGTGGATCAACACAAGTCCTAGTTGTAGGCTAGGTTGTATAGCCAAGTTATCAATCTGGGCCCCTGGGGCCACCTACCTCAGGTGAGTTGGTCGAGTCAGGTCCTATACATGCATGTCCTCTGGTTGGAGAATCAACTTTCTAATATAAGTTATAGTTCCTCCATAACAAGACATATTTATTTCAGTTTCAGTTTTTCTCAATGGCACATAGGTTTTAATGTTGTTGTTTGTTTTTGTTGTTGTTCTGCTGTAGTCACTCTTTCAAATTTATATGCATGGGAAAATATTTTTAATTTTAAACAGAATTTTAAAACATGTTTCTGCAGAGTCCACAAGATTAAGGTTATTTTAAGATCTGGTTATCATGTAAAGATGTTTATTATAACATTCTTAGACAAAAGGAAAGGACAAATTAGTATCACAGTATGAAAGAAAAAGTCTAATAGCATTTCTGTTGTAACTCTGAGTGTCATCCCCCAATGTTTCAAGGATACTTAAAGTCAACTAACAATTTCTCTATCAGAAAAAAATGCCTTCATAAAATTGCCATAAAAAGACCAGTTGCATTATCCATATTTGGATCTCATGGAGTTTTTGTCCCTGTAATCCCTGCAATTTCTTCTGCCTACATCCAGACTTAATTCACCCTACTCTGGAAAAATTCATCACATTTCCAGGTAAATGAAAGAGAGGTTAAATGAGAGAGGAAGAGAGGATGGACACTTGCCACAATTACAAACAGACAAGTCATGCTTGATATTTTCTAATTTGCCACTTTAATTGATATTCTTAAAAATAGTTATTGATAATTTCTGCTACTCATCAATCCTATCTCTATTTCAATGTATGTTTTGCTTAAGACTTTGAACAAATCACCCAGTTTATCTTCTTAAATGCAATGGTAAATTATGTATTTATAAGTAAAAATACACAGATTCAAATGACCATGTCAAAGACATGTAGGATTTGAACTTAGGTGACTTCCTTGATGAAAATCAAAGATAATTTTAGAATTGATGTAATATGATTTTGGTAACACTTTTTGGAGGTTAAGATGAATCTAGTAACATGCAGAAACAAAATTATTGGGGGGGGGAATCAGACTGAAACCTGCCTTTTATACTCTTTTATTTGAGTCGTTATTTTAATAGAGGTCTAATTTTCAAATTAATCTCAGACTGTTAATACTTAACAGTCTGTATCCTGACTTCTGAACTAAAGCCCTTTCCCTGCTTCTACCATTTTCCAATCTCACCTATGGATCTTTCTAAGATGTGTTAACTTTTACTTTGAAACAAACAAGAGTCTTATGCTTCTGTGAAGTTGACCAGTTTTAAGGTATTCACATTTCCATCCTTAGAAAGGGCTTTTTCCCTGTGTGAACTTTTTTTTTTTAATTCCTCTGTTAAAGGGGCATTTTAATATGCAGCATATTTTAGTAAATTCAGTCATGGACAGGAAGGGATTGCCCTGTTGCTACCTTGTAAAATGCTAAATAAATTGGAGAAATGTTGGAAGAGAGGACATCTAATTTCCATTTTGCCTCTCAGTTTTAGGAGTTTCTATTTCTTCCCCAAAGGCCAGTTACTCTTTGTCAGCATGTCATGCTTCTCAAGAATTTATTCAAATTTCTTCCCACACCTTCAATCATCATTCTGTAAACCTATTAATCCTACTTATGTGGAAATTCAACATTACCCTAGTCTCCTCTTTTCTATTATGGGACTTTATGCATTTTCCTTGAGGAAGGCATTCTCCACCATTAAGTCCATAATGTAAGCTGTGCTTACCTTTTTGTAGCAGTGATTCTAAGAAGCAATGGCTCTTAAATTGTTTGCAGTCAGTGTTGGAATCTATCCTTCCATACCCTACTCATGACTTGGTTTAAAGTGCAGCAATGTTGCTACTGCAATCAGTTTTCCAAGTCTTTGTTATCATTGCTTGTATTACCTCTACACCTGTTCTGGGTGGCGTAGGGTCCAGCAGGTGTGTCTATTCATACACTGATTTAGAATATCTGTCACAAGAGTTTCCTCCACACTCTTCTCATAGGAGCTGTGTGTTCCACCCAGCTTCTGTTGCAAAGATTGGGGTTTTTGTTTGTTTGTTTGTTTGTTTCAAATTTAAGTGTTGAAGCTGTCACAATATTACATAGGATTGAGGCTTTTGTTGTTTTGAGAAAGAAAGTGAGGAGGTGGAGGTAAAAAGATAGTGAGAATAATAGAGAAAGACAGCTAGGATAACTGGAATTTCCTCTCATCTTTCTGGAAGTTGCCTTTGAGTGGTTAATGAGTATTAACCATTTCTAGTCTGAAGTTTCTGCTTCATGCTTTGCATTCCAAGATATGAGATCTAAGTTTCCAGGTGGGATCAGTATGTTTTCCTGCTTTCACACCTCCCACTGTGATGGGGATGAACTTTTATCCTTTGAGATAAAGAAACAGTGCCTTCTGGAGGTCATCCTGCTCAAGGTATGTCATCATAACAACTTAAAAGTAAATAATATGCTTTCCTATTTAACTCAGTATGTAAACTATGTTTAAAAAGTTTATGTGCACACAGCTATATGGACTCAGATTAATTTGTAGAATGTACAGGTAAATATAGTAGTTTAACAAGAGGCCTTACATGGGGAGGAAAGAAGGAGAAGTTAGCAAGGTGAGTTGAAGAGTGGTAATGGTGGAGAAGTGGTGTTCACATATGAAATTCTTAAAACTAAAACAAACAAAATAAAATTTCTCTGCTTTAAATTTGTAGTTTAATTTCTATGACTAATCAACATTTTGATAATTCACAAAATATTGAAAAATTTTGGGTATGAATACATACAAAATTAAATTAAATTGAAAATAATTGTTTTATATATTATACAATTAGAAAATTGAGCAATTTCGAACTACTTAATTGAAATAAAATAGGAATGGTTTCATTTGCAAAACCAGGATCTTAAAAGCTGTTAAATGACTACAGGAATACAATGATGAGTTGACTTTGACTTCTTGTTCTGCATGCCTCATGCAAGTTTTACATGAGTTCCTGTTATTATTATTCATAAATATGATAAACTGAAAAAATACTGAACAAATAGGAATATACATGGGAGGGAGGCTATTTGTGAGCAGTCAGAGATTATGAAGTTCAAATGAAGTGACTTAGAACATTTCCAATTAAATCCCACCCCACCCTAGACTCTAAAAAAAAAAGCAAACAAACAAACAAACAAAAAAAAAAAACCAAGTTTAACTGTCTAGAGCTATTTTAGCATACAATTAGAGGGAAAAGAAACACAAAATTGTATTGATTCCTATTTCTATAAATTTTCTTGTGAATAATTACTTGTACTATCATGATTAAATATAATTATTGAACAGCTGCTGATAATTGAAATCTTTTAAATTCACTCCAATGATTGTCAAGTAAATATATAGTGAAGATAATTGTAGCATACTCAAATATATCTACAAAGATTTTTTTTTTCAATTCAAGCTTCAACAATTATCTTAAAAACTGGGCAGATAATTGTTTTAAACTTTTGCCATATGTCTTTAGTTGTATTCACTTAAACAATTATGTCAAGGCCAAATAATGCCAAAACTGAATAATGTCAAGTAAGCTTGCTCCTTACATATTTTTAAATTAGGAAATGATTTAAAATGCTATAGTGAATTATAGAAAATTCATACAAGGAATAATTAAATGATTTTAAACCATCTCTTTGACCAACTACCTAAAATGCAAATTATACATTAAGGCAAATTATATTAATGAAAAGAACTAGGTATTCATATAGTAAGATAAATAGGAAATTTACATGTAAATCCCAAATAAAATGGAGGTTTTGCTTGAAAAAATATTAGTGTCATATAGCTATTTATTTTGAAGATTTTCACTTTACTATAAAATACATTGATATTGGACAGTTTAAAGTAAACTGTGCATTATCAAATAGTATAATCAATCATCTCATTTAATGATGGTAAGCCATTAAAGATACAATTTTATTAATTCCTTAACTATTATTTTCTGATTTAGCTCTATTTTTAAATTGAGTGTAGATTCTTCTCTTACACAGTACATTTTTTAAACATTTATTTATTTTATGCCGGACATAATTTTGCATGCTTTTTTAATGAAAACAAACATTTTTAAACAATATTTGGGAATTTGGGTGTTGTTCTTTCCAAACTGCTTCCTGATGGTAGGGTGTGCTGTCATGGAAGAATCCTAAGAAGACGTAGAAATCATGGCTGTGGTGTTCTGCAAGGCTGCATTTTCCCATTGACATTGATTCAGGGGGTCTTGCTCGATCAAACCATATTAGTTTGGAAGGAATCCACAACTTTTCATTTTCTTTATTTCTTAACTATTTTAACACCTCACTTGGTAAAAACAATAAATGTTATTTTGTCAATCTTTTTCTTTTAAAATATTCATAGAAATGAAATCAAATATATTTATTATTCTATATTTATATTTATTATTATCCTCATTAATATTGTGTGTACCTTTTTTTTCTATCCTTTTGCCAAATGTATGGCAGCAAGTGCTGCCATAAAACCACCTCAGACTGGGTAACGATACAAAAAATAATAATTTTCTTGTGGTCTAAGTTATCCTCATATTGTTTTGAAGAGTCAGTATCACTAAGGCAACTCTTAGGAGAAATAGCTTATTGGGGTGGTATCATGCTTACACTTTCAGAGTATTAGTCATTACCATCACTATGGGGAGAATGGCACTGGAACATTAGCTGAGAGTTTACACATTGAAACAACAGCCACAAAGCACAGAGTAAGAGAACTAATAACTAATTTGGGATGAAATTTGTTTTTGTTTTTGTTTTTGAAACCAAAGTTTACTATCAGTAACACATCTTCTCTAACAAAGTCATATCTCCCAATCCTTCCCAAACAGTTCTGCCAACTTGGGAACAAGCATTCAAGAATATGATCCTATGGGTGCCATTTTCATTCAAACCACAACATTGACATTATTTAAATGTAAAGATTAATATATCCTTTTATGTACAGATAAGAATGGCTATCTCCTTATCAAAGAAATGTCTCCTTTTAGCAGATGAAGCCTATCACAGAAAACAGTAACTAGGTACAATGTCAAGATCCACAGAACGGAGGGAGGCCAGTCTCAATGGATATATTTATACCATACCTTTTGCATCATTGCCCAAGGGAAATCACAGAAAAGGGAGCAAAATAATTGTAATAGTAAGAGTGTTAGGAAGTCTGCTGGGAGGCAGTTTCTCCTACAGAAGGCTGCATAAATGAAAATGAAACAATATCAATATCAATAAACATTGAGTCTAAGGGGAAGTTGTTAATAGAATCCCACACCCAGAGTGATCATTATTAGCATCTCCCTCTTAGGAATGTTCTAATTGGTTATCTAATAAAATTGGTCAGCACAGACACGGTGTACACACAAGACCCCAAAATACCCAGTGGGAAGTATCAGAATTATGTAGTGTATGTATGTGTGTGCATGTGTGTAACTGTAATAATTTAATGATGAGGACATAAATTAAGTAGAGAGACTGTAAGAAGAAAAGGAAAGTAACTGTCATTTTTTTTTTCTATTTTTATAGCAAAACACCATGACCAAGGCAACTTAGAACGCATTTGATTTGGGGCTCATGTTTACAGGGAGGTAGTGTCCATAGTGATTATGGTGGAGAGAATGGCAGTAGGCTGGCATGGTGCTGGACTAACTGCTGTGGACTTTCATTGATCTAAAACACAAGACAGAGAGAACTCCCTAGGAGTGATCTGGACTTCTGAGTCCTCAAAGCCCAACTCCAGTGAAACACCTCCTCCAACAAGATCACAGCTCAAGATTCATCCCCAAATTCCCACCAACTAGGGAACAAACATTCATATATAAAAGCTGTATCATTCTAGCCACCAGAGTAGGTGATTAATTCTATTTTAATTAAAAACATAAAGAAAGAAATAAGACAGCTTATCTATTTCTCTCTGATAATTGCATCTTTTTGTTTGTTTGTTTTTGTTTTGTTAGAGACAGGGTTTCTCCATGGCTTTGGAGGCTGTCCTGGAACTAGCTCATGTAGGACTGGAACTCACAAAGATCTGCCAATCTCTGCCTCCCAAGTGTGATAACTGAAGTTCGACGTTAAAATATTCTATTTCTTTTCCATTTGTATTCCCTAAATTCTCTGTTACCAAGAACCCCTGGTATATACATAAGAAAATTAGTCAGACTTAACGAAGGCACATCCCACAGTTATCGAATTTACTTCTTCCAAAGAACTGTCACCAAATACAGTGGCAGGCTGGTTTAACTGGAAAATCAGGCTTCAATGTATGAACTAAAGGGGCAAGGAAACAGTCACCTTTTAATAACCCATCCTAGTTCCTATACATCTTCTCTTATAGGTATTGTGTTTTTGTTTTATTTAATTCTTAATGACAAATATTTTACAATGTATCCTAATTTTTATTTTTCTGATAAAATTGAAATTTTGTACTTTACTGTAATCTGTGTGTTTCTGCTCTTCTTTTCATGTTGAGTATTCCCAAGACTTTTTTTTTATGTTTATCCTGAAGTTTTCAGTTACTACTTTTCATGCTTTAGGTAGAAATTCCCCTTTTGAATTGTCAAATAAATTTTAAACTTTTAAAAATTTATTAATTTTTTGAGAATTCATACATGAGCACTCTCTATATATATACTACCCCCTCTCTTCCCAGTACAAATTTTCCAATGTCCTCCAATAATTCCTCTCAAATTTATGAACATTACTTTAATTATTCTGTTACACACATACATGCACACAAAAAATCTATTGAGCTCATTTAATTCCTGTGTATACACGTTTAGGACTGACCTTTTTGGGATTTGATAAAGTGTCAGGAAGCTCACCTAGCCATTTTCCTTCTGGAGCTATTTATCTGGGGCTCAGGCTTTGGAAATTTTCCACTATCTATGTTGCATATTAAGTTATGTATGTTTTCAGGTTTTATATAGGTGATCATATGGTTTACATTTCATGGATGAAGCTCTGCATGTCTAGACAGTATATAATAAGAGGCAAACTGGTCTTCTGACTCTTATAAAAGTTCTTATCTCTGTTTTGAAATAGTCCCTGAGCCTTAGGTGTAGAGGTGGGGAAAGACTCCCACAGTCATTGATTTTGTATCTGATATTTAAAAATGTCCAATATAATGATTCCATTATTCTGCTTTTAAAAAATGTACATGTTTTCATCAACAATAACCTTTGTTACACCAGGGAATTTGTCCTCTAAAAATACCATAAAAGATGGTGAAAATAGAGTAAAAGGAACAAAACCTCTATCAAGAACTCTAGGAAATAAATATGGTTCAAAAATGCACATGCTTTGATTCAGCTAGTTCTTGATTATCTAGTATTTGGCAGGCCTAAGCTTTTTTACATAATTTATATTGTTAGCCTTGCTTAATTATTACATTGTTGAGCAATCTAATGCAAATATTCAGAATGCATCTGTATTCCACATGTTTCTAGCTATGGAGACCCAAGGATTGATGATATAACATATTTAAAGCTATTGTTCTCACATAAAATTAAATTTTATTTTTACTTATTGCAAACTTAATGAAATAAAAGAAACTTGAATAGGTTGTGCCTGTATTCACAATAGTTATACAAAAGTATTACAGTGCCTGGTTTTTATGACATATTTTCATTGTAATTTATTTCTTGCCATGTGAATTGCTTTCTTCTTTATTATCTATGTAATATAGTTTATATATATATGCATATCAAATTTTCCATTTAAAAAAATATAGTTAAATGTTTTTAACTTATTCACAGTTTTTACCTCTCACTTCATATGGTTAAATAACCTGTTCTCTAACAGTAACAAAAAGAAATCCACTCCCCCCCCCAAAAGCCCTATTTACTTTAGTACTCACTCTGTTCCCAGTGACATCCTCAATAATTACATTATGAATTTCAACAGTCTTGTTCACAGATGACAGCCATGTACCCAGAAACACACATCAACACCTGGAACTATGTGTCTACTTGTCAGTCACTTAGGTACTCAGAAGTACTTTCTATATTATATTTTCCAATTAGCAAGTAGTTTAAGATACAGACATAATCTGTAGGACAGAACAATTTTGAATATACAAAATATTGAAAAATATTAGAGGGAAATTGGCAGTTAAATACATAATTAGTACAATGAAATAAATGTATAAAATGGTACATTGAAACTAGTGGTTTCACAAAAGCTTAAAATTCAATCTGAACAGAAAATTTTTGTTCTTGAAATCAAAACAGAAAAAAGAAAACAAGAAGCTCATAATTTTGAGAGACCAAGCAGTGATATTTGAGTCACTAAAGAACACAGATTGACTTTGTCTACGTGATAGTCTCCACAAAGTTATTTCAATGTTAAAAAAAAATGAAATAAAAAAGGCAAAATCAGTACCACAAATTGATGAAATTCTAGAATATGGATGTGTGTGCTTCATTAAAAGTTTAAAGTATCATTTAATATTACATATAACAATGAGTGTTATCTTGATCTCTTGATATGCACCATCTTAGCAAATATGCTGATACATCTCTGTTAGTCACATCAGTCACTGAATAATCTTTATTATTTAGAGGCTGAATGTACAACTCAATACTGCAATTGTCAATCATTTTCAATTTGATAAAAAGGTTTTTTAATTGGTCACATTTAACAAGATAAAAGGTCCATCTTCCCCTTGTTCATTTTTTATTAGAATATTCTGGAACTATTCCAAAGAACTATCATTCCTAAGAATTTTCAAGTTGATCAATATAATCAGTAATTTTGAGTTTTTCTTCATTGTTATATACTGATAATTATTTCTAAATTATTAACATTTATGAGGTTTATATTGTTCATTTGGTATTTATTGAAATCTGAAACATCTAAGTATAATAAAGATGTATGTGAAATTTCCCATATAATTCCATACTTTATTAAAATGTTGTATAACCAATATTCTGCTTGGACTCATTTATTTATAGGAATAGTGATATTTTGTTAATGAAAAGAGGTTTTCAGATATATTCAAAAATTGTGACTATGAAATTAAGCATAAACAATTTGTTTAGTATTATTTATAGAAATATACCAGCCAGTGTCTGTGTTCAAAGATTAAAGGTATATATATCCATACCATATGTAATTGTTCATTACATATAAAGCAATATATATAAAAACTCACATAACTCACTAATTGGACTAATTTAGATTATATCTTCTGGTAATGCTTATTGTCCCATACGCCAACATAAAAATAAGTTGATTAGTTAGTAGCAATATCATGATTTTAAATTAGTTTTAAAATAATTAGGAAAGTAAAGATGTGTGTGGAAAACAGTAGCATTTTGAAGATCCACTGTGATGGAGGCGTACCTCATTAGAGATAGGAGAGATCACAGAGTGTGCCAAATGACTCAGTACATTCAAATACACGAAGTATTCTTGTGTTTAATAAGCACAGAGGGGAGCAATTGTATTCAATAAGAAAATTACGTGGTTTGGCCCAAGTGTTGTGGCATTCATTGTATTCTTCTACACTATATGATTACTGTAGAAGTATTCAGTAAGACAATGTAAAAAAGACTTGAGAAAAACCTGTGCATCAGTTACATATTATTAACACAGGGGAAGACAATTGCAAATACATTTTTAGGAGAATCAAATTCAAACTCGAACTTATAACCCAGCTCTTGTGCTTTCACCATTATTTCTTATGCTGTATTTTCTACTAAGATTTTGTTATTATATTTAAAACATTTATTGATAGTAGATAACACTGTTAGAAATTGATGGACTACTTTTAACATAATATACATTTTTAAACAAGCACTTAAATCACTCCAGCATTATTCATTTATTCCAGTCTTCTATATATGGTGCAATATGATTTCAATTTCTAGGAGGAGCCATTTTGTCCTGTGCTGCTTAGGATTTTGTCAACAAGCTGAGTCACCTTGGAAAAAATAACTTCAACTGAGGAAATGTCTTCATATAAATGTCAGTCTGTGGAAACATTTAATTGATTAATAATTTATGTGGGAGGATCCAAGCCACTATTCTTGGTGCCACCCCTGCACTTGTGGTCCTCTGTGGTCCCTGCTATTCCTTCTAGTTTCCTTCTCTGCTTGAATTCCTGCCTTGGCTAATTTCCATGTCAGTTAGATAATCCAGTTTCCCTCAAGTTAGTTATGGTTATGACATTTATCACAGCAAATGAGGACAAACTAAGACCACTACTCTTTTCCTAAAGGATTTGGTATCTTTGAATCATTTTGTCTTCAAATGTAAGAGTCATTGGCTTCATTCAGTAATGTGGGAAGACCAATGTCTGTGCTGAAGAACAAAATTGGCATTTGGTAAAATCAGACACCTCAGATATCTGGACAGACACACTCATGAGAGAACTAAGGCTCTTTCCTAGAAACATTTTGGCCAGAAACTCATATTTTAGAAAGGATGGGAATAATTGTATTGAAGTAGGATAAAATCATTGGTCTAAAAGTGGAGTCAGAGATATGAAAGCAGAACACAAGATGTCTCAAGTAATTATAAAGATGCATCTACCCTCTAGTTATAGTTGACAAACTGCTTTTGTGATTTATAGCGGTGCTTGTTTATAAACCCATTTGTGCACAGACACGGTGAAAAGCATTCATCATTCGGCTTGGCCTTGCTTATTAGGTATGTGTCACATAAACATAACCTAAATTTTGAATCTTGTTGGCCAGGCACATGAGTTGGTGGCATCTCTGTCTTTCTCCACTTTTCTGTTGACCTCCAGAAGCCAAGGAGTGCTTGAAAGTGAGTATCTTTAGCTATTTGCCTGTGTTTGCCAAGAAGAAAAAAAGAACCATTTAGAAAGTGGAGGTCAGCAAAGTATTATTTATCAACAACAGGGGACTCAATATTGATTTCAGGTTAAACATTGCGTCCTACAGCTCTTTGTAGCTAGTAAATTGGACTAACCAGAACAAAGGTTGTTTTCAAGATCAAGGAAACACTCATTTGAAAAAAATCAGATTAACCAATGAAAGTGTCAGTAATCTTCAATCCACGTTGTAAACTGTTCAATCAGGGTACAAAAATTTAATTACAAGAAATACAAATTATTAGGAAATCTTATTTTAACACAGTGTCTTTCACGCCAATGTAATCTATTTTTTTTAATGATAATATTTTTATTTAAATTTGTAACAAGCTTGGTTTACATGTGCATCCCAGTTCCCTCAGTCTCCCATCCTCCCCAATCCTCTTCCCCATCCCCATCCTATTCCCTTTCTGCTCCCCAGGACGGGTGAGGTCTTCCATGGGGAATCTTCAAAGTCTGTCATATCATTTGGAGCAGAGCCTAGGGCATCCCCCAATTTAAAACTACACTTTAAAAAACTCTTTATGTTTAACCTGACTTAGAAATTAATCTTGGAGGAAAACATACTATAGTTATAGTCCTTTATTTTTCCTTTCAGCATGGAGCCTTAGGTATTTAGGAGTAAATATTATCAGTTTCAATTGCGAGCAAAAGTCAGGTCATCTGATTTGGTGCCATGGCCCGAATACTAACCAGTTTAGAACTTGCTGAGTTTTCGAACCTTGATCAGCTGTCTCTGATTCAAGTACTAGAACAGGCAAATTCTCCTTGGTTTCTGAGCATCACCAGTTCATCTAATTTGCCTCAGGAACAATTTTAAAGAGTCATTCTCTTGTTTGGAGTAATCTGTTTCCAATATGTTATGTTTTTCAAATACTGAAATTCATTTTTTTTAACCTGGGTTAATACTTAGTGATTTATAGCTATTAATAATGTGAAACTGTCACAGATATTTCACAGTGCATAAGTTGGGATGAGATGAAAGATTAGTAATAAAAAGAAAGCTAGTAAATCTGTTCTACAGAGGACCAATAATAGAGATATATATAGCACTGAGAACTTAAGAACTAGATTAATTGTGCAAATGACAATGATACATTATCCTGAATCCAAAATGACATAAAAGTTTGGGGAATGGAGGGTCTGTGAATTGTAAAATGAACCAGTGTTCATTTCCAGATAGGTTTTATTGCTAACAATTTTAATAAATCACACAATATATAACAATATTGACAAAGGTACAAAATGTTAATGTTTTAATAATTGTCTGCATAAAATATGTCACTGTTATTTCCTAAGAAAGTATAGTTCTTCAGCTCATAACATCATATTCAGCAGTGCCTCTCTGAATATGATTATTATTCAGAAATGACAGCTTCATTCAAACACATGGCCTTCACTCAATTTCTTTGTTTCAACTACTTTCCAATAATACTGCCATAGGGACTAAGCCTACCAATTTGAGGGTTGTTTGAGGGACAGTTACAAACAAAGGTAGAGGTATATATAAAAATAATAGTTTTGCAAATATCTCTTTTAATTAACTATATGTTTCCTAACTATTTGAAAGTGTGCATGTGTTTGTGTGTTTGTGTGTGTGTGTATGTTATAGCTGAAAAAGCATTAGAAACAGATTCATTTAGCAAACTTTACAGGGGATTCATTCACACTGCCACAGTGAGAAAGACATAGTGGCTGGAACTTGAAGTTACTCTTCACCCAGCATCCATAGACAGATGGAAATAAGTGCCACTTCTCAGTTTTCTTCTGCCTTTCCCCTCTTTGTTCTTAATGTAACACCATGGTGTAAGTGACTTCAGGATGCATATGTTATCTTCATTTTGATCTCTCTGAAAATATTCTCAAGAATTATACCTGGAGTTCTGTCTATTAATGAGTTTATATCCGGTCTCTTGTCAATCAAGATTGACCATCTCTGTAGGCATCCTTCACTGATTGAAATCTGTATTTACTGCTTGGACGTCTATATTATAAATCTTTATTTTTCATATTTATTGAATTCTCATTTATTTTTTTCTCAAAGCATAAAACTAGCTTCCACAAAACACTTTAAAACAATTGTTAAACTTAAAACTCGAAATTCTTCTTCCCTTATTTTTTCCAGATTCTCTAGCAACTTACCACTCAACTGTACATTAATTTTCAAAACAAACAAAACAATAATACCTCCAAAAAATCAGAAAAAGTAAAACATTCTCCTCCCCTCAAACATAGATCCCCACCAAATTATAACTAGTAAAAGCACACAAAAAGAGAGGAAGTCCATTATATGTTGGACTACTCCTAAACATATAACCTGTTTAGGAATGGATGATAGCTCACTTCATTGGAACAAACTGATTTTCCCTCTGCAAGAGGTATAATTGACAACTGAGCTGTGAAACTTTAGCCTCTTGTCTACATTTTCATTCATTCAGGCCATCAAGAAAATAGGAGTAAGTTGGGCAGTGGTGGCTCAGGCCTTTAATCCCAGAATTTAGGAGGCAGAAGCAGGCAGATCTCTTTGAGTTTGAGACCAGCCTGGTCTACAGAGAGAGTTCCAAGTTAGGCTTAAAAACTACACAGAGAAACACTGTCTCAAAAAAATCAAATAAGAAAACAAGCAAGCAAGCAAGAAAGAAAGAATGAATGAAAAAAGACAAGAGTAAAGAAGAAAAAAAGCTCCCTCTCTCTATTTTTCTTTGTGCTATTTGTTCCATGTTCACAGAGCACTACACAAAATCATAAATTAAATGAGTTTGGGATAGATTTTGTTGTGGTTATAAACTTCTTCGGCAACATTATGATAGTAAATGTAATTAAGATGAATTAATAGTTTCAGAATTTTGTATTGTCCTACAGGGTTCTTTTATTACACTGACCAGTATTTATTTCCTTTTAGTGGCAAGGCCTGGGCATCCTCAAACATCTTTCTTCCCCAGCAATACATTCTTTTCTAAATATATTATCCCTGAGAGGACTAGGTAAATGCTTTATTTTGTGGAGATGGTGAAAATGAGATAAAGGCAACTCAAATCTTAGTTTGTTACATGGATGTTTTCTGTAAATTGGTGAACTCTAAAAATAATTCTTTCCAAATGCTAATGAGCACATGACTATTTATCTGCCTACAATTGTGAAATGTGTCAATGTTAGTTTGTATTTAAGTTAATGGAATATTGAAGTATTTTAAGTGATCAATATACTATGCGTTAATATTAAAACTTATCCGTATGTATCCCTATAATAATATTTTAGAAGAGTACTACTAAAGCTTCCTTTTTTACATAAAAATAGCTTGTTTATGTTACAAAGCTAGAACAGGGAAGAGTTGGCAACATCTAGAACTGTTGGTTCATAAATATTCTAAAGGAAATTACACAGTGAAAAATACAAATCTGTTATGTTTCACTAAAATATGGTAATTTTCATAATCACACATAATGAATCTTTAGAGAAAATAGTCTGAATGAAAGCAGAATTTGAAAATGTTAGCACCATGATTATCATGATATACTAATTTGTACATTAAAATATTTATATTAATGCTATGTGAGTGCAGATTACAGAATTTGAAATCCCTTCTTTAAAAGTAAAAGAAAACCAAATCAATTTTTTTTTGAAATTCAAAAGACATAAATAAAAAATGTGACTTGAAAGTTGGAAAATATCTAAAACCACAAAACTTTAGAAAAATCAAAGTAAGTTCAAGTATTATATACAACCTCAGTGGAATAAAACTTTAAATCAACACAAGCACTACTAGAAAATACAAAAACTGATTGAGATTAAATAATACACAATAATGTATAAAGATTTGACATGAAGAATCAAAGAAAGGAATTTAAAAACTATTGTCTTGGAATTAAATGAAAATGAAAGCACAAGTTGCCAAAACCTGTGAGAAAGAATGAAAGCAGTAAATTGAGATTTTGAAGTTCTAAATACCCACAGAAAAACATTGTAAAAGATCACAAATAAATAACCTAATGACTTAAGCCAATATTTTCAAAACAATGATGAACTCAAACAAGATTATTAGTGAAATAACTAGACACAGAAAAAGAAGACAAACAAGAAAAATTTTAATTAAAAGATGAAAGGCATCAAAATATAAAGTTCAAATCATGGAAGAAAGAAATTGGATAGGATACTATAAAACAAGTAGAACTCTAGTGTTTTGGGGCAGATTTTGTGAAAATGACCATCTTGTCAAAAGCAGTTTTCTTATTCGATGCAATCACAATAAAATTTAACTATATTATTGATATAAATAGGAAATATGCTTAAAATGTCAAAGCATATTTATTTATTTTTTGATAAATATGCCAAAAGATGCCCATTGAAGTAGTACATCTTCAACAAATGACATTGGGGGAATGGATATCCCTATGAAAATAAGTTAAATTCAAAATGGGTCAATGAGCTTAATGTATAATCTGAAACCTCTCATTGTTACAAGAAAAGATGAAAGCATACATATAGCCATACATATAGACCTTTTACTCTACCTCTACTTTAGAAATTTACACACACACAACATACACATATATACGTATATATATACAATATATATATATATATATATATATATATATATATATATATATATACAGTTATATTGTTTAGGGATTTATCCTTGCTTTACTCAAGGAAGTTTTATTCAGATTTTTTAGCTAAGTTCCTGAGTATTACAGATTATCCTCACCCATGTTTTCTTTGCCTATGAGATTAGTCAGACATAGATGCTTGATCTTCAATCACTTCATAGACCTGCAGAACATGGCATTTAAATGTTTTTATATTAGTACTCTGTTGACATGAGACACTGTTTCTCCTGACAGCACCATGCACTTTCCTGAAAATATGTTGGACACTGTTGTTGCTCCTTCTGGAATTCATCCTCGCTTTGGCTAATGGCCTCATGGGCAAGGAACTGCTTCAATCTTGACCACTGATTTGGACATGTGGTCCTATGTGCTTGCAGGAGACAAACATAGAAGACTGCTGAACCTTGCCAAGTCAGGGTAAGATAGCATTTCTACCTCCCTTCTTTTGTTGTGGTCTGTCAAATACTCCTGGCCTTAGCCAAAACTGGCTGTACCAATGTTGCTGTAAGATCTTTGGTGACTGTCCAGGTAGCTTGCTGTATCTGTCCTCACTGCACCTTTTGGAAGTTGCCCATCCACACTTTCTGTCTACCCTAGTATGGTTATTTTCCTTCTCAGGTCTTAATGAGGTTGTAGATTAAACTATCACAACTATTATTCTCTCTTCCTAGTTAGATATATTAGGTACTAGGCTAAATCTTTCCAGCTTAGGATAACTCCATTGTAAACTCCCTTATGCCTTCACCCTAGGACTAGATATGTAGGTGGTTTTGTTCTTGATTTTCCTCTTCTTAGAGCACATTTGATATTCACTGTTTTGTATATAGTTTTGTATCAAGCTTAAATCTTTTCTTTAGACTAAAAGGGGAATTGTAGTGGGATATTCACTTTGTCTGTTTCTGTGGCACTGACCACATCCATTGAGGGGTGGAGCCAGGGGTGGAAGTGACCTATGGAACTAGGTCTGAGTGGAGGCAGGGAATGCTCTCTTTCTGGTGGTATGTGGAGACAGGAGCATTCGGTTCCAACTGCTGTGTTTATCTGTCTGTGTTGTGAGTTGTTTCTCCTTGAATAAACATCTTTTTGCCCTATTTGTTTATCCTGACCCTTATTAAACCACAATAGAGGACCCTAAGAAATTAAATAAAGTTCTTTATAACAATGGAATCAGCAGATGGATGAAAAAAAAAAAAAAAAAAAAACCTCGACTAGGAGAAAATCCATTACAGATAGCTAATTGTTTTACACGAAGGTAAAATACACATACACATAAAACAAAACACATGTTTTTTTTAAAGAAAAGGCTTTATAGAAATCTAGTACTTTGTAAGTTTCTCTACATGTATTTAAGAGTTTAATTGAAATTATACTATATGAGTGAGATAATGCTCTCCCTAGAAGCCATGGTTTCAAACAAACAAGCTCAGTAGATATTTCAGATACCTACCCTAGAGTGACTTGCCAAAGAGGTCCCAGATATCCCTGAAACAACACAGACAATTGTCCTTGCTCAGCATTCATCTCTAGCAGTTAATGATAGATTGTGTTTAATGAAGACACCACATTTAATCACAGAACATGAAGAAATCAGGTTGATATTCACCTCCCTACTAGATAGAATTCATAGTGCATAAGGTGAGGCCAATATGCTCCAGGAGAGGAGGAACCAACAATCGGATGCAGCTCTGAATCCTGTAAGCTACAATAACCACAGTCTGGAAAGATAGACCAAGTGCAGATGTAGCATGGATGTTTTATTAATAACCAATCCCTTTCTAATGGGACTTAAGAGTTTATCCATAAGACAGGATTCATGACTGGCACTATTAACTGCATCAAGAACTGATATCTAGGTAGATCATAGGCTGGAGTGGAGAACCTACTACTGTTTTGTTGATAAATAGACATAGTGTCAAACAGCTAATTGTTGGTCTTCATACTCAGATTAGTTAAGCTCTCAGCTCTCATCAGTAAAACTCAATTTTGCAGAAGACATCTAGGATGGGTGTAGCAACTAGTCAAGCTTCTGAGAATAAGAAACTGTGTGGTGCTCAGCTTCAAATGGGACAGCTATATTACTCCCTTGTAGGCATCTGGTCTAAGGACCTAAAAGGGCATGTGGCTTCAGGCAGACAGAAATGAAAAGAGGAGTTTGAGGCGTGGCTTTACTTGGTGCTCTCTTTCTGGTGGGTCAGTGGATCTGGTCAGGAGAGCAGGGAAACTCTGGTGGTTCTTAGTATTTTTCTGTGTAATTATCCCCAATAAACACTCATTATTTATCTTAGGTCTATTGATATAATTACATTCTCTCCTTCACTCCCTCACCTTACAAATATTATGTATTATAGATGGAGAGGGAATGAAAAGATTGTAAAAATTCAAGAAAGTAAAGAACAACTCAAAACATGTTTGCTGCATGTGGCAAGCTCAGACTCTTTCTGGAATTCACAAGGCATGCATAAGATCAAGATACTCCATATATTGCCATGGATGAAGAGACACGCACACAGCTCCACCTCTAACTGAAGAGTTATAGGCATTTAAGACTGGTGGAAATATCTATGTTCATTAGTATTGCAGTACCTGTGCAGTACCTGTGACTGGATCTACATCTATGTATATATTTTCACTGCTGATTATATAGTCACACACACACACACACACACACACACACACAAAACAAAACATGAGATTGAAAAGGAAAAGTAATGGGGTTTGGGAAGGATTTGTAGGACAGTGACTGGAGCTAACCTATGATTAAAACACTTTCTATATATCTATGGAATTCTAAAAGAACAAATTTAAAAATGGGGATGGGAGACACCTTCTAAAGAGAATGAAATCACAAAATTATAATTTTGTTTTCTTTGGCACAAAATAATAAATTCAAAATTAGAATCGTAAATCTTTTTAGGAGACTGAAATCTGTTGGGTGATGGCTGAGAAAAGTAATGGATTCATTATGTATAAGAGATTCTTCCAGAGGAATTTGTGTATTTTCACTGAGGGATATTCCAGCTTCTCAAATTTGTGTTTGGTTTAAGAATGAAACATTGAACTGCCCTTATGAAGATATTCTTTATGTGTAATATATAGCAATGTTAATAATAATCGCTGTTACAGGGTCAGCTTAGGAGTCTGTCATACAGAATTGCTGAAGAAAATGTGCTGCGTCTACCCTGGCCAGCAAGGAAACATGGCCACAACTCTTCTTCAAGCAGTTTATTCAGGAACCTTGTACATCAGCTTCCATCTCTTCCAGCCCCAGCAAGCTCTTAAATATGCGCTCATAGCCCAATCAGCTCATGCCACCTAGCAACCCCAGATAGGCCCCAGAAGGAGGAAGCACACCAGATCCATCAAGCATTTCCAAATAAGGCTTGTTTACAGCTAAGCTTGAACTACCTGGCATCCAGCCAGGCACCATCTTGGGGCTGTGGCTTCCCACAAAATGCGGTGTACAATAGTTTTATTCATCCATAATGGAATTGCAAATGTAATTGCAAGAAAACGGGTGGAAGTCAAGGTCATCATATTAAGAAGAAAAATGACTCAGACTAATACAAATACATTTAGTCTCACATGTACTTAGAAAATGTAAGCATAGCTCTAGGAAGAAGAGAGTCCTAGTGGCAAAGTCCACAAAGAAATGGGAAGTATGTGGAATTCATATGATATAATTGAAAGAAAATACAGAGACTACCTTTTTTGGATTCATGTGGAGAGTTCTTAGGACACAAATCAATTCACTTGAAGCATATTTCTCAATCATTCAATAAAAGTTTCACTCTAGGGATTTATGACTTTGTAGTTTCAATCTTTTCAAATGTCCTGTATTTGAAAATCAAAGTCATAATCATCTCTGCTCTTGAAGCAGGGTGAAAATGGTTCATTCAATTTTTATAGCTGCTTTTTCTTGAATATTCTTTTCAGAGAACACTAAGTAGAATTATGTCTATTTTATATTGCAGGTAAATTTACAGAACAATAACTTTGATATATTTCAATATGCTACATTCTCCATTTTTCTCCTTCATGTCTTTCTACTTAGTGAAAATTTCTCTACATTGTGATCTTTTCTTCAATGGATTTACCTTTGTGAAACATTGTAGAAATTTTCATTTACTTTGGAATAAGCAGGCTATTAGTAATATTTCTGTGGAATCTAATAAAAATCACTTGAAAAAGCAAAGATCACAGATCTGTGAATATATCTGAATAACAAGAAAGTTATGGTCAGGTTTTGCTTTCATTAATCTCACTTTGCTGTGAGAAAAAAATAAAGTGCTGGGAACTGGGATTGATATGTAAAACAACCTTGTTTCTAATATAAATAAAAAATACACATATTAAAAAATAAAGTGAAATGCGATTAAATATAACTGTGAGGTGTTTGGTAAATTGTCCCTTCCTAAAGGCATAGAAATGCTGCATGGAATTAAATGAGATTAAATACCCAGATTCTGTCTAGAAAGAAGGACATATTTCTTGATATACACAAAAAAGCAATCAAAGAAAAGTGTGCTTCCTTAAACTCATTAGCTACTTAGGGATATGCTTAGTTCCAACTAGCAAACATGAACCTTTAGTTCTTTCAAAGAATGGAATCAAAAATAATGCACTTTCCATCACAGCATGTGAAACCTCTTCTAACCATGAAAATAGGGACCATAGTTTAGGAACATGAGAAACATGGGCTTGGTGACATATATGAATTTCCTCATGAACTTTGATAGTTGAGCTATAAATCATTCATCAGTTGCATATAAGATCTGCATCCATTAGAAATTATAGGCTTCTCTTGATTTTGATATACTCCTAATACTACTATTCCTTATAAAGCCATATGGTATTTGTTTAAAAATAGAAGCTAATTTTGGTAACACTCAAGTTCTGGTGTCCATTTTGACCTTTAAGATTCTTCCTGATTATTTGTCACAATTCTCTCTTATATTCTGTGATTCTTCCAGGTTCTTTTTGTTTCTGTGCTTTTGTTTTTCTTCGTGATTTCAATTTATAGTCAAGGTGGATATAAACTTTTTACAGACCATGTCTGTGAGCTTCCAATTGCTAAAATTACAGGTGGCAAACATCATACCCAGCTATGTCTGTGTTCTTTATGGAACTACTACTCTTGGTTCAGTAATCCATGAATATTAAGTTACTTTCATGCTCATACTTACTCATAACATGACAAGCTCTCTGTAGAAAACTTTATCTCAAGATATGTGATCTCATTCTCAGATATGTGATGATTTCACTTGTGTCTTTTAGTTTCTTCTCCATTAAAAGGAAGTCAGTAGCATCCATCTATTTATTAACTGTCCTGTATCAATTCTCTGGTCTACTTTCTTGTGTGCTTCAAATTGATATTTTAAATTTTGCTTCTATACTTTCACTTTTCATAAAGTAACATTTAAGGAGTTTAAATTTTATCTCCTATTAATTAGCAGGTCTATTAAATTGGATAGAAACATATATAGCTTTGAATATATAATGAAGCTATTCCATATTACACTGACCTCATCAGTTCTTTCATGAAGAGCTTGAAATCAATTTAATGTCCATCTGTACAATAATTCAGACACATTGTAAAAAAGCTGTGTAGTGTGTGGCTTATGTTTCAGATCCATAAAAGTATGGCACTGTGGAAATAAAAAGAATATTAACTTCAAAAATAAGATGACAGGTTAGTAAAAAAACAAATGAATTATCGTGTGTGTGTGTGTGTGTGTGTGTGTGTGTTGTGTGTGTGTATGTGTGTGTATGTGCGTGTGTTTGTGTGTATGGTGTTTATGTGTGTATTGATTTGGGTGGCTTTTTCATGTTTTATTTCTGGGGGAAAATTCATTGAACAAAGTGAAAGCAAGAATATTTCAGCACAGAAAACAAATGAAATGAAGGTTTGCATATATGATCAAATACATAATGGAAAATTTACTATGTGTTTTAAACAAACTCTCACAATATATCATTTAGTTTCAAGATCCTGTGTTTGGAAATATGAGCCATTGCATCATCTGGGGAGTAGAAGTCCCAATAGGAGATGCTAACAGGAGGGTATAAGCTACAATAAACTCTCATAATATAAATATATGAATAATTTAATTAATTTTATATTTGTATGAGACAGGATTGAATTCTGGCAAGATAAGCAAATCTAAATAAAGGGGGTAGGGAAGCATGGAACCTAGTTATCCATTAGAATGAGGTTAAAAGTCAAAAGCAGCTAGAACATGCTGAAATCAGGCACAGAGAGTAGACACATTGGGTGTAGACAACCACTCAATGATTGTTGATAGAGTTCTGTAGGAAGAATTATTGTCTAGAGCACACAAAGCTGTAAGGTCTATTCTATCAAGGTATAAAAACAAGCTGGGCAATATATACCTCTCATGCCAGCCATTATGAGGTGGGGGGAAGAGTTCAAAGTTCAAGCTTTCCTCTTCAGTTATAGTGAGTTCGGCACTTGCCTGGACTACTTGGACTACTTAAAATACTGTTGTCCTAGGCAAGCTCCAGAACAGTCACCAAAGCTACAGAGAAATCATGTCTGGACTGCACTCCACCCCCCCCCAAAAAAAAAAAAACCGAGAAACAAAAAACAAAAAAAACCCTCTGTTCTCCAAAACATACTTAAGTTAAAATTTAAAAGAACTTGGGGAAATTTGCTGATACTGACCCCCACCCACAAAATAGGACAGAACTAATTCTCAAAGTCATAACTTCTCTAATAATCTAGTCTAATGCAATAAATTTTAAATATACCAAATGCTAAACACAAAATGTAATAAAATAAATATCAATTAAGGTATATGTAAACTAGTATCAAAGGCCGTTCAATAGAAATCATCAAAACAGAAGTTATTGTTTATCTTCAATATTATCTTTAAAATGTTTATCATTAAAATAAAATACATACGTAAAATATAAATTTCTAATGAAAGAAAAATCCATTTATTTCTCAAAATGTTATTGCCAACACTTTAAAATTGATTTATAAATATAAAATTTAATCAGTGATAAAAATGAGTTACTGAAAAATGATTAAAGCAATTTGGAAATAAAATTTACTGGTATAGATATTTGCATGGGAAACTTGATTAGCATTGGAAAATGCATATTACATCATTAAGATGTCCTCAATTCATGTAATCCACAAATACAGAACAGATTCTGTGTTGGAACTTGTCAGCAGTGTGGGAAGCATCCCCTCTGTGTACTGCTGCGGGGAGTGTACATCTGTTCAAACTTTCTGCAAGACATTTGGCAGTAGGAGTGCTTGTCTCTGACATGATCTGGATCAGTAACAAGCAGGTTAATTGAATGAGTATTTGACAACCTTTCCTTCACAGTTTTATTTTGAGCAACAACAGAAGAATGTGTTTATTGATTAATTCAGTCATGGCCTTTTGGGCATGCAAATACAGAATTCATCCTTTATTGTTTGCTAACATATGCTCTCTCTCTCTCTCTCTCTCTCTCTCTCTCTCTCTCTCTCTCTCTCAATCTCTCTCTCTCCCTCTCAATCTCTCTTTCTCTGTCACTTGCCAATATCTGCTATAGATTTGAATGCTAAATTCTTAAAGCTTTTCCATACAATTTTCACAGTTATCCATAACAAAGTACTGACAGTCTGTTAGAATTAACCAGCTATAATTACTTAAGAAGGTATTTATAATTTAATTTGCACATATCTTTAATATCCAATTGTATTCTCACAGAAGGCTCTCATTTTTTACTCATTTTAGACACAAATATGATTAATTCAACTCCTATAAACATTAAATAGGTCTGCTAAGTAGAGAACACTGGTATAGCTATGTTATTCAATTTGGACATGGGTTATTACATACTTTCAGATAATTGAAAGTATTTAAGTGTCAACTAGAAGGTGTTTTACAGTACTCATCGCTGTCTTTCAACTGCCATTTATATTACCCTTCTGATAGAAATAGAAGTGAATCCACATATTTACAGTAGAATGATAAAAAAATCAAAATATACTTAACACATGCTCCTGATTTTGTCTGCAAATGCAATTAATAATGGTCTTTATACAATATTACTTTTTTCTTAATAACAAACATTTTTTTGTGGTTGTTTTTGTTTTCAAGACACAGTTACTTTGTGTAGATTTGTAGACCAGGCTGGCCTCAAACTCACATAGATCCACCTGCCTCTGCTTCTACCTCTGCCTCCTGAGTCCTAGGATTAAAGGTATGCTCCACCATCACCTGGCTAGCAAAGGTTTTTTAAATGTGTTACTATGGATTGTTTTAATAGAAACTATGTAACTTTCCCCATTTTCTTTATCTTGTGTTTGCCTTTCTGGGACAAGGTCTTGCCATATGTGTCCCAGGCTGACTCTAAGTTCAAGGATTTTCTGTGACATACTTCTGACTTCCACAATGTTCAGCTCCATTTCACTCTCCTTACTGACTTTTAACCCCTCTCCCTCACTGCCACCCATTCTATTAATAGAACTTAACATATCACATTTTAAAATGTGAGCTATGTCTTTGTCACTCCATATTTATATTTTTGGTTGTGAGCCTAGCCTTTAACAGGTGAGCCATCTCTCCAGCCCAATTGCTCCATATTTATTTTCTACAAAATGATGAGAAAAATAAAAGCAATTAGTAAAGATATCTTAATTGTTTGCAATGCTTTGTCCATGTAATTTTTTCCTCTCTTGGTACAAAACCAAACTACACAAGAATTCCTAAAATTGAAACTTGTCTTTTATCCAGTAAATTAGGGAACATTAATGAGAATAGAATAATTTTAAATAAGCATGATAAGAATGATTTGGAATAAAATCAGATAAAGAAGACTGAGGCAGGGAACTTTAAGGGTGACATTGATGATATTATTGACTACTGTCCACTACTCGTTGATGGGAGGAGAATTGTCCTTTCCTAAGGATGAGTCCTCTTATTGGCTGCCCAGTGAAGAGTGATTGGCTCTGATACTATATACATTCAAACAAAATAACAACAAAAACTGACTCAGCAGGATGTATTTATTAACTTCTGTCCACTCACACACACACACACACACACACACACACACACACACACACACACACGTGTATAACATTAATAATCAAAGAAAATAAGGATATCGGTTTGAGAGTAGATGGGGAGATGGGCTCTACTGGAGGGAAGAAAGGGAGTGGAACAGTCATGTAATTCTATTTCAACTAAAACATTTTACAAAATGAGCTTTGAAAATGATACTGTGAAATAAGACTTAAATCAGCTCATTAATCTGTAGCATGATTGCTTTAAACAGTCAAACACTGAACTATTAATCACAGTACCACTTTATTTTTAAAAACATTTTTATGAATATTTTGAGAATTCATACACTTTGGTCATATTTACTATCCCCATCTCCTCTTACGTCAACTCTGTTGACCTTTTCCAAACACCTCACTCAATTTTGGATTTTCTTGTCATCTTCACAATTAGCTCCTGCCTGTGCTTCCTAACTAGTTTGAGGGTGCTGCCTGCCCTGGAAATGTGTATCCTAATAGGGTCACATCATTAAATAAAACTGACTTTCTCTGAAGCTATCAAGTATCAACAGCTCTTCAACTAGGAGTGGTATTTTATGCTCATTGTCTCTCCTCAAGATGGGAATTTTGTCTAGCTTGAGTTTTTTTCAGATTTTATGCACATTGTCACATTCAACCTGAATTTTGAAATGTACATGTCTGTTGTGTTCAGGAAAAATGTTTCCTCAGTGTTATCCACCACTTCTGATAACCCCTTTCTCCATGAAGATGGATGAGATTTAGAAATAGTGTTGTGATATCTATTTCTTCAATGAGGACCACTCCATAGTCTCTTATTCTCTGCATATTGTTTGGGTGAGGGGGATCTTTGTCTTAATCACCATCTTCTTCAAAAAGAAGATTTTCTGATAAGAATGAAGGAATGCATGAGTATAACAATATTTCATTAGAGGTCCTGTTAAAACTATATCCATTTAGATGAATAATAGTACTGGACTCCCACTAGCCCATATGTCCATCTGGTCATAGATTCTTGTCTCTGTTATCAGTATTGTATATATGGGTTCCATCTCATGGAATGTGAAATAGATCTGCTCAGAAAATAATCTGTTACTCCTACGACATTGCATCAGGGACAGTTGTTGTCATGCAAGTTAATGAGCATATTGGGTCATAAGATTACAGATGGTTGAAGCTAATAATCTCTGCTCTTCTCCAGTAACATGCATAGCACCTTCTATCATCAAGAAAGCTAATCAGTGTAATGGAGACACCTGTTAACTGATGATGTAATTTCTTCATGTTTTGTGAATTGAGTCTCTTCAGCAATAGGTTCCTAGTAACATATTCTAGAAGGTAGACAGGAGCTATGGCATTAGCCTATAATGTTTGAACATCTATGAAACCAACAACAGTTATGAGTAGGTTTTCCCACTGGCCTGTTCCTTCAGATGCACTATCCCCAATAACACAGATAGACACTGTATTAGATATAAAGCTGTTATCCTGTTACTAGCCTTTCTTATTGGCTAGCTCTTTTAATCTAAGTATCTCCATGTGGTCTTATCTTACCAGAGAGAGGGTTCAGAGTTCTCTCTCAGTCCTACAATTTGAGTCTTCTTCTCTATTTATTCCTGAATCTTCCTTGCCTCCTCTTCCCACGTATCTTGCTCTCCTATTGTGCATGAAGCTTTATTCATTGACTAAAAGGAGAAACATATTTACAGAATTACATCTCCCATCATCTCCTTTTTTCCTGTCTAAAATAAAAGGAAGGGTTTTAGCATTAACATAGTGAAATATATAACAAAACAGTTTACAGTAAGAACCACAGTTAACAGTATTTAGTCCTTTAACATTTAGTACGATTTAAAGAAATTATTTCATCATGTATCATATCTTTGTGAGTCTAAAGTCTCGTATGCAACTTTTCTTTAATTTTAACTAAGGAAAACTGTAACCATAACTATTGTCTTCAATTCCTTCAAAGACAACAGAAGGATAATATATAAACTCCAGAAATGACAGAAACATTGTGCTATCTGATCAGTCACCTAAAGTTTTTCTGTAATGTTCCATCTTTAGTGTATAGGCCACAGTGTCTCTTGAAGACTCTTCAGCCAGGAGGAAACTTTAAACTGTCCACTTGTATTGGCAGTTTGTCAGTCATTTTCTCTGTGTCCTTTAGAGTGTCTGACAGATGCTTCAATGAAGCAGGAAACCTGTAGCAATGTCCATCTTATATCAGCAGTCATTTTTTCTGTGGGTCCCGCATGTCCAGTTTATACAGCATAAAGTCAAACAGACCAGTCAAGAACAATATCTTGCCCAAATGATTAGTTTTGCCATATTGGAAGTAAACTCCATAATGAGTTTCTTCGATATTCCTCTTCCTTTCTAATGCAGGTGGTGTAGCCAGGAGCAGTTGTGCCTTCCTGTTAAGAAAAACCCTAAACCATATTAAATCCCATATTCTGTAAGTCTTTGAAAGGTTTGAAGAATGCTTATTCATCTCAAATTCATTCATTTCTGTATATCTAGAAATCCTAACTAACTTAACTATGTTAAGTTTTAACTAATCCTAACTAAAGTTTTGACTATTAAAATCGGTACTATCTAAAATCTGTACTAAATTATACATTTTTAAATGAACTATATACACACAATATATAAATAAGAGGAGAAATATACATATCACAAAATTGACATTAAATTTGTATCAATAAATGAAAATCCATTCCAAAACAAAGTAAACATTTCTATACCATATCCCTTTTTACCTTTAAAAAGATTGATTGTGATCATTAACCATTTGTAACCAAGTCCATTTAAATGAAAACAAACATTTATTGACAATATTTGGGAATTTGAGCATTCTATTTTGATCTTCAATAATCCCTTTCCTCTTACATACCAAAAACATTCACTGTACCTTAATAACCTTAAAATCTCTCCACAATTCTATTATTGGGTGTGAAATCAAGTCTCAAGTGTTATCTAAGTATTATCAAAATCTTGTGAATGAGACTTACTGTTCAATCATTTTTGGAAATGCTTTATTTCCAGGTATGAATTTGTAAAATGAGACAAATTATGTACTTCTATGATAATAGATGGAGATTTTCATTTCAAGATGAAGAATTAGAAAAAAGAAATAAGTAGCGTACTTCAATTAACATAGTAAAATTTTGACTATCTTCTCAATAAACACCACTTTCACATGTGATAACATGGGAATAATTTTATGGCTTAAATATAGACATTGGCAGATAAAATTGACTAGTGACTAGTCCTTGTTTTCTAAATACAGAGCTATTTTTCCTTTATCTGAATTATTAAAGACTGATTTTAGTAAGTTTGTTCTTTACTATTTTTGTTTTATTTTAATTTTCTCGTTCTTTTTTATGTTATAAATCTTTTCCTTTTTCCTGTGGAATTTGAACCACCATGGAAATCAGTCTTTTCTGATGAGAGAGACATTTGGAGAGGCAATGACATTACAAGGAGATGAAAAAATACCTTGCTATTTACAGCCTTCCAGATTTCCCAGGGTGGCATCAGGTAAGAAGAATGCTGTTTAGATATTCTATACAAAGAAACTGTTAGCTGTAATCTACTGGGTGACCTCTGATAGATAATGCATAATGGGAAAAATATGGAATTTCTACACTATAAATAATTCTACATTTAGTGAAATATTTATTGCTTTTCAATGTACCCACTTTTGGATAATATTCATAAAACAACAGCAACAATAAGAAACCAACATCCATAACAAAGAACCAATGTTCATGCTTCTTATATTTCCTTTGTTTTAGTAATCAAGGTTTGTCTGAGACAAAGACATAAAACCTAGGATTGAATTAGGAAAATAAAATTAATAATAAAGAGGTCTCAAGATCTATAGCTGAGATGTTCTTTTGTTTGTTTGTTTGTTTCCTTGTTATCTTTCTGCCACAATTCCCAGTTCACATGTAAGAGTCTCCAGGACACACATCAGTTCCATAATCTGAGTTCAGGGCTCATTCCCATTTCTGCTCTGAAACTGGGAATATTTCTGAGTTAACTACCTGTTCATGTAAAAGAGACTATTATTTAATATGATGGACCCAGCCTGAAACAATTTTCTATCGTATCACAAGTGGTAAAATGGAGAGACTGTGGCAAATGGAAAACGTTATTCACTGAGGGAGGGTTGTACTAATTGCTCAAAGTTGACTCTTTGTACCCAATCAAAAGGAAAACTGAAAGTTTTGCCCCTGCTTCTTAAGAGTACATATAATATAAACACCATCATCTTAATCATTACATTTAAGAATCTGTGCTCTCATAGAACTAGTATAATCAAATATTTTAAGGAGTCTATTATTAATCTTTATGACTCTATCTGCTTTAATATTAGCTGTAATGACAAGACCTGTGGAGAACATTCCATGAAGTAAAAATATCAGCTTAACTTCCTTCATTTCCCATCGATATGTCATGCACAGCAGATGGCCTGGAGTCATTTCATGATATTTAGCATCCTTGTTAAACCTCCATCAAATTTCAGTAAATGTTTAGTATATCATATTAAAATTGCCCCTATACTATACATTTCTTTATTTAATGAAATGCCTCATTCAAACACTTGTTTATTCTTTTTAGGTAGTGTGATGGATATCAATTGAGTCTCTGAATTCAAGAAATGTGATGAATAAAATGATTACTTTTAGCTTCATAGCTTCTCAGACATACACACTATTGTCATAATTATCGTTGTAAAGTTCCACATTAAGCATATCTCAAGATTCTTGGATCTTATGACAATCATGTAATCTGTTACTTCATTATTTATAAATGTCAGAAATTATATAGGCTACTATTAAAATCAAAACTATATAGTACTTATTATATGAAATATAAATGCAGATGCTATGAGAGTATTAAGCTTGAAAATCAAATGATTAAATTTTGATCATCTTCATAGTTCATGTGGTATGTATGAAATATGCTCACATATCACCTAATGTCATGACATACTCCTGGTGAGAAAGAAAGGAACTCAGATGGTGGCTTTCTTCATGAGCTCTCTCACTTTGCCACAATTCTTGTTTTTTTCATTTCTGCCTTCCTACAATTTACAACATAGACACAGCAAGCTGCTATGCAGGGAAAATGCTATACTAACCTAAAAATGAGCAATGAATTGCCCTCAAGTGGAGAGTCCCAGCAGTGTAGCTGCCAGATGTCAGACTCGTTGCAGTTAAATGGTAGGAACTACTACATTTCCACATTTGTAATTTGTGGCTCTGATACATGGGGAGTTCTATTTCCACTGGCTAAACAAGAAGCCATTTCTAGGAAGCATAATGTCATGAGCGAGGATGATTTTTGTTTTCTATGGGTTATTTTTATAGTGATCGGGCAGTAGATTTCATGACATAAAACACAAGTCTCAGGCTGTGCCAGTATTTTAAATTTTATTACACACATCCTTTCTGTCCTCTTTACATTAGACTTCTTGACACTTCTTGATTTTATTTTAATATTATTAGAAATAGCTAGGTTCTCTTTACATTTCCTTGTTTGAATAAATGTAGACATTTTTTAAAAATTAGGAATAATATATAACAAGAAAGCTTTAGTATCTAAATGTTTTGAAATTTATTTATGCATAATTATATATGTCTATACCACATATATGCAATGGAGTCTCGAAAAGGACATTGGATGCCCTGTAGCTGGATTGACAGGTGGTTGTGAGCTGCCGTAGGGTGATTTTGGGAACTGAACTACTGCAGTCAGAGAAAAAATAAAATTTCTTATCTGCTGACCATTCTCTCTGGCACCTACCCTGGCTTTTCATTGTTGGGAGATTGACTAATGAATGTTAACAGAGAATAGTAGTCAATGTTATAATCCTATTGCTTCTTTGACTTTCAGTTTTCCAGACATGTGTGCTTAAATCTATAGCTACCCTGTTCTTTCCTGTCTTGGCTCCAAGATGACCCAACAAAATAAAATGACAACAAGAAAAACAAAAACAAAAACAAAAAAACACAATGGGCTTCCCCAAAGGGCCACGGTCATGTGCAGGAACTGTGCCCACTGTGTGCCAAAGGACAAGGCCATTAAGAATTTCATCATTTGGAACATTGTCTAGACCCACTGCTGTCAAGGATGTATTTTAAGCAAGTATCTTTGAGGCTTAGATGCTTCTCAAACTCTATGTCAAGTTGCATTACTAAGTGAGCTGTGCTAAGTAGTCAGGAATTAATCTTATGAAGTCAGGAAGGACCAACCACCTCCCCGCCACAACTTAGCCCTGCTAGTGCTGCACCACGACCTCCACCAAAGCCCATGTAAAGAGATGGCTTCATGAAGATAGAAGTTGAGAAAAAAACACCTTGGAAAAATTAAATGGGACTTATAAAAAAAAAAAAAGCCTACCACTTTTGCGTTGATACCCTTACCTTTACCTGAGATTTTTCAGCAGGTTATTTGAAACTCCTTTACTTATGGTATAAATATTTACAGTACTTTCATCTTCTTTTTATTATTATAAAATTATATTATCTATTCCTGAATGAATAGTTGCTCTGATATTTGCCAAACAGGCAGCAACACAGTCTATTGTGGCTTAGTATAGTATATATTGTCACCTCCTACTTCTTACCCACATCTTTATATACACAGCTTTCCTTCTTGTCAGCATACACTGGAATTAATGTTGTGTATGATTGTCAGTGTTTCATTAATTGTACTATCCTCTTATTTGCTTTTAAGTTATCTCCTACCGTCTTTTACTAATCCTGATCAAAATTCTAGATTTCCCTAGATTGAGCCTTTATATAAACCCCCTCCATATATTTTAAGCCCCATTTTTAATCTGAAAGTGACATTCAAATGTATCATGTGTGCTATAACATCAACATTAGTGTTTCCTTTTCTTTCCAAATGATTATTAAATTGTAAGAATTTCAGGTTTAAATTCATTATAAACCCCACAATGTCTGGGCATTGGTGGTGCACACCTTTAATCCCAGCACTCAAGAGGCAGAGACAGGCATATCTCTGTCAGTTCGAGGCCAACCTGGTGTACAGAGCTAATTCCACGACAGGCTCCAAAGCAATACAGAGGAACCCCATCTTGAAAAATTAAAAAAAGAAAGAAAGAAAAAAAAGGAAGAAGAAAAGAAAGAAAATGAAACCCCACAATTAATCTGAAGCAATAAATTTTTTGAGAGTAGTGTGTGTCTTATCATTTACTTCTTTATATTTTATACTTCTTCATTCACTAGCCATGACCAATGGTCTTCATTACTTTGTTAAGGCAAAGATCTCAATCTTGTCTCACTTAACTTCTGTTTGAGAAATACTGCCACAAAAATCTAGGTATGTTGCTGGAGCATTGTTGGTAAAGCAAAAGCTGCAAGAATCATTCTATAATGATTCCAATGTTCATAGTATATAACAACAGCAGACATGAAAATATATCATGGGTGGAACATTCACTTCAATCAAGAGAACAAGAGAGAAAAATATTTGAGAGACCCAGACGATTATGGCCACATGAATTGTTTATTGCATACAGGCAGAATCAATATGAGGAAAGGAATTGCTTGCCATCAAATGTGAGTCCAGAGGTACATTGTAAATCAGATGAAGCCCAATTACATCTCATTTACATTTAGGCTTACATATAAATTGGTAACATAAATTAATATTTGTTTCTTGACTTGAAGTGTTTTCTTTTATTGTACTTTTGTCACCTAGTTTTAAATGTTTGTTTTTGTGTAAAGTCATGGTTTCATGGAGATGCAGACCTTCCTAGACTTGACTTTTCTGTCAAGCTGTTGAAGAACTTCTCAGGGGAGAACCATCTAATGATTTCTTCCAGTGAAACACCCAATATTAGCTGTGTGTGATTTTTCTGGGATTGGGTGCTCATGCTAGACAAGCTCATTACTCCTGAGCTTTCCACACAAATCTCCAGATAATGGCATTTTACAGGCTACTGTGTCAGTGTACAGTGCACCCAATGTTGTCTGAGAGGCTATGAACTGAATCAGGGAGACAGTGTACTTATTTTGCTAACTTTTTCACTAGAATGGAGGACAGGAAATATTGTATCCTGGTTTACTTTCTTCTTGCAGGGTTAGGTAGAGTTTCTATGATACGCCTGTTCCTCAGCTAATCTACTGTCACGGATCCTCTTTGATGTCTACAGTGTATCTTTAGGCTAAGTACCCTGCAAATTGTTCAGACCAGAGATAAACATACTTTAAAAATGATAATTGTATTTCTGCTTAGTTGGAATGTTAAAATCTTCACTGTCAATTGTTTCAGTTCATTTGACCTTATTAAAAAAGAATGATGATTGAATCATAGACATGATACTGTGAATTCAACAATGTTTTTTTAACTTTGGAGTTTTTTAAAAGAAAAATCACACAATTTCAGACATGCTTTAATTATTGCAATGTTGACTATGAACCATTTCATTATATGACTTTGAAGAAATAAACATCTAATATTAAGTGTAAATTGATTTCATTTTGCAATTATGCACAGAAAATTATGCCATCCTTTTCTATTGGGAAGGTGAAATTTAATCTCAAGTACTGAAACTTGACCTTATCCACAAGTTGGCTGTCCATAGTTTCTCTTACTCAAGTGTACACGCCTACCCCTGCCAGCAAGGAAGACGCGACTCCGGGAAGATCTTCTTCATGCAGTTTGAATCAGGATCCTTGAAAATGCTTCCTCTGACCCATGAGAGCCGGGGGACGCCTGTGTAGGCTTAAATACCCTTGCCCTAACCAACCCCAGTGAGCTACGTGGACCCTGCAGATAGGCTACTCTAACGCAGAAGCAAACAGGCTGAACAGACTTAACCAAATAAGGCTTGTTTATGCCAGAGAGCACTCACCCTCAGGAAGGTGGAAGGAGGAAGCCAGCATCATCTTTAAGGCGTGCCACTTCGCAGCTCTCTACAGTTCCCCCTTTTGTTTTAATACCACAACAGGCAAGGTTAATGGTCTGATCTCCAGTAAAGCAGTGGACATTGTAATGACCCTGAATCTTGGTAGTCAGCCAAGTCAGTGCCGCACTGGTCTGGCATCTTTTTCCTGGAGGTGAGGCCTCAGACACCAACCCACATGCAACCAGACTTGTCATTATCAGAGTTTCTCACTTACAGAGCTAACTCAGAGTACAGTGCTAAGCCATACAACCTGAGCGTGAAGGATCAATTCTTGTTCATGACTGCGAGCCATGCTTGGGGAGACTGTCCTGCCTCAATGGCTGTAATGCCTGGAAAACCATAGCTGCATGCCGCTTGTGAGCAAACCTAATCTTGCAAAGGCACAATCCCACGAAGGAGATAAGCAAGAAGAGTACAGCCATCGCTGCCATTCCCGCCCACTCTTTCAGATATTCATGGCAACGGGAACCATGATGACAATCCGGCAGCCAGTCGCGCATATATACGTGTCGAATTCACTGCAACGATGGCCATTCCCAGCTGTACCATTAAGTCATCAAAGTCAGCAGACCAATTTCCTAAAAGATAGCTAGACAACTGTTGTGACAAATAAGCAGCACATGTAAAGTTCTCATACTGAATGCTAGTAACACACAAACCTAAATATTTCATTTTACCTTCCAATTTGGCCAGCTGCCACAAGTTATCTATTTGTTCCTGCACCAGATTAATTCTTTGATTTACAATAATTAAACCTCCTTTTAGTTGAGCACCAATTGTGGATTCAGCATCCAAGGCGGTAGCCACATTCTTGGACAACTCATTTAGCTTAGAGGCTGTCTGCACCGATGTGCTCATAGCCACAGCAGTCTTGACTAAACCCACAACTGTAAAAGAGATAGCTGCAACTATGGCTGCTGTAATGCCAAAATCTCCCTCTGCAACCTCTACCTCACTAGGAGTCATGTAATGTCTATTTAGGGCTTTAACTTGAGCTACAGTAAAAGAAGCTAAAATTCCATATGTTCTCACGGACTCAGCCAAAGCCTTGATGACCTTAAAGCCTAAAGGCTCCTCATATCTATTGCCTTGGGCATCCTGGAAAACTGGATAGGCCAGGATTAAGTCATTTCATATGGCTTTCCAGACCTCAGGGCAAAAGGAATGCCCTGTACCTCTGTCCTGCCCTTCCTCACTCTGATCAGGAGAAGGCTCTGAAGGCATTGTTCCAGGAGGGTCCCTCCCCTCCCCACATTGCCATTTCTCCTATCCCTTGCCCCTCTGCCCCTTAAGGGATTGTTTCTGAACCTTTTCTACAAGGGCTTGCAATTCTTCCTCAGAATTTGTTTTGTCCCATACCTGACCCTCCTGTGCTCTTAACCTCTTTTGATCTTTTTTCTTGTAACATTTTTAGCGCAGGTTTCCCTTTTTCCATCGCCTCTTTACAGTATCTCTGGTCTTAGATACAGCTACGCACTAACTTCCAAACAGGTCAGACTCCAGACTTAAGCATCCCTTGTTCCCAAGCAAAATCAAAATCCCTCCCTAACTTGTCACAGCACGCTACCGTGAGGTCTCCCGAAACTTCAAACCAAGGTGCAATGGCATCGCACTTGGTCAGGAATCTTTCTAGTGTGCTTTTCTTTATTTTAAGTTTCTTTGACAAAAGTAGCTCCCGAAGAGCCAGAAAAATTGGCTGACACTGAGAAGTCCCCATTTTGAAAATTTTACTTTCTGTTCTTCAGAACCTCTTGCTCAAAGCCTGATACTTTATTGCCGTTTATTTCCCTGTGGTCTTTAACTTTGTCCCAACTTACCTGGGAATTTATTGCTCCTTACTGGAGACCTTATTGCCTCTTTACTGAGGGCCTTAAATTTGGTCTTAACTTACCTTGGGAACTTTCCAGCACTGCCCTGACTGCAAGAAGTTCTGATCTGAAAAATTTCCCGGTACGGGCAGCCATTTGTACCGCGCCTGACCCTTGCCAGCAAGGAGTTCTGATCTGAAGATTCCAGCCATCTTTAAGGTGCAGCACTTTGAAGCTCTCTACAGTCATGGTCAATTACAGTTTGAAAATAACATTTTGAGAAATTCAAGAGTAAACAACTCATAAGTTTAAAATTGCATAACCTTCTGTGTAAGAGGCTGAAGTCTCATTATGTTCTGATGCCTTTTATCCCTCCACTAGGAACTTACTAGTGATCAAACACTTACACCTATTTGATCCAGAATCATATTGTGGTATTTGGTTTCATAGTATCAGTATAGCCACAGGTATGTAATGGTGTTCATGTATTCATAAGAGATAGAATATTAATCAAATAATTTATAAGTATACATATTTATGGGTAATTTGCAATAGAAATACTGTTTTGTCTACTACTGATCAACATTTATTTTAAAAATGATCTTAAAATGGTTGTATTTAAAAAAATGCCAATAATTAATTTAAGTCAAAATAGAGCACTTTCAATATCACTTGAATGAAGAAGGAAAAAAAGTCATCTCTATAATGATAATGTCTTACAGGCCTACCTCTTTTAGTTGAAGCAATAAAAAATTTCATAGCACAATATGGAATGCCCCGACCCATGGGGCCTAGTTATTCGTGGGTCGAGGTGGGCTAGAACTTGAAAATAATGGAGAGAAAGAAGGAAGGAGACCAAGTAGTGCATTTGTCAAGGTCTAACTTTATTGATGTAAAAAGGAGTATTTAAAGCAAAGCTGAGAGGAAATGGGAGGGGTAGTAGGCAGGGAGGAAATGGGGAGGGGTAGCTTCTGCTAACTCGAGGGTCCTGGTAATTATCTCAGACAATAAACATCAGAAAATAAACGTCTGCTTATCTTAGTTCCTGGGCCAGGCCCATCTCAGTTCCGGGCACTCAGTACCTGGAATGAGTGGAAGAGACCACCTGTTAAGCAGGTTCCTGTATACCAAGATAAGGCTCAGTTAGAGTTCTAAGGTGTAAGCAATTCTTCAAGAGAATGTAACTCAAGGTCGGCTCCCAACAATGGAACAAATAAAAAAGGCTTATAAAGTATTTTAATGAAGTAATTTTAGTGATTTCATTTTACATGTTTCCAATGTAACTGGAGGGACAATAAAGCTCTGTGAAACTTGGGAACATCATAGGCATGAAAATGACCTGATTTTTAATGACTTTTAAAGTTATAGAGTCTTATGCATATCCTTATATTTTCTAAATACAGTAAAGAGACATATTTACAAAACTGCACATTGGCTTATGAAACACAAAGAGGTATTTTTCAGTCTGGATTACAATAATCTTAAGAGTCTCTTTATCTTCTTTGAATTCATACTGAGGATAATATGTAAAATACACGCCTATAAAAATATTAGGAAATACTTGGTGTTGGCAGTGCATTTTTTTTTAAGCACAGGGAGGCAGAGACAGGTGGATCTCTGTGAGTTTAAGGTCATTCTGATCTACAGAGCAAGTTCCATGACAGGCTCCACAGTAACACAGAGAAACCCCATCTCAAAAAACAACAAGATAATATTATGATAATATTGTAGTTTGAGTTAATAAAATAGTCTCCCAAAATAAAAATAGTCCTTATAAAAGTTAAATATTAACTTCTTTTCTAAGGAATAACTTATCTCTACTCTTCTAGCTAGAGAGTTTTCTTTCATTGAAAATTTTTATTAATTTTTGCACTATCATTTGCCTCAAAAATAATCATATGCTAGCATCATTTAGACCCTTATAGATGTCTTACATATACTAGTGAACACAAAGATTAGTCAAAATAACCAAGGTGATTCAGCTTAGTTACAGTTCCATGTTGTACAGTATTATTTGACAAAATTGTTAGTTATTGTAATCAAATTTATTTCTTACTGAATTGCATAATAAGATTAAAAACTTAATATGAAAAATCGAAAATAAACAATAGTAAATAAAATGTGATTCATTAGAATGGCTCATCAGTTTCCTGAATCTTCATTTAAACTCTGATTGAGTCTCAGTACAACATTGGAAGACATTGAAATACCTCAGGGCATAGAGTAGTATTTCTCAAGTGCATGGGATTTTTGTGTGTGCATGTTTGGTATGTTATTTAAAACTTGTGAGTAATTTTAAAAATCAAAGGTGAATTGCAGAAATAAAGTAACAACTACTTATTAATTATCTTCAGAAACTGGTTGAGAACTTCCATTATCTCCAGATGCAATGAGAGAAAAAGCATCTCCACAATGTGAATTCATAAAAGGCTATAAAAACAGAAACAAAAAACCTCCCTCCTTCCCTTGTGACATGCTCCCTGAATAAGGAAAATATTATTGACCTGAAAAACCAGTTATGATCATGTTTACATAAAATTATGTTTTAATATGGGAAATCAATGTGTCAATCTATAGAATGACAAGTATATATTACAGACTAATTAAAGTACATCTTTTAAAATCTTGAATCGGATACATCAATAATATTCACAAATCATACAACTTGCATGAGAAAGTTACTTCTTTTGTTGTTAATGTGGAACAGTTTTATTTTGCATTAGGATAGGGATATGAGCCATTCCTACCATTCCTAGTTGCACCAATGATTGTATGCATCTGAGGCTAGACTTACTTGGTGTGGGATAATGTTCTTGTTCACTGTAAAGTATTGTCATGTGTATTGGTTTAATAAAAATGCTGATCTTCCAGTAGCCAGGCAGGAACTATGGGCAGGGCTACCAGACTAGGAGAGTTCTGGGAAGATGAAAGGCAGAGAGATGCACTGACCAGCCAGATACAGAGAAAGCAAGAAGAGAAAACCTTAATGAGAAAGATACCAAGCCACATGGCTAAATTTAGATAAGAATTGCAGATTAATTTGTTTGTTAGTAATAAGCTTGAGCTCTAGGCCAAATATTTTATAATTAATATAAGCCTCTGTGTGTTTATTTTGTGATTAAAGGGCTGCAGGATAGGGCAGAACAGAAACTTTCATCTAAACATACTGATTTTGTCATATAACAATGACAAAAATGGCAGGTAGTGTGATATCGGTGATTATTCCAAAAGTAACATTTATATCAAAATCATTTGTAAAAAAGCTTTCAATTGTTGCTTTGTGAATTCCAAAAATAGATTATTTTAAGCTTTTGCAACATTTAAAGCAAGAGTCTTATAAATAATGTTATTTAGTAAGCAACTAAAAAATCTAAAGCTATTTCTTTTTAAAATGTATTTGTTTATTTATCATGCATCCTGATAGCAGGTTCCCCTGCCTCTTCTTCTCCCAGGCCCTGCCCCTATCACCACCCCTCTGTTAAGACTCCCAAATCCACTCCTCTTCCACCTTTCCTGTGTAGGCAGGTCTCCTATAAGTATCAACAAAACATAGAATATCAGGTTGTAGCAAGACTAAGTAAGCACCTCCCCCTTTATTACAGCTGTGCAAGGTGACACCATATGAGAAGTAGGGTCCCAAAAATCAGTGAAAGAGTCACAAACAGACCTTGTTCCCACTGTTAGCAGTACCACAAGAGGACCAAGCTATACAACAGTAATATACAAGCAGATTGCCAAGGTCCATCCAATGTAGACTCCCTGGTTGTGGGTTCAGTTTCTGTGAATTTATATGAGTGAGTTCTGTGAGTTCATATCACAGGTTAATTGATTCTGAAGTCTTCCTATGGTATCCTTGGCCCCTCTGTTTCCTACTATCCTTTCTCCCCCTCTTCAGCAGGATTCCCTGAGCTCTGCCCAATGTTTGGCTATGTATCTGTCATTTATTTCTATCGGTTGCTGGATAAAGCCTTTCTGATTACAATTGGACTAGGTATACATCTATGAGTATAGCAGAATATCATTAGCTAGCCAACATTACTCTGAAATTTGTTTTTATTTTTAATTTTCCTCCTAGTCATGTTTAGTTCTATATTAGGTCTCTGTGTCATCTAGCCTGTGGGTTTTGGTGCATCATGCAATGTCAAGTGTGGGTTTATTCTCCTGACATGGGTTTTAGGATAGACTGGTCATTGGTTGGCCACTCCCTCGATCTCTAGGCCACCCTTATCTCAGCACATCCCATAGGTAGGAGAGACTATAGGTCAAAGGTTATATGAGTAGGTTGTTTCCCTATCCCCTCCACTTGAAGTCTTGTCTGGTCACAGGAGATAGATAGGTTAAGGCTATATATCCACTGTCTATGAGGTTTAGCTGAGAACATGCTTGTATATTCTTAGAAGATTCTCTTCTGCCAAGTTTTTACCTGACCCTGAAATGCCAACCCCCACTTCCCAGTACTCTCTTTCAGTATTCTCCATCTGCCTCAGACTTAATTATGATAATCTATATACTGCCACTTGAATGATTTATATTGTTATAACTAACTTATTTGTAATCTACAAGAAGAATATTTTGGCTATTTCCACATGAACTCAAAGTGAACTAGAATGATCCAAAGCTCTCAGAATCTATGGAGTCCACATCACAAATATTTAAAATTTTTATTTTTAATTAACATGAAACTATTTATTTTCTGTTAATGGAACTTTACATTATTTTTTCTACTACATGATTCCAAAGAATTAATTTACCTCCTGTAATAATATATCAAATATTGGCAGAATTTTATTATTCCCTCAGAATTTTAATGTTCAAAGCACGTCAATACTGCCAAACATAACAAGTCTATAAATGTTTTCATTGTTTTGTTTAATGACATTCATAAACCTTGGATATATTCTATTTGTGTTTATCTACACTGCCCAGCCTATTTAATCATGCAAATGAGGATCTTACTGATTATTTGTAATCATACTGCAGGTATCTGCCACTAGCCACCTTCTTTACTGCCATCCACAGGTCCATTCTGCTCTGCATCAAAACTTTCTCCAACAATGTTAACAAGATTCTAGCCAGTGATTCTCCCTTTGCAACTGCGCAAATCTAACTAGGTCCCATATCCAGTTTCCCAGCACAGTCTGGCCTCCCCAATATGTTTGGCAGCCATTCTCTGTGTATATACCAGGATCCAAATTATCTATTCCCAACCTAAAGCCCCATCCCACACCATATCCAAATTATCAAGCCAGCCAGATCTATCCCAAAATTCCAGGCATGGACTATTAAGCATACCATACATCAGCCCAGTCCCCTCTTTCTGCATATCTTCATCTACCCATGTATTTTTCAACCTGTAGGCCCAGCAATAACAACTACTAACATACACATACAGATAATAACTTTAAAAACCAGTCTGTCAAAAGATACAGACTGACTGAATAGATCAAGAAACAAATTCCCTCTATTAGTTGTCTCCAAGAAATACATCTTAATTTAAAGACAGACACCTCCTTAGAGAAAGGATGGATAAAAGTGTTTTAGTTAAATAGAACCAGGAAACAAGTAGGGATTGCTACCCTAATAACAGATAAAATAACCTTCAAACTACAACTAATGAGAAGAGATAAAGAGGGAACTTCGTTCTATTCATGAAACAAGTTCATTGAGATGATATTGCTATTCCAAATATACATTAATCAAACCCCATCATGCAAAGTTTCCATTTTCATAAAGAAAAAACAAAATAAACACAAAAATATGAAATAAAAACCATAATAAATTAATGTTGACTGTGTATTTTAAAAAAATGGATATCAATCTATTATTTTAGCTGATTTCAATACCCCACTTTCTCCAATAAATATGCATCTGTATAAAACATCAGGCAAGTATCAGAATTTGTTGACATACATCAAATTGCGTTAACAGATACAAAGAATGAATTAATAAAATACCTTATTCTTGAAATGATAAACAGTAGTGAGAGACACTGACCTATTGTGAAAAAAATATAAGAGAAAAAGGATCAGGAAGTTTGTTGTGAGATTTCATCATCTATTATTAATGTGAGAAGCATACATGGATAAAAATTAAAATAGCATTGCCACTAAAATTTAAACAATTCTTCACAAATGGCATGAATCTCAATGCTCAGCCTTCTACTACCACCCAAAATCTTGGTGAAATAAACTAGGAGTGATACTTGAGACTAATGAACCAGTAATTTTGTGTTTGTGTTTGTGTGTGTGTGTGTGTGTGTGTGTGTGTGTGTGTGTGTGTGTGTGCTGTAAGCACACTTTGAGGCCAGTGGAGGTTCTCCTCTATCGTTCTCTGCTTGTTCCTTTTAAGACAGAGTCTTTCTATGTACTTGGAGATCACTATATTTTTAATGCTACTCAGGAAGCGAGCAGGCCCATATTGATCCTGACTCAGTGTAGGGTTACAGGCATGTGGAAGAGAACCAACTATGTGAGTGCTGAGAACAAACCCGGCTCATGTTTTACAGCAAACCTGCAAACTGTGAGCTATTCCTTCGTCCTTGAGCCAACACTTTTGAGCAGCTCACACTGAATTTTAACAAATGATCTTACTCAACTCTGTAGCTTAAGGGCTAACAGACTGTGAGAAGACACAGTGCAAAAATAGCAAAGAAATGCACATTGGAGAAGACTTCTATGACAGAGATGCTTAGACCACTATGGAAAAGATTCCTTTTCCAACTCTAACTTGTTTTCTAATTATTTTGTGAAATAAGATATATTGATGTAATAAAGAAAAAAGAAAAAAAAAAAACAGAGACAGATATTAGGGTTCAAACTTCAGACAAAATAGCCAGCCACTAGCTCTTACTTCTAGCTCAGGCTGAAAAGGCTGTCCTGTCTCCAGGAATCCTCAGAGAAAATGCTATCTCCATGAATCCTCAGAGGCAAAGCTCTGAGTTCCTATCTCCTCCTTTTTACATTTCTTTTTTTTCCCAGCCATATTATTCCTGTCTCTACCTCCGTAGTGCTAGGATTAGAGGCATGTATCACCATTGCCTGGCCTCTATGGTTATCTAGTGGCAAGTTCTACCATCTGATCTACAGACACACTTTACTTTTACAAACAAGATATCACCTCTTAATTGACTCATTAAAATAAAAATATAAAAAGCATATCAAATGTAAGTGGAGATATATAATACTAGAATCAATACATATTAATGTTTTATTAACTTAGAGTTAGCATAAGAAAATAGTAAACTGTATAACCATACTGTGTTTTACATTTAAAACTAAATGAAAATTAGGAGTAAAACATGATTTGCCACATTTGATACCTAACTGAAAATTATGTTTTCAATTTTTTGTTTATATTTTGCTTCTAATGCCTGCTTGTATAATTTGGATGAAACGTGAAACTTTCAAGTGTTAATATTTAACTAGGAAATGATTACATTTCTTTCTTACGTCACTCATCATAGTAAAAAACATCACAGGACCAAATGCAATAAGAACACCATGAAATGCAGGATTAAGAAAGTAACATTTAACACAACTAAACTCAGTCTGGGAAAGTAATTTTTGACTTTTGCCTAAAATGTTGCAAATTGGTCAATGTTTGATACTTTGGTTGAAATTTACTCTTGGATCCTTTTAATGCAGCCCTAATACATTCATAATAAAACTGAATTTTTCTTTTTTTCTTTCTTTTATTCATTTTTTTTCTTATTTCCTCTCCCTCTTTGCTCCCCTCTCTCCCTCTGTCCCATGCCCCCTGACTCATCCTCCCCACTCCACAGGGAGGGTGATGCATTCCAGGAGGAAATTTTTCAAAATGTATTATGTATTTGTGACGTTTTTACATTTGAACCAGCTTTTGATAAAAAACATAGAATTATAACATTGAAATTGTAAAGTGATTGATATTTACTTTAGAGAAAAGTCAATTTCTATCTACAAATATTTTCATATTTATAGTTGGTGAACTGCAAACATATAATTATAAACAGATAAAAATTTATCATTTTAATAATGTACTTCTCTTTCTAGACCTTAAATATACATTTCATTTCCCTCCATATTTTATGGAATCATTAAAATTACTACAATCATCACCATATTAAGTGACCTACAATATCAGATATTAAGAGCTCTTCCTGCTTGTTTCCACTATTTAATAATTAATTATAATGCCTTATCTTGACTCATTAATAACAGTCTATATATAAGTAACATAATATTTTATTGAGGGCATGTCAATGTATGTGTACATATGGATGAGCACATGTTCAATGCACTCTAAGCTGTCCCTGAGCTCAGAGTATGGGGGAGTTCAGCCATTTTAATATAAGAAAAAATTATAACAAACACATTTTCAAGAAAAGGTGTGATATTTGTAAAGATATAATACTGAAATTATCATATAAAAATGTGCTAGATTTGATGTTAAAAGAGAGATACATAAGGTATTGAGTTTCAACACCTACATATCAATGTTATTTCATTTTATCTTTTTATGATGTTATTAATTCTTCTGTAATTTCATTTAATCTATTTTGATCATATCCAGCACCCCATAACTCCATAATCCACCCTCTTCACCCTTACTTTCCTACCAACTTGGCCAGACAAGTTTCTTTCTGTTGGGGAAAAATGTCAATGGAGAGATGTGAAATTGATAAAAGTACTTGGAATTAAGTTCTGTGTGTTCTTCCCTAAATGGCATATCTCCAACAAGCTTCCCACCACCGAGGTTCAATTTATATCTTGAAAGAAAAGGCGGAAAAATGCAAGACTGGGAAGATGAGAAATATTACCATGGAATGCTTTCTGGACATGAGAGGACTCACAACCACAGCTGAAATCACTGCTGTCAGAAGACCAAGGTAGCCAAAATAGCTTACTGATGATTTTTGGCAGTTGGTAGCTGCTCAGTGAAGTATGTTGAAGGTGTGGCAACTTGTAGTTTCCCACACGGGAGGAGCACTAACTATACTTAGGTTTAAAAACAAATGATGCAGTAGAGAAAGGTGATATTTGATGAGATAGAGAAAAGTTGCAGGGAAAATTGAAAGAAGACATGATTTAATATATTTAATTGTGTGCATGTATAAGGTTTCTAAGATCTTAGAAAAATTAAAAATAAAAAATATCATGAGATATTCACTAGCTTACATTGTTCAAGAAAACAACAAAAAGACCTTCACTGTATCAACATGATATGTGGAAAATCTTGGAACTTATGAGTTAGAAAGAGGCCTTTCCTGTTTCTTCAAGAGAGATTAGCGTGTGTTCAGGATGTCCAAGAAGCCAATGACTGTTACAATTACAACTGACAGTGGGTAAATATCATGGTCCTGTCTTAGAAATTTGAAGAGCGAATTCATGTACTCTAAGAATGGAAAAATTTAGCCTAACTCTCCCCTGACCCCAGGAAGCTAGAAGTTTACATTCCAGACCATGTCCCCTGGCAGGAAGTAGGCAAAAGGTCACATTTTTTGCTGTTTACAAAAGGGCTGTTTACAATAGCACCTGTGAGTGAGGAACACAGGAAATGAGCTTTCTAACCCCACCCATGAGCCCGCACGAATGCAGACCTCCAGGACTAAGCACGGGCTTAGATAGTTTAAATTGATTGGTCCACACTGGTTGCTATGAGATGATTGGTTTATGATGTGTGAGTTTTGTTGTAACCCTATAAAAGCTGTCTCAAGTCTGTACCCAGGGTCCTCAGCACTCTACCCCTGTGTGTCTTATTGCTGTTGACCCCAGTGCACCTGGAATATAAAAGACCTCATGCTTTTGCATCAAGACTGCTTCTAGTGAGTGATTTGGGGGGGGGGGTGCTCCTTTCCTGAGTCAGGATGTGAGGGTCCACACTCTCTGGGTCTTTCAGTACCACAGAGTGTACTTTTTAGGGAGGAAATAATTACAAATCAGGAATACAGGCTTAAGAAATGATGAAGAACTCCTCCTATATAGCATGATTGAGACCCCAGGAATGGACTCTGTGGCCCTGCTTCTGTTCTGACATTTTAAAGTTGTTGTAGAAGTACAGGGAGTCCTGGGGAGGGAGATGAGCAGGTCAGTCACGTTGGCCCAACTATCTTATCCTTCTGTCTCTGTTCCTGTCTCTGTCTCTGTCTGTCTGTCTGTCTGTCTGTCTGTCTCTCTCTCTCTCTGTCTGTCTTTGTGTGTGTGTGTGTGTGTGTGTGTGTGTGTGTGTGTGTGTTTGTGTGTGTTTTGGATCTGGGGCCCATACCCTATCTGACCAGTTTTAGACTCCTGCTTTGATTTAATAAAAACTGAACCAAATGAGGGAAAATATTATAAAGGAGAAGTGTCAGCATGCAATGACAGACAGCCCTTAGAGGAATTTAGTTACCTACATACTGCTGGTATGAATTTCAAATGGTCTAGTTTCTAGGGAGAAATTGACAGTTTCTCAGAGTGAACAGACAGTAGTAGCTTATGACTAAGCAGTGATAATCCTGGGAATTTACCTCTGAGGAATGAAAACCTTAGTAACTTAAAAACCAAAATCGAAATGTTCATAAGCAAAGGTTTTAGTTATATTCCAACCTGGGGAAAATGCAATGCCATTCACATGAGTGGATAAGGGATATTTTGTATATTTATAATTGGGAATACTATTGCAGAGGAAGACAGAATGTATATTGATAATATATATTACTTGCATAAATTCCCATGACACTATATCACTGAGGAAAACAGCACAGTCCTGAGAGGCCATGAGCAAAGTGGTTGACTGATTTTTACACTCAAGACATTATTTTAATTGCAAAATGGCTAACATTAGAAAAAATATTGATTGTTATTTATCAAATATTTGGTTAAGGTAGAAGGTCACACAGTCATGATGCTGATGTTTGTGAGCCTACCCAGTGTTTCAGGTCATAAGTACATGAACTGAACATGAAAGCTCAATTCACACTTGCACCTACAAAGGACAAATTGATAGCCAGAAATGTTATCAGGCTACAGTTCCTATAGATTCTCTTGTAACATTTCAGTGCTTTTGCTAAGTTGTCATCTAATGTTTCTCTAGAAATTACAGGTTTTACAAATTTATGAAGAATGAAAATCAAGTCATGTGGTAAAATAATACAACAAATGTTTATCATACTTCATGACTCTATCATAGCACTTACAACTCAAGAATAACAAACACTCTAGCCAGTTGTTACCTAATTGTTAAGTAGGAGTTAATGATGCCTTATTATTATATTCAAAGAACCTGTGTGGTACGGAAGGGGAAAGTGTACATTTTGTCTATATATAGAAATGAAAGATGAATCCTCACAGTTATTTATTTCCTTTCATAACTTAGTCTCAACTAATTAAGTAAGAGAATACATCACAGCTGAACATTTGCACAGCACTGTATTGTTAGGTTTTTCAGGGAAAATGGGAACAAGATTCTACTTACCCCTGACAGAGTTTAGCACAGAACATCGAAGATCCCACAAAGTCAACTTAGTTCACCAGAGAGTTTATTGGACTTATTTACCGAGAACAGATTGAAGGTTATAGGAGAGTGGAAACCCCAAAATAGCCCTTTCACCACAAAGTCCCATTTCATCATGGATGATAACTTCATGGATAATTACATTATGGAGTCCCACTTGAAATTAACTTTCCATTAACGATCTACTCTAACATCTGCTAAGATCACTGGCAGAACAGTGAGTGGACAGACACAGGTGAAGATCCTGTGCTCTTCTCCTATTTCCATGTTCTAGGAATATCAATATTACCACCATCATATATAAGTTTTGCATTGTATCTCTTGTTACAGTGACTACTATCCAAGGCAAATTCTACACTAAGAGGGCATCATGTTATGTCCAGAAAAAAAGCTGCCATACAACATATTGATGTATCATAATGTAAACAAGTTTAATGGCTTTAAGGTTTAATACTATCACTCTCTCATTTCAGAGAAACCTATTAGTATAAAAAGTAATTATTGAGTATAAAATAACAAGGACAAGCATAGTCAGTTAGAAACTCTTGAATATGGATGTTAAAGGTGAATCTGTATGCCTTGTGACCACATATATTCATTTAGAGACTGCAAATTGTGCTGAATAATCAGTATTTTCATCCCTTCATTTTTTTTTTTTTTTGAGACAGGGTTTCTCTGTATTGTTTTGGACTCTGTTCTGGAACTATCTCTTTAGGCCAGGCTGGCCTCAAACTCATAGAGATCTACCTACCTCTGCCTCCTAAGTGCTGAGATTAAAGGCTTTCACTACCAATGCCAAGCTTAACCCCTTCATCATCATCATCATCATCTTCTTCTATTCTTCCTCTTCCCCTTCCTACTGCTCCTCCTCCTCCTCTTCTTTTAATGCTTAGCAAGTATTATTCCCTAAACTTGTTTACTCACAATTGTCTGTAAAGGAAATTTATTTTCCCTTTATGATAAACAATGGCATTTTGCTTCCTCTCATATTCTTCCATATTTACTTCTGCTGCTTTTAGATAAAGGTGGGGAAAAGATTTGTTCAGTTGGGTGTAACAATTCTGAAATTATTAAATGGTTAATACAAACCCTGCCCCACCCCTAACCCCCTTCACTCCCACCATCATCTGACCTCGTTTTGTGCTATTTTCTGAGCCAGCTGATCTAGTATAGAAGGTATATAAAAGATGAATGACATTTTAGCCATGAGTGCTCTCTCCTTTTTATCTGTGAGTTTTAATACTTAGAAAAGTAGTACAGCTTGTCTCACAGAAAGGTGTAAATCAGGGTGCTTATTTCTTTCTCTTTGGCAGTGAGACTATTTCTAATACAGACATTCTTAAAATGACCAAAAAGAAAGTAATAATGTCTTGGTCACTCTTCTATTGCTGTGAAGAGTCATTATGACCACAGCAATTCTTATAAAGGAAATTATTAAATGAAAGCAGTTAGTCCACTATCATCATGACAAGAATCATGGAGCACAAGCAAGCATGGTATTGGAAAAGTAGCTGAAGGCAAAAGAGAGACTGCTTTGTTCTTCTGAAACTCAATATCCACACACAGTGATATACCTACCTCAAAAAGACCACATCTATAAACAACTCTCTGATGACAAAATATTCAAATATCTGAGCCTATAGAGGCTATTCTTATCCAACCATCACAAATGAGAAATAGAAAAATCAGTGTATAATAAATTTTCTGAATCTGTTTTTTGTCATTGCCATCTCCATGGGTACTATTTATTAGGTGTTTTTTGTTCACATAAAACCACTTATATTTTGAGTCAATTGAAACTTTTCAGCAATATTAATATGATTATTTGTAGAATAAAATTACGAGAATTTGGCAATTTTTCAGTATGTCTCTAACCAGAATAAATTACAAACATAATATTAAATAAAAATTTAAATTGGATTAATGAAAATCTTAACAATTCACCTATAATCTTAAAGTTAGTCTTCTTTGTTAGACATAGCATCCTGGTAATATTGGTAAGACTTAAAAGGTACAAAATTATTGAAGTGAATAGTAATATACATTTCATTCATGGCAGTTACTATGAACTTCAGTTATATTTTATGCTAGTATAAATGTTAATGATTTCCAAAAGCCAATTTTTGGAATGTTGTTGGTCCAGGAACAAATTACCTTGAGCAATGGATGTCCTCTGAATAGCCATTATCATCCTGTGTCTCTGACTTAATATCAGCAGTGCCCAACATTAGAAGCCTAATGGATGAATTAACTTAAGAATATACTATCTTGCCCCAAACTAAAAATCCTGGACAGTATCTGAGCCTACAACGTTGGTTTACCTATTTTGTTGTAACCTAAAAACTTGATATTTTCATCAACATATGAAGATTTATAATTTTCTGCATTTTGTTGTTTTGTTACTATAAAACTTAAAAAGAAAGAAAAACTGTTACCACATTGAATCACAGAATTGATGGTAACTTTTCCTAACCTATGACAAACCATCTTTAGCCATATATAAGGTATCTTTACACCTTTGAAGAGTTGTTTTAGTTAAATGGAGCATTGGTATGTTTGTTCTATGTATGTGCTCACATATAGTGTATGATTCAACCATGTCAGTTATTATCTTTAGTATCTTTCCACTTAGTTTTTGAGAGGCTTTTAGGGGGATGTCCTTCTGTAAATGTGTTCTCTTATTGATTGATGAAGAAAACAATGTTTGGCCAATAGAAGTAGAAAGATAGCTGGGGGTAGGAGACAAGGAGAATGCTGGGGAGAGAAAGAGCTGCTCAGCAAGAGGACACCATGTAGAGACTGGGAAGACAGGGTGGGCCAGGCATTCTCTGGTAAGGTAAGGCCATGTAGAAATGCATAGATTAAGTTCTCAGTTATTGATTAAGACAGAGCTAGCCAATAAGAAGCCCTAGTCATTGACCAAAACTTTTGTAATTAATATAACTCTTTGTGTGTTTATTAGGGCTGAAATGGCAGTGGGACCAGATTGGACAAGAAACTCCAGCAACATATGTTATTATACTGAATTGTCTTACCAGTTGCTTGGGTTAACTGGTGAGCAGGCACTTGAATTCGCTTGTCATTTTCTCCTAGCACTGGATTTACAGGTACACACACTTTAGAATTTTTCTTCATGGTTGTTTGTTACCCAAAGTCAGTACTGCTTTTATAGCAAGCACTTTAGCTACTGAGCCCCCTTCCAGGACCAATGTATTTTTCTAATAAATATTATAAAATATTCTTTGCTTCAAGTCTATCATAGTCTCTAAGTTGATGCAAACAAAAATTCTGGGTCTAGATGGCTTGCTGGTTTTTGTTGCATGTTTGATACCTAATTTGATACTAAATGTTCTGACTGCTTCTCCCCTTTAAAAGAGCTAAGTGCAAAAATACAAACATTTCTCAATAAAACTGCTCTGGCTTTAGAAGAAAGAATGTGCATAAATTATCTACTTGGAATCACTCACTGATCATGTCATCTTCAGAAATTTGGTTTTAACATTGTCAGTGACATTTAAGCAACTGCATCAATATTTATCTAAAAAATTAGAGTTAAGGAAGGAGTATTTAGATTCCACTGCCTTGCAACAACTTAGATAACTGAGATGCTTAGTGTAACCTTATTTCATAAAAAATTTAAAGCTCTGTACAAAAATATTCTTGTATTATTTAAAATATAACACTAACATAGATAATCTGGAGAAGAAAATCAATTTACATAGCTCTAAATTATAAATTAAAGGTCAAATAAATAACAGTGATTATTAGAAAAAATACATAATTTGTAGAACAAGCTTAAACAGAATTAAATAACTTTCCTAATAGATAAAAGAAAAATAAATATTAATAGTATTTCTGAATAAAATACTTTTTATGGCATTTTGAAAGATAATGGTATAATACAATGTAAATGCATCTTGGAAGAGGTATCTCATATTGTTATTTCCAGTCAGCACTTGAAATAGAAATCAAGGGAGCAGCATCAAATGAGACACTGGAAGGCTCCTCTGCAAGGTGTAATATTATTTCCTGAAAGCCTACAATAGATGTAACCTGCCTGTGACACAAAGTGTTTACATAAATATTGGTTCAAAATAGTTATTTTCTGACCTACTCCAACTATAGATCAGTGTAGCAATTTTCTGTGTTTCTCTGAAATATTAGGAAATGTATTTATTGACAGAATGTTCATATATCAAATTGCCTAAGTTACAGCTGTTGTTTTGAATAATTACTACTTGACACATTCATCCTCAAAATTATCCAGGTTTACAGTATAGATTGTATTGTCACTCTTCTTATTTATATGCCTTTAACTGAATCTTCTGTATTGCAACCATCAAAATTACCTTTTAAGTAATTTTATAAGCTGACAAATGCAGGGCACTTGTGGATACCTCCTTATTACTCAGTTTACTTATCACATACAGTATTTTTGTGCTATTTTCAATATTATAGATTATAGAAAACTGCTAGGAAATTTCCCTACAGCACTTGATAGTTATTTGAACTTAAATGAGTCATTTATTTGCCATGCAACCAGGTTAACCCACCTGTGAAATGAAAGCGAAGACAGCATCTTACATGACTTTAAAGGGAAAAGAGATCCTGAATGTGATATGCAAATATGGGGCACTCTAGGAAAAGGCCAGGATGAAGCTTAAGTTAGCTTGACTAGACCCTGCCTTCTCTCTTTGTACCAACCATTCTGAATTGGTTTCAAGCTATTAGATTTCTTGAACTATTGCCCAGCTGTCTTCCCAAATCATATTCTGGGACTTCTGAACAAACTCAATCTTCCTCAAGGACTAGGAGAAAGATAGAAGGAATCAAAAGTTACTTCAGTTTAAAGTCTTTAGAAACACACATCTGGATATTGCAATAGACAGAAGGGCCTTAAGTGTACTGCACATTCTGAGATACTATGAATGCCAGCCCAGACTACTTTACTTACAGTTCATTTCAAATTGTAATTGTGACAATAAATGAAGTAGACACTCTCGACTTCTCATCCACAGCAGAACACATCACTGTTCTTGCAATATAGAGAGTGTTGAGGTAGTTTGTTCTTGACCATCCATGAGAATCTGCCTAGAAGTTTGCATATCCAAGATGGCAGCCAACTCATGGTCTTTGACATTCAAGTTACAAAACCTTTCTCATCACCATGCCATAAGCACTTAGTTCAAGAAATTTCTGTATTTAGTGACTGGAATTTATGTATTCAGTCTAGCAATGTTTGAAATGATAAAGGAAAAGAAAAATAGAACCAAGTAATGTAAAAGTAATTTGCATATTTATCTCCTCTCAGTTTTGACAGTTCCAGCTGAAACAAAATGTTCCATGATGTTTAAACTGATGTTGACTGTAGTACTATTTCAGTATAAATGTAGAAATAACTTTAGATATTAAGAGATAGTAGCAGTCTTCATGTTAGTAAAAGTGACTAGTATAGTCTTACAGATAACATGGTATCAAATATTTATAAAATCATCTGCAATTATGACTGCAAGTAGAGTTATAGTATTAAGTGGACCATTTTTAATTTTTAGTATTATTTAGCAATATGCTAATTACATTAAAGTGATATTATAACTAGAAATATCAGGCATACATAAATAATATTAAAAACATGTTCTGTATGATGTAGAAAACAGGAAGGAATTACAACCACTGAAATCTGTGGAAACTTTAGTGAATAGAAAAGGTTTATCTTGAATTGAGCAGAAGTAAATCACAGTTAAATCAGGGGTCCTTGGAGAAACAGCAGTTATACTGCATAGTGATAAAGTAGTGAGTGCATTAAGGAGTTAGGCTCATTTTCTGTTTGCATGTGTATTGTGTAAATAATATTAATATCTCTGGATGCATGGGCACATTTTCTTGTTGAGGCCAGAGTCCAATATTAGATACCTTGCTTGATCACTCTTGATCTTACATTTGAGAAGGTCCTGCCATTGTACCTGGAGCTTACTGGTTTGGCTGGATAGGTTGACCAATGTGCTACAAAGGATGTATATTTCACCATTTCTGTTCTGCCACATTAGACTTACAGATAAGTGACTGCATACCCAGCATTTATATCATATGAGACCTAGGAATTCCCAGGCATTTCCTCCTATTTGCATAGAAACTAAGATATCTTCCCATGCTAATTTCTTATGCACACGTTAATTTATACAAACATGAATTATTTTAAAACTATTTTAAAGTAGAAAATGCAAAAATAATATTGCATGTGTGTATTTGCTTGCATTTGATATATATATATGTATATATGTATGTATGTAGGTGTGTGTGTACTTGATTTTGATTATGAAAATGTATCTATAGAAACATTGACACACACATACATTCTGCACTAATATATATAATGTTTACAATGTACATATATGATATATAAAGAGAGTAATAGGTTCATCTACAAATTACCAGTTTATAGATTTAAAAGGTATAGCCAAAGTACATTAAATTGATATACTTAATTGGCCGAGTTAGGAAAGTAAAAGAGATAAATTTCAGCTGGGTGAGAATTAGCTATGTTTTCAAAGAAAAAGAGAATACATATGAAATGAGACATGCAAGATTGTAAGATCTAGAGTCCCAGTCATCTCCTGTGACCTACTGCCTTTGATATATAACAAGAAACTACAAACCCAAAAATTTAAAAGTATGGTCATCTAAAGAAGACACATTGACAACACCAGCAACAAATAGTCTTGGCAATAATTTGTTTGGAGGTTTCCATGGGGCCCCTTTTTATGTTGAGCTCTGTTTTGCTAGAAATAAAAAGAGACTTGAGGGGCTCCTTTAAGGGAGTCTTCCTGACTTGGAATAAGGAGAAAAAACTGCAGGTCTTTTTTAAGAAGTCCTGCTAACAATTGAATGGTGTGTAGGAACAGCTGGTTAAAAAGCCTTCGCTTTAATTTTATCAGTATTGTTTATCAGGCCAAAGGCATGTGGCTAGGAAAAGAAAAAAACAGGAAAAGATATACAGTAAAGACAGATTGAGATGGAGTAAAACCTAAAAGGTTTTTACAGTGTATTTAAAAATACTCATAGGCTTGGTAAAGAAACAGAAACAGGATAAAGTGGTTTAAAAAAAAAAAAAGACAAGAAACAAAGAAAGAGAGTAGCTGGATGTGGGAGCATACACTTTTAATTCAAGCACTCAGGAGGCAAACAGATCTCTGTGATTTCAAGGCCAGCCTGGTATATAGAGTGAATTCCAGGACAGGCAAAAGCATGCAGAGAAACCCTGTCTCAAAAAATGAGAAAAACATATGAGTAGAAGAAATAGAGTAATAAAAAAGCTACATGAAAATGGAAAGCACACAGAGAGTCTGGATACTGTATGCTATGATGTTATTTTTGATTTGCTGAATTGCTAAGTAAGGAATAACAACTGCTAAAATACCCTTAATTATTAATGCAACTTATATATTTAAAAAAGTTTTTTGATTTCTAAATATATGTCTAAGGACAGGTTCCTCAGAATAAGGTATCCTTGAAGACTACAGCCAAGATTCTTCATCTTCTTAGGATTTCCCTTGGTGTTACAGTGTCCCCAACCAGCAGGAAGCAGTTTGGAAGGAACAATCCCCAAATCCCCAAATTTGTCTATAAATGTTTGTTTTCATTTAAATGAGGTTAGTTATTAATAGTTCATGATCACAACCTATCTCTTTTTAAGTGTAAAATGGTATTATGGTATAGAAATAAATACTTTGTATAGGAATAGATTTTCAGTTATTGATAACAAATTTAAGCTCAATTTTTTTATATGTATATTTCTCTTCCTGTTTAGGTATTATTTTGGTATAGCTCACTTACAAATGTTATGTATAATTTAGTACAGATTATAGATAGTTGCCTATAAAATTCAAAACTTATACTTAGGTTTGTTAGGATTTTATGGATACATAGAGATATATTTCAAAAGGATAGACATTCTTCAAACCTTTCAAAGACCTACAGAATATGGCATTTAAAATGGTTTAGGGTTTTTCTTAACAGTGAAGTGAAACTGCTCCTGGCAACACCACCTGTGTCACAAAGAAGATGATTATGGAAGAGCTTCGTTATGGAGTTTACTTACAATATGGCAAGACAAGCCATATTGGACTGTTTAACTATATGCTTTATAAAGTAGACATGCAGGATACACAGGAAAGTTACTGCTGAAACAAGATATACAGTGCTACAGGGTTTCTGTTTCATGAAAGTGTATGGCAGACATTCTGCAGGACATAGAGAAAAGTGACTGACAAACTGCCAATACAGGTGGGCAGTTAAAGTTTCCCACTTTGCTCAGGAATGTACCAGACACACTATGGCCTATGGGCCAATGGTGAAACATTACAGAAGAATTTGGTGACTGATCAGGTAGTAAGATGTCTCTGTCACTTCTAAAATTTATATACTAGCCTTCTGTGGTCTTTGATGGAGTTAAAGACAGATAATTATGGTTATAATTTTCCTTAGCATTAAAGATATTTTACAAAGATAGTATAGATGATGAAATATTTTCTTTGAATCTTTTAAATGTTAATGGAATAAATATTTGATAACTGTTTTGTTATATATTTTACTATGCTGAAATTAAATCCCTTCTTTTTATTTTTTACAGAAAAGAAGAGATGATAGGAGATGTCATTCTGTAAATATGTTTCTCTTGTTGGTTGGTTAATTAATAAAGCCCTGTTGGCTAATAGGAAAGCAAGATAGCTGGACAAAGAGAAAAGCAGAATTCTGAGAGATGTAGTAGAAAAGAGTCAAGTTATAGGAAGTGAGAAAATAGGCCCAGACCCTCTCTCCAGTAAGATAAGACCATGTGGAAACACTTAAATGGATAGAGTTAATATTTAAAACAGAGCTAGCCAATAAGAAAAACTAGTAACCAGCCAACAGATTCATAATTAGTACACTGTCTCTCTGTGTTATTTTGGGACTGAGGAGGCTCTGGGACCAGACTTGTGGGAAAATGCTCTTAATAGTTCCATGGACTTATATTGTGATCATCTAGCCTAAGACATTCACACACACACACAACACACACGAACACATAAATACATACACACACACACACCCACACACACACACACACACACACACACACACACACACACACACACACGAGAGAGAGAGAGAGAGAGAGAGAGAGAGAGAGAGAGAGAGAGAGAGAGAGAGAGAGAGAGAGAGAGAGAGGAGAGAGAATTATTAGATATGGAAAGATTTTAAATTTGGAAGGCTGAAAACTAAGATAACTTGAGATAAGATATAATGATAGTTCAGCAGGTTTTTATTTGTTTGTTTTTCCCCCCAGATCATTTTGTTTATTTGGAGAATTTCTGTTTCCATATGCACTTTGAGGTTATTTTAGCTGAAGAATACACATTTAATGTAAGGGAGGAGAGCAACAAAGAAGGTTATGTAGACAGCCTGACAGTGGTGGTGGTCCACCCCATTAATCCCAGCACTGGGGAGGTAGAGGCAGGCAGATCTCTGTGAGTTGAGTTTGAGTTCAACCTGATCTACAGAGAAAGTGTCAGGTTAGGATTCAAAGCTATACAGAGAAAGCCTGTCTTGAAAAACCAAAAAGATAAAAAGGTATTATATATATATATATATATATATATATATATATATATATATATATATATATATATATATAAAATGATCAAAATTATTTATATGCATCCATGAAATTATCAGGAAAAATAATGGTTTTAAAATTATATTTTTTCTAGGAAGATAATTCCATGTTTTTACAGATGATGTAAAACTAAGTAATTTTAGGTAACTTTTATAGATATATACATTCAGAATTCAAGCAATCCACTATGACATAATTTTTTCTGATAAGTGAACATTGTTTTACTAAAATACACAAAAAAGTTACCATATCTTCCAAATATCTTTTAAATGAAAAATTGGAAAATATATAATAATAGATATAGGTAGATAATAATAAAACTATATATGGCAAGATATTTTGATAAGTGAAAAAAACTAACACTGATTCTTTATGTTTTCATAGCCATGTGATTATTATAATACACTACTGCATAATTTCTTTATAAGGACACATGATTATTGAAGTTTTTGATACATGTTTTCAATATATATCAATGGCTGGTCTGAAACATACTACAGAGAACAGGCTAGCTTTGAACTCACAGATTTCTATGTTTGTCTACCATTCAAGTGCTGGCATTATATGCATGCACCACCAGCCATTAAAGTTACTATTCTCAATAATTTTAACTCAGTAGCACAGATGCAGACAGGGAACTTGATAAGAAAATGGGGACAAGCCAAGGCTACAGAAACCCACAGAGACAGCTAACCTGAACAAGGGTACCATTTGTAACTGCTGAGTCACATCAAGCTCAATCAAAATATTTTTTAACAACCTCTTCCTGCTGTACCAGCTACAACTCAACAAACCGTACATTTATATTTGTACTCACACAAACCACAGCGTGTCTTTAAGGAGTGTCTTCTCAAACATACAGATTCTGTACCTGGCTTCATAAGTTGATGAAATGGTAATGATGTTATTTCTGACATGCAACCTTGAAGGATTCACATTAATCTTTGCATCTCAGTTGAATGTGAGGGCTATGAGACCTGCCCCAGCCCCTATCCAGGGTTCCAAGGGTAAAATGCTTCTCAGGAGTGAAGGAGGGGGTAAAATATTTCTATAGTATCTTCACACTCAGAGTGTCATGCTCTTTATTTCTTTTGCTCTTTGTTATTGTGTTTCTACTCCAATAAGCTTGTCCTACTTCTAACTTCTCCATGGTTCTTCTTCTATTCAAAAAAATCTCTTCTTCAGGAGCCTTGAAGTGATACAGAAATCTCTTATTTTGGTCAAAAGCACACCTTCCAGCAAGTTAAAAGAAGCTGAGTCATTTACCATGGCAACACATGGGTCCAAGAGCATAGGAGCAAAACTATGACCAGGCAGGGAAAGGCATAGTGCCCAATGACAATGTTAAGAAATAGACCTATTGTTAGTAGAATGGCAAGTAAAGAATAGGCATGCTGTAAGGTTAATGTTAGCTTGGGAAGCTACTATCTGTTATCTATACAGTATCTTCTGTTGTCTGCTGCCAGAGAGTATTTGGAATACTCTTGTTCTTTATCTCTCTGAGAGATAATGGCTCAGCAATATTACATTCTTGTCCTTGGGTATATGGGAATGTCTCAATAAAAGTTTTTTGCCTGGACACTAACACTGACCCACTTTGCCAAGGAAGAAAATTGTGTGTATGGGGGGGGGCGCAAACTTCTAAGTTTATATAAGGAAATGGTTGAGAGAGTAAGGGTATTGGTAGTGACAACTTCCTTGCCAGAATCACTCATTGCTAGGGGAATCATCCAATATACCAGTGCATAGGGGAAATATGTCCAGCAAATGACTAATAACTGCTAGGGTTTGGGGGATAAACCTTACCATAGAAATGGAGCACTATACTTCACAGGGAATTTACAGTAAGTACAGTGTTTAGTCCAAGAGCAAGTACTCCCACCAGACTGTGTGTGAGCCTCTTCCACTAGAATGATCCCTGTGGGTTAGCTTCATGATTTTGCCAGCTGAGATCTCACTGCTTAGTTCTGTGGTCCATAGCAGTTGCATTATTGTAAAATATCAAGAATAACAACAACTCAGTATAACTCTTTTTTATGTTAGATATTTTAATACTCAACTTGGTTCTTATCCACTCTTAATTAATGCAATGTCTATATGGGAATGAATTTTGTGTCATTTATTGGACATGAGAAATAAGAGAAATAAAATTGTGAATAATTAAATTCTGAATAGAAAAATTAATGCATTTTGAAACTTTGTAAAAAGCTTATGAGAAAATCACATGAGAGCTTGTGCAAGAGTGATAAGTGAAGAAAATTATTTTTAATTTACCTTGAAGATAAGGAAAGATATGATAAGCAGAACTTGTGTGAGAGATGACAGATTAAGTAATCCTTTTCCAACTAAAGATTAAATTAACTCAAATTTTAACTTATCCAGAAATTCAGCAATACCAGAATTCACTCCATGGAAATAAGCTAGAAGATAAAATAAATTCTAATATAAAATGAGCAATGGAAATCCTACATTTTTCTTATTAATTAAGGAAAGCAGTTTAAGAACTTCTTTCCCAATTGGATAAGAGGAATTGAATTATGGATGGGACACTCATCATCATTTTTTATTCCTGAGTAACAAAAGAAAAAATGATGTCACTTTCTCTAATCTGTTTGTCAGATTTTATTTATGGGAAGTATAGTTAAAACAATTTCTATAAGAAATATTAAAATATAATTTTACAGTGGCATTGCTTTATTTCTCTTTCTTCATACAATATTTATTCACATAATTTTTATCTGTCAAGATAATTTATAATGTAATATATGTATATGTGTGTGAATGTGTATATGTTTGTGAATGTAAATGAAAGTATGTATTCCTGCTAAAAAACTGATATTCACCTGTGATTTTCTGTATTAAACACATTAATGGATGGCATACTCTAACATCTAATCCTATGTCCTTGATTCATGTACGTCCTTGATGAGTCACTGGAAAAATGAGCAGGAAAGATAAAGGAACCATGGCACCACATTGTGATATGGTTAAACAGCTGGATGAACTGTCATTTACTGCCATATTGTTCCGGATTTGTCCTTGAGTAGTCTCATCATATATCAAATAAACCACTATTTTTGAACATCTAATTTTTAGCTTGCTAATATTAGTCCTTGTGTGTGTTTTTTTAAAACTCATATTTGATGATTTTAATATCATGTAACATGTTTTATTTGATATTCAATATTCAGATTTGAATATTTTCATTGTATACATATGCAGCTCTTTCTATAACCAAACACATTTCTAACACTGAAAATATTTTCTAAAGTACTCAATAGCAACCATTCTTCATTCTCTTCAAAAGCATTACCATAGTTTTTCTAAATCTAACCTCCATATTGTGGGCATTACACATTGTTTTCAACATACTATTTGTATCGGTTCTCTGGAATTTCATATTATGCTCCTCAATCACACATACTTCCCACTCCTTCCATGTCTGTCTCCCACCCTTGTGACCTTCCTCACCCTAAAAAGTTAAAACAGGAATACAAAATAAGAAAAACAAACAAAAAAATCAATTACTGTTATTTCCTTACTAGAGCATGTCAAACCTCAGTGGCCTACCCCTTAAGTAGAACTGAACCCTTTCCCTTCCAAAATCCCATAAGAAGTTATCAGTTTTGGAGAGCTAAACTTCAGCATCCCCATCACTGGAATTGAACAGTTCAGGCTGCATTACAGACTACAGACATCGCATGGCCTTTCAAGGCTTTATGAGCCACAGACACCAACACAGACCCTAGCTGTAGAAATACCTTCTACCTAGACAGGTTCTTCAGTGGCAGTCCAGATGCGGATATCACCCTGACTTCATGTGGCAGCTCACAATCATATAGCTCTCATGGCAATGTGGCACAGGGATATCAACATGACTTCAGTCTGCAGCACTGATCACACACATTCGTGTGGCCTTTGGTGGTTACACAAGCGAGACCTCAACACAGATCAGGGCTGCTCTAGGACCTTGGACCAGGACATGGCCTTCAGAGGCAGCACAGACCACAGGTAGTTACACAGGCCACTCAAATCAACAGTAGCTCCTGCAGTAGCAAGACAGAGGACATCACCAAGCCTTCCTTCAACAGCACTGCCTGTGTATATACTCATAAATCTCAAGCTTCATTGTGGCATGGGGTAGCAACATGGACCACATTCACCAACATGGCCTCCTGTGGTATCATGGACCATGGTGTTCCCTTGAGGAGGTCACTGTTTATCTTGGGTTTCCCCAATTGTTATGCTCCAAGGAAATCCCAAGGTAGAAATGTTCAGGCTGACTCTGGGTCTGCATAAGGTCCAGGCTACTGCACACCATTCCATTGACTTTACCTGGAAAGGACATGATCCACTGGCGACTTCAACTCGCTTTCACAATTGGTACCACCATAGTGTCTCCTGTTCTGCCTGTCTCCACAGCACTTGTACCACTCAGTTTTTCTCTTTCCCACCTCTTCCTTCCATATTTGTTCAACATAGTGATGTTTGGCAGGTGGGCAGAGCTGGGTTAGCTTCTGCCATTCACATGTCCACTTCACAATTTTGTGCCATTTCTCTCTCTCTCTCTCTCTCTCTCTCTCTCTCTCTCTCTCTGTGTGTGTGTGTGTGTGTGTGTGATGTGTGTGTGTGTGTGTGTGTGTGTGTGTGTGTGTGTGTGGGTGGGTGGGTGTGTGGGTGTGTGCATGTGTGCATGTGTGTGTGTGTTTGTATATGTGTGATATTTCTTAAGCATGCAGAACATCACTATTGCAAAAGTGATAAAATCTGATGAAAATACTTGGACAAGAACTTAATAATTTAGTACATATCTGACAACCTATACACAGAACTGGTGTTAGATCTTTCCGACAAATTAGTTTATTGTTCAAATGTCCAAAGTCATTCAGTTTTGTTTTTGAGACAGAGTTTCTCTGTATTGGGCAGGCTTTCCTTAAACTTGCTCTATACACTAGCCTGCCCTTGAACTCACAGAGATCCACTTCTCTCTCCCTTCTGAATACTGAAATTAAATGCCTGCACCACAGCAGCCCAGCCAGTAATTAATCTCTAATCTTCCCCAAAATGAATATTTACTTTTGACAAAAATTTTAATCATAAGTATCTTGGGTAAAATAAGGTTATCATACTTCCACTTAAAACATTTCCATATAAGAGTATTAGAAATAATGATTTAGCCAAAATATGTAATGTGATATTCTTTATTTCTGTCTCTTTCTCTTTTATGATAAATATAATGGTTTTGTTTGTTGATTTGAGACAATATAGAAACAGCCAGGAAAGGAGTCTTAGTGAGGAATTCTCTGGATCAATTTGTACTGTGAGCATGCTCATGAGGGATTTTATTAATCAGGTTGAATGCTTTTGGAGGACTCACCCTGAATGTACATAGCATCATTTCATGGGCTGGGTCTTGGAATGAATGAAAAGGAGCAGACTTATCAGTGGCACTTATATCTTGGCAGTAGGTCTACTCAATGGAAGTGAAATCATTCCCAGTACTGTACACCTAGCTAACTAAACATGGCTGCTGGGGTTTTAGAAGTGAGTCAATTGCAGCCACTTTCCTAAACCAGTATATTCTCTAACTGAATTTTAACGACTTATCCTCACAGAGAAGTATTGATGCCAACTTCTCATCTAATAAATTCCTCCATATTAGAAAGAAATATTTCCAGAGTTACAAGTCATCAAAACGCAGAGAAAATCTGACTGTGAAGTTCCCAGCTCCAGTTGATACTTCTAGAAAACAGCTTGTGCATGTATGGGTCAGAGAATGCAACAGAAGAATGGGTAGAAAGATTGTATAAATTAAAAGACTGGGAAGACTGCTATGAGATTGTAAAATAAAAAAAAAGAAGAAAAGGAAATGTGTAGCGTGTATGTTTCCGCCAGCCCACTATCTCATTGGCCCAACGGTGCTTTATTAACAAGTATGAGAAACATATATACAGAATAACATCTCCCATCAGAAATGGTTGTCCTAGAGCCTAATCTAGTAGCTGATGGAAGCAGAAGCAGACACTCATAGCTAAACATGGAGCCAAACTCCAGAAATCCAGTTGCAAAGAGGGAGGAGTGATGAGCAAGGGAGTCTAGACCAGTCTGGAGAAACCCATGGAAACTGCTGACCTTAACAAGGGGGAACTCATGGACTCCAGTCTGATAGCTGTGAAACCAGAAAAGGACTGACCCAGATTGCTGAATGTGGATATTAGTTGGGAGGACTGGGCAGTCTATGAGGCCTCTGGTAGTGAATCAGTATTTATCCCCAGTATATAAATTTATTTGGGGAGACCATTCCAAATAGAGGGATACTATCTCAGCCTAGGCACATCGGGCCCTGTTTCAAATAATATGGCAGACATTGTAGACTCCCCATGGAAGGCCTCACCCTCCCTGGGGAGCAGGAAGGAGATGCAATGGGGTTTGGTGGGGGAAACAGGAGGGGACAGGAGGGTGTGGGAACTGGGACTGACATGTAAAACAAGTTTGTTTCAAATTTAAGAAATAAATATGAAGAAAAGAAACAAACAAGAAAATGATCATCACTTGTGATATTCATACATAGGACAATTTTAATATATTTACTAATGTTCACATAGTTGTAAATGACACTAAAAATATTTTCTTTAAAGTTGTATGTTACCTTTTATGGAACTGCACCTGTATGCACATAATTACTATTTTTGTTTTTCTCAAAGGACAAAACAAAATCTAAACTGCAGGAAATGAGTATATATGAGTAAATGAAACCTCACTTTGATTTTTTGGGAAGGGGATTTATGAGGCTTGATTTTCTTTCCTATTATTCATGTTTTAGAAGATATATTTCTATTGTAGCCTGAGTGTGTCTGTGTGTGTGTGTGTGTGTGTATATGTGTGTGTGTGTGTTCAAGTATTGTATTTTATGTCTGTACAGTTGTCTGTAGAGAAAGGAAGAGAGCATCCGGTCCACTAGATTTAGTTGTAGGTGCTGTTAACCAAACTCAGATATTCTGGAGGAAAGCAATGAACCTTAACCACTGAGCTCTCTGTTCAGTACCATTGTTTTTCTTTTATATCTTAAGTATGTTATGGTTATCTTGCCCGTAATACTTATAAAGCCATTTACCCTACCATCTACATTGATGCATTGATTCATAGCTGAATAAACCTAACTACCCATTTAGGCATGATTAAAACACAGTTAGCAGCAGCGTTCTGCATTGTTACACTTGTGTAAGCAATTTCACTAGGGTAGAACTGTCCAATTACTTTCAGATATATACAAGCAAAGCACCGTAAACATTATAGTGTTCCAGTTTAAAGAGAACAATAAAGCATGCATCAATTTAAATAAACCACCAAGCTTTTATTTTTTTCCCTTCCTTGCTGTCAGTTTTCCACATCACTGTTTTTAGTAGCAAAGTTGGTTAAGGGTCAAATCAAAGACCAAAAATTTGTAGAATATAGTGTAGAGATTGAGATTGAACTATGCTAGCTTGGTAAATACTGTACCCATAAGATGAAAATCTACTTTGGCAATTTTTAGTTTTCTTCTGAAAGCCAGAATTTTGAAAATTAAGTCAAAATCTATTTTCTGAAGGCTGTTTTCTTTCCTAATTATACTTTACTGTATTTTCCATTTTGGTAAATGAATCATTTAGCCTACATTTCTGCAGCCAACCTTTCATAGAGCTGCTTAAATCTGCCCACATTTGTCAACCCACCAGCCTAGCTATCATTAACCCTGTCTGAATTCTAGCCAAGTTGCCACTTTACTTTGCCTTGCCTAAGTACCATTTGAACCAGTGGCATTAGGATTTCATTGAAATCACCTATGCAGCAAATGGGAAGATTTCCAACTTTCCTGTTTGTCAAGTTTTTTAAGTGCATATTTGGGAGGTAGATTATGAGAGTTTATCCTCTCCTGCCATTAACAGAGTCCAATTTCAGGTGAAGACGGTCTGTGATCTGAACTCTGCCTCTTCTCTGCTTCATTTTCTGTCATGTCATTTCTTCAGTTTGACTTTATTTAATCACCTTTTATCTTCTCTCTGTCCCTCTCACATTCCTTTCTTTTTTTCTTTTCCTTTAATTGATTCCCTTTTATTTTATTTTCCCCCTTTTGTATTGTCATCTCTTCTTCATACCCTTCCATTTTCTTGATCTTATAACACAGGAATGCAATATTAGGCTAAAGGATAATATCATACTACAATATATTCTTAATAATTTTTGTTGTTGAATGTAGAATTACATCTGCTGTACTAATTTACATGTTCTACTGTAACTAGATATCATTAACAGAACAGCTTACAAACAATATAAATTTATTTTTACTACTGTATTTTACAGACATTCAACTTTCTTAGAACAATTATTTCTATGAGAAATTGTCCTCTATTATTTATTTTATAAGGTTATTAATACCATTCTTAAGAGTTCTGTGCCTGTACACAAGTCACTCCCAAATGTTCAACACCTTCACCCTAGGGTTTCCAAGTATCAGTTAGTTTTAAGGTTTTTTTCATTATTGTTATTATTTAATTTTTTTCTCATTTTACATATCAATCCTAGATCCATCTCCCTCCCATCCTCCAATGCCCCACACATACCCCTCCATTCCATCCCCCATCCAATCCCCAGGGAAGTGAGGCCATCCATGAGGGATCATCATACTCTGTTAAGTCATTTCAAGTAGGGTCTTGGTCTTCCCCTATGTCTCTAGACTAAGGACATATTCCTCCATGGGGAAAGGGTTCCTGAAGTACATTCATGCACTAGGTATACATCCTGGTTCCACTGCCAAAGGTCCCATTGACTGTCCAGGTCCTCTAACAGAGAGCAACGTTCATGGGGTCTGGGTCGCTCCCGTGCTGGTTTCTCAGCTATCAGTCTGAGACCCATGAGTTCCCCATTGTTTTGGTCAGTGTTTTCTGTGAGTTTTGAGGCCTGCTCTTGACCCCTTTGCTCATCATTTCTCTCTCTTTGCAACTGGATTCCAGGAGTTCACCTCAGTGTTTAGCTGTGAGTGTCTGCCTCTGCTTCCATTAGCTACTGGATGAAGGCTCTAAGATGCCATAAGAGGTAATCATCAATCTCATTGTCAGGGAAAAGCATTTAAGGTTGTCTCTCCACTATTTCTTCTTAGATTGTTAGTTGGGGTCATCCTTGTAGGTCCTTGGATAATTCACTAGTGCCAGATTTCTCTTTAAACCTATAATGGCTCTCTCTATTATGGTATCTCCTTTCTTGATCTTCTCTCTCTATTCTTCCTACAATTCAATCTTCCTGATCCTTCATGTTCTCCTCTCTCCTCCTTTTGTCCCTTCTCTTTCTTCTAATTCCCTCTCTCCTCCCAACCTGCTCTCAATTAGCTCAGGAGATCTTGACCCTTTCCCCCTTTCCAGGGGACAATGTATGTCTCTTTTAGGGTTTTCCTTGATTCATAGATTCTTTAGCAGTGTGGATTGTAGGCTGGTGATCCTTTACTTATGTCTAAAATTCATATATGTGTGAGTACATACCCTTTTTGTCTTTTTTGTGATTGGGTTACCTCACTCATGATTGTTTCTTCTAGTTCTATGCTTTTGCTTGTGAATTTCTAGACTCATTTTTTTTTTTAGCTACATTGTGTAATTATACCACATTTTCTTCATCCATTCTTCAGTTGAGAGACATCTAGGTTGTTTCCAGGCTCTAGTTATTACAAATAATTCTATTGTGAACAAAGTTGGGCAGATGTCTTTGTTTCATGGATGTTTATCTTTTGGCTACATGGCTACAAGTGGAATTGCTCGATCTTGGGGTAATCTGATTCCCATTTTTCTGAGAAATAGCCATAATGATTTCCAAAGTAGCTGTGCAAGTTTGTACTCCTACCAGAAGTGGAGGAGAGTTCCCCTTTCTCCACATACTCTCCAGCCTAAACTGTCATTAATGTTTTTGATTTTAGACACTCTAACAGGAGTAAGATGGTATCTCAGAGTTGCCTTGATTTGCATTACCCTGACATCTAAGGATGTTGCACACTTTCTTAAGTGCTTTCAGCCATTTTAGATTCCTCTAATGAGAATCCTCTACTTAATTTTGTACTGCACTTTTTAATTGGATTACTTGGTGTTTTGGTAACTAGCTTCTTGAGTTCTTTGTATATTTTGGAGATCAGCTCTCTGTTAGATGTGGGGTTGGTGAAGAACTTTTCCCATTCTGTGAGCTGCCATTTTGTCTTGTTACTGTGTCCCTTGCCTGCAGAAGCTTCTCAATTTCAGGATGTCCCATTTATCAATTGTTGATCTCAGTGTCCATGCTACTGGTGTTAATATGCAGGAAGGAGTCTTCTGTACCAATTCATTAATGGGTGTCTCCCAATTTCTCTTCTAAGAGGTTCAGTCTAGCTGGATGCATGTTGAGGTCTTTGATCCATTTGAACTTAAATTTTGTGCATGGTGATAATATGGATAAATCTGCAGTCTTCTATATGCCAGCATCCAGTTATACCAGGACCTATGTTGAAAATGCTTTCTTTTTTCCATTGTATAATTTTAGCTATTTTGTCAAAGATCAGTTGTTTGTAGGTGTGTGAAAAATATCATGGTTTTCAATTAGATTCCATTGGTTCACCTGTCTATTTTTGTGCCAGTATCAAGCTGTTTTCAGAACTATAGCTATATAATAGAGCTTGAAGTCAGGGATAATGATGTCTCAGTAATTTCCTTTATTGTACAAGTTTGTTTTGGCTATTCTGTGTCTTTTGTTTATCCATAAAAAGTTTAGTATTGCCCTTTAAAGGTCTATGAAAAAATATGGTGGCTATTTTGGAGGGGATTGCATTGAATCTGTAGATTACTTTTGGCAAGATTGTCATTTTTAATATGTTGATCCTACTTATCCAAGAATATGGGAGATCTTTCCATTTTATCCTATCCTCTATAATTTCTTTCTTAAAGCACTTAAAGTTCTTGCTATACAGGTCCTTCACTTTTTTTTTTTTTTTGGTTAGCATTACCCCAATGTACGTGCCTGCCCTCGCCAGCAAGGAAGACGCAACTCAGGGTAGATCTTCTTCATGCAGTTTTAATCAGGATCCTTTAAACATGTAGCTTCTGGCTCACAAGAAGAGAGAGAGAGAGAGAGAGAGAGAGAGAGAGAGAGAGAGAGAGAGAGAGAGCCAGGGGACCCCTGCACAGGCTTAAATACCCTTGAGCTAATCAACCCCAGTGAGCCACGTGGACCCTGCAAATTGGCTACTCTAATGCAGAAGCAGACAGGCTGAACAGACTTAACCAATTAAGGGCATGTTTACCCAGAGAATCTTCACCAGTGGGAAGGTGTAAGACAGAAGCCAGTGCCATTTTAAGGCGTGGCACTACGTGGCTCTCTACACCCCAATATATTTAATGGTGTTTGTAGCTACTGTAGAGGGTACTATTTTTTTTTTCTGTTTTTTTTTTCTCAGCACCTTTATCTTCTGTATATAGTAGGGCTACTGATATTTTTTAGTTAATATTGTATCCTGCCACTTTGCTAAAGGTATTTATCAGCTGTTGGAGTTAACTGGTAGAGTTTTTCAAATCTCTTATGTAAACTATCATATCATCTGCAAATACAGTTTGACTTCTTTCTTTCCAATTAGTATCCCCTTGATCTTCATTTGTTGCCTTACTTCTCTAGCTAGAACTTCAAGTACAATATTGAAGAAATATGTACAGATTGAACAGCCTTGTCTTGTTCCCGATTTTAGAGGAATCACATTGGTTTTCTCTCCATTTAATTTGATGTTGGCTGTTGGTTTGCTGTATGTTGCTTTCTTTATGTTTAGGTATGTTTTTGTTATCCTGGACCTCTCCAAGACCTTTGTCATGAAGGGGTGTTAGATTTTGTCAAAGGGATTTTCAGCATTTAGTGAGATGATCATATATTTTTTTCCATTTGTTTATATGATGGATTAAATTTTTAGACTTTCATATGCTGAGTCAACCCTGGGATAAACCCTACTTGTCATGGTGGATGATTTCCCTGATGTGTTCTTGGTTGATTTGCCAGTGTTTTATTGAGTATTTTTGTTTCAATGTTCATGAGGTATATTTTATTAGTTGTGTCTTTGTGTGGCTTAGGTACCAAGGTTATTGTAGTCTGGTAAAAATTTGGCAATGAACTTCTTCTATTGTGGGAAATAATTTGAGGAGTGTTAGTATTAGCTCTATTTTGAATTTCTGGTAGAATTCTACCCTGAAGCCATCTGACCCCTAGGATTGATTGGCTAGGAGTCTTTTGATGACTGCTTCTATTTTTTTTGGGGGGGGTCATTGATCTGTTTAAATTGCTTATCTGTTATTTATTTAAATTTGGCAAGTGACATCTACACAAAAAATTGTCCACTTCCTTTAAAGTTTCGAATTTATGGAGTACACGTTTTCAAATTACGACCTGAAAAGTCTCTTGATTTCATCTGAGTGTCTGTTGTTATGTCCCCCTTTTCATTTCAGATTTTTCAATTTGCATGTTCTAGCTCTGCTTTTAGGTTAGTTTATATAAATGTTTGTCCATCTTGTTGATTTTCTGGAAGAACCAACTCTTTGTAGTCTTTTATTTGTTTCTACTTTGTTGATCTCAGCCCTCAAGTTGATTATTTCCTACTTTCATTCCTCTTAAGTGAGTTTGTTTCCTTTTGTTCTAGAGCTTTCAATTGAGAAATTAATTCTCTAATGTGAGTATTCTTCAGTTTCTTCATGTGGGAACTTAGTGCTATGAACTTTCCTCTTATTAGTCCTGCTTTCAAAGTGTTCCATAAGTTTGGGTATGTTGTGCCTTCATTCTCATTGAATTCTGAAAGCCTTTAATTACTTTTTTTTTTCATTTCTTCCTTTACCCAGGAATGGGGGAATTGTGCAATATTCAATTTCTTGAATATTTGTGGCATTTCTGCAGTTTGTGTTGTTCTTAAATTCTAACTTTAAAGTTGGTGATATGATAAGATATAGGGGTTATTCCATTTTATTTTTTTGTTGTTGTTATTTTTTGAGGTTAGCTATGTTGGTGAATATGTAGTAGATTTTAGAGTAAAAGAATGTATATTCTTTTGTGTTTGGATGGAAAGTCCTATAGATATCTGTTATACCCAATTTGTACATAACTTCATTTAGTTCTTTTGTTATGTTTTTTGTTATGTTTAGTTCTTTCTTGTCATGTTTTTGTCTGGTGGTCCTATCTAGTGGTGAGAGTGGGTGTTGAAGTCTCCTATTATAAATGTGTGAGGTTTTATGTGAGATTTGAGTTTTAGTAATGTTTCTTTTTCAAAAGTGGATGCCTTTGTATTTGCGGCATAGATGTTCAGAACTAAGATTTCATCTTGATGAATTTTTCCTGTGGTGAGTATGAAATGGCATTCTTCATCTCTTTTGATTGATTTTAGTTTGAAGTCTAATTTGTTAGATATTAGGATAGCTACAGCAACTTGTTTTTTGGGTCCATTTGATGCGAAAATCTTCTCCTAACCCTTTACTCGGAGGTAGGGTCTGTCTCTGAAGTTGAGGTGTGTTTCTCGAATACAGCAGAAGGATAGATTCTGACTTCATATTCATTCTGTTAGCTTGTGTCTTTTTATAGGCAAGTTCAGACCATTAATATTGAGGGAAATTAAAGACCATTGGTTATAAATTCTTGTTTCTTTTGTGTCTGTTGGTAGTGGTGGTGGTAGTAGTGTGTTTAGATTTACCCCATTTCTTTTGGCTTCTGGTAAAGTGAGATTATCTATTACCTATGTTTTAGTGAGTGTAGTTAACTCCCTTGGGTTGTAGTTTTCCTACTAGGACTTTTTGTAGGGCTGGATTTGTTGATATGCATTGAGTAAATATGGTTTTGTCATGAAATATCTTGTTTTATCCACCTATAGTGATTGAGAGTTTTGCTGGGTATAGTAGAGTCTGGGCTGTCATCCATGGTCTCTTAGTGTTTGTAGAATCTCTACCCAGGACATTCTGGCTTTCACAGTTTCCATAGAGAAGTCAGGTATAGGTTTAATAGGTCTGCCTTTATATGTCACTTGACCTATTTTCCTTCATTGCTCTTAATATTCACTTTATTATGTATATTAGGTGTTTTGATTATTGTGTGGCAAGGCGAGGGAACTTTTTATTTTATTTGTTTATTTATTTATTGATTTATTCATTTATTTTTGGTCCATTCTATTTGGTTTCGGTATACTTCTTACACATTCATAGGCATGTCCTTCTTCAGGTTTAGAAAGTTTTCTTCTGTGATTTTGTTGAATATGTTTTCTGCACCTTTGATCTGGGCTTCTTCACGTTTTTCTAAACCTATTATTTTTAGGTTTAATCTTTTACTGTGTCCCACATTTCCTGGATTTGTTTGACTTCAGAATTTCATTGGTTAATAAATCTATTTTCTCTAGTTTATCTTCAGTACTTGAGATTCTTTCTTCTATCTTTTGTATTTTGTTGGTTATGCTTGCGTCTGTAGTTCCTGATCATTTACCCAACTTTTCTGTTTCCAACATTTTCTCAGTTTGTGTTTTCTTTATTGTTTCTATTGCAGTTTTTTGGTCATGAACTGTTTGAATTGTTTCTTTCATATTTTTGTTTGTTTGTTTTGTTTTATTTATGTTTTTCTTGGCGTTCCTTTCTTTAAGAGATTTGTGGATATCTTGCAATGTTTTTTGGTTTTTTAATTCTATATCTTTAAGGGATTTTCTCATAATCTCTTTGAGGTCCTATATTATTTTTATGAAGTTGTTTTTAAGGTCATTCTCTACTGCTTCATCTGCAATGAAATGTTCAGGTCTTGTTTGCATAGAATCCCTAAACTCTGATGGTGTTGTATAAGTCTTTCTGTTGTTGGATGTGTTTTTATACTGTCTTCTTCCCTCTTCTGGTAGGTATGGGTGCAAGACTCTCCACTCTCCTCTCTCTTGAGGGTGCAAATGCAATGTAAGAATTATTCTTCCTATAGGTCTCTCTCTCTCTCTCTCTCTCTCTCTCTCTCTCTCTCTCTCTCTCTCTTTCTCTCTCAGGATGGAGGGGCAAAGGAGGAAATGTCTCCAATGGCAGATGCTTTGTTGTGCCTCCAGGTCCCTATTTTGAGGAGACTTAAAGCATATGAATTGGAGAATTGACCTGGTATTTACTACCTGAGAACCATTTTATAGTTTTTGTATTGATTTTAATTCTGTACTTTAAATTGAACAATTTTTTTTGTTTTTGTTTTTGCTTAAGCATAAGGTATATGTTGCAATGCTTGCAAAAACAACAAACAGATTATTAAGGAATTTTAATTTGGCTGTAACTTTTGTGATTTCAAATAAGAAAGCAAAAGAAGGGTATGAGGAAAATACCGTGGAACCTTTTACAATATGTCATCACTGCAGTCATAGGATTGTGTGTTGGTATCATCATTCAGTTTCACAGTGGACTACCATGGGAACATAGCTAAAAATAATGGAATATCATACTTCCTAAAACAGTGGATACTCTGCTGTCAAAAGTATCTGTGAGAATCATAATTTCTTTTTTGTATAAATTATAATGTATTTAAAATACATAAACTTACTTGTATACATACTTAGTACATTCTTTGCCTTCATTCTGCTGTTTCTACTCTTCTTAGGCCAATCTTAGAGTTTTGTTCTTGCAAAGTTGAAGGCATTATATAATACTTGACTTTAAAATATTCTAGAAAGTGGACTTAAAAGATGGTGCTTAAAAGCATTTCTTTTTTATTTTATTTTAAATTATTTTTTCTTATTTTACATATCAATCACAGGTCTTTCTCCCTCCCTGCCTCCCATATCCCCTGACCCCCCTTCCATCCAATTCATCTCCACTCCACAGAGTGGGTGATGCCTTCTAGGAGATATCAACAAAATCTGTCAAGTCATTTGGAGTAGGTACTAGGCCCTCCTTCTTGTTTCTAGGTTAATGGAGTATCCCTCCATGGGAAATGTGCTTCCAAAGTCATTTTGTGCACCAGGGATACATCCTGGTTCCACTGTCAGAGGTCCCTTAGACCGTCAGGTCTTTTAACTGAGACCCATGTTCAGGCTCTCTGAGTCGGTCCAATGCTGGTTTCCCAGCTATATGTCTGAGGTTCCATGAGTTCCCCCAATGTTCAGGTCAAGTGTCTCTGTGGGTTTCTGTAGTGTAATCTTGCCCCTATTTTCTTATCACTCCTCCCTCTCAGCAACTGTATTCCAGGAGTTTGGCTCAATATTTAGCTGTGGGTGTCTGCTTCTGTATGTATCAACTAGTAGATGAGGGCTCTATCATTCAGATAATTTAGTCATAGATCTCATTATCAGTGAAGGGCATTTAAGGTACCCTTTCCATGGTTGCCCACATTGTTAGTTGGGGGTCAGCTTATAGATCTCTGGACATTTATTTCTCTAGAGTCAGTTTTCTCTTCAAATCTATAATAGCTCCCTCTTTTATGGTCTCTCTCTCTCTCCTTCTCTCTCTCTCTCTCTGTCTCTCCCTCATCTATTCCTCCCCTTCTCTTTCTCCTAGCTCTCTCTCCATTCATTGCCTCCTCCCATTCCAATATGTTCAAGAGATCATCTTCCTTTCCCCTCTGTGAGAAACCTTGTGTAAATTTCTTAGGTTCCTCCTTGTATCCTAGTTTCTCTGGCAGTGTGAATTATAAGCTGGTGATCCTTTGTTCTATGTCTAAAATCCATATATGAGTGAGTACCATGTTCCTTTTTTTGTTACTGGGTTACCTCACTAAAGATGGTTTCTTCAAGTCCCACCCATTTGCCTGTGAATTTGAAGATTCCATTGTTTTATTTCCGCTGAGTAGTATTCCATTGTGTAAATGTGCCACATCTTCTTTAGCCATTCTTCAGTTGAGGGGAATCTAGGTTGCTTCCAAGTTATTGCTATTACAAATAATGCTACTATGAAGATAGTTGAACATATAATTTAATTTGTTCTATAATAAGATCACATAGTTTTTGTTCTTGATTAAAGGAGCTCAGGTTAAATAAATTTTCCACTTATATTTGTTGCAAAAGCATGTGAAAATGCTTAACTATCACTAGCAAAATAAAGGAGTAGCATGTATGTTTAAACATTCCCCTAATCCTAACCAATATTACATCAATTATTATGAAAATTATTGTTTAATATATTTATATTTTCTTAATTTTTAAGCATCTTATGAATAAAGTTACATATAAAGATAAATAAACTAGCTTCTACTATTTAGAGACAATATCAATTCTGAGGTTAATAAATATATAAGAGAATAATTATGCTTTTAAAATATATATTATACAAATCATACAAATGTATTCACTGTATACCTAGGCCAGTAATTCTAAGAATATTCCTCATATAATTTCTCATTTATTTCCTCATATTCCATATTATGAAAACAGCAGCATCACTTAATTGAAAAGTGAATATTATCAAAAAATTTAAAATGTCACTAAATATTAAAGTCACTGTGGAAACATTTTAAATAACTTGCAATGTGCTTGATTACATTTTCAAGGAAAACATAAACAAGGATGAATTAAATTGATGTACAGCTTTTCTCTTGAATGGAATTTTGTGTGGCCTAACAACAGTTACTGTGAGTAATTTCCATTTGTAAATACTTACTTCTCATCCATTCAAAGTCTATGCCCAACAGTTCATATGGTATTGTGAAATAAATTGCTAAATGGAAGGATTCAAGCACAAACACATGGCTATATGAAAATTCAGATGACACAATATGAAAAGTGTAACCCAATTAAATGCAAAGTGTATAAGTCCATGAGTTTGAATAAGTTAAATTTAAATAATTTGCATTTCATTTGCCAGATAACTTCTACTTGCAATAGCATGAAAATTTCTAACAGTAGAAAGTATGATAATTGAATGATTTTATTTCTTCATGTTTAATAAAATAGCCATGACATGCAAGTAGCTTTTGAATTTGAGAGGTGAAAGTTACACAACTGAAAACTAAATAATGTGGTTTGTTTGTTCTGTAATTGGTTCTGGTGCCAGTCTTAGTTTTGTCTTGAACTCTCATCTCTTTTGCTCAACATTTATAGTGCTGGAATTAGAGACAGAAACCACCAAGACAAGATTTTTTAGTTTTAATTATTTTAGTAGTGATATGTTGTTATGAATAATGAGTCCACTAGATCTGATTCTAGAAAATACCAGATATCATGAGACAACTAAAAAAAAAAAAATTACAAGAGCCTATAGACAGAATCACCACCACATCTGTAGTAAACAGTTTCTTTTAAGAAAGTACTTATCATTTTTACATTCAACTTGAAAATAGATACCTAATGTATAGAAGTTTCATATTGACTCATCAAGAAAAACTGAGTATAAGTTTTATTGTTAATGTAGAAAGAACAGCATTTATCTATCACACAATATATCCTATTTGTAATTCTCCAATTGATGCCTCCAGTATGCCACCCAACACCCCCTTACCATTGAGATCTACTTTGTTTTTGTCTCTAATTGCAAAATAACAGGCTTCTAAAGTATAACAACAAAATAAGATAAAACACAAAACCATCACTTCAAAATTGGGCAAGGCAAACCAACAGAAGTAAAATAATGAAGAAGATGGCACAAGAATCAGGCACAAGAATCAGAGACTTCTTCACACAGTCAGGATTTCCATAAAAACATTAATCAGGAAATTGTAATGGCTTTGGTGCAGCCCTACATAGTACCTGTTCTTGCTATTTCAATCCCAGTGAATTCACATGAACATTACTCAGTTGATTTAGAAGGCATTGTTCTCCTGGTATCCTCCATCCTCTCCTATACTTTTTCTGGCTCCTCTTCTGCCTATGAAGTTTCCAGTATGAGTACCACCTCACTGAGTGAGCCTTAACTCAAACCAGACATTGGCTGGTTACCACCACAAGTTTTATGCCACAATTGAACTACAGATTTTGCAGGCAGGGCATCATTGTAGATCAAGCCTTTTCTGGCTGGATTTCTGTATGTGCTTCTCTTTGGAACTTATTTTTTAAATATCATACAAGTTAATATGTTGAACGAAATCAAATATGTACTAAAATATAAAATCAAGTTTTCTAGCCAGGTGTTTTAAAATACTTCACTGGAAATAAAAGTAATCAACATAATAACAATCATAAAAGCACTTCATCACAATAAAACATAAGTAGATATTTAAAATGCATATCTTAAAGTGATAAATATAAGGATCGTTTGTATGTATGTGTGTGTGAAAGAGAGAGATGAACAGAGAGAGATAGAGAGTAAGAAAGAGACAGAGAGAGAGAGAGAGAGGGAGAAAGAGAGAGAGGGAGAAAGAGGGGGTAGAGAGTTGAGATGTGAGCTGATGCTGGAGAGCACATATTACTCCTATAATGAACCAGATTTTATTCCAGCACCCATGCTTGGCAGATCAAAGCTGCAAAACTTCTGCAGGAAATCCTATACTTCTGGTTTCCTCAGGTAGAATATATATATATATATATATATATATATATATATATATATATATATACATATATATATATACATACATATATATATATATATGTATGTATATATATATATGTATATATATATATATATATATATACAAACCCCATTCACAGAATGAAGTAAATTTCAAAGTTAAATAAAGAAATAACTAATTTAAGTAAAGAAAAGCAATTAAGCCTCTCAACTTTTGCCAACAGATAAATATACACACTCAAAATTACAGCTAATAAATCAGGACTTGGCTACAGGTGAATTAGGGTCTAATCACGCTGAGACATCGAATAGTCTCCTACACCCTCCCTGGGAAAACCCTGGGTGGGTCCTTGATCTCCTTGCCCCTGTGTCCTGTCCCCACCAAGAGTGCTCTTGAAGCTCTAATGCATACCCACCTACCCTTACCAAGAGCCTGCCCTCCCCCTACTCTCTTCCATACCTTGCCCACTGTCCCACCTCTCTGGTTGAGCACTGAGCCAGAGGGTGGAGCCAACAACCCAGCCACCTTCCAGGAAATTCCTAGAGACAATCTGAGCACAAGAGACCTTCCTATTCACGTGGGACCACTTGTAATTTCTACCTGCCTGGTCTCTGACACCCACAACCGGTCTTGTACTGGAGTTTTGTGCCCTTCCCAGAGATCTGCCTATATCTGCTGGTCCATTCTGAGTTCCTATGGGCTGGATCCTTGACCCCCATCACAGTACCTTTGCTAAAGAGGCCCTACTCAGTTGGAGAGTGCCAGCTATATCTGTCTATCAGTGTGGAAACATCCTGAGTATCAACCAGCCTTTGTCCCCCAACACCAGACCTTGGCTAGAGGCCTTGGCTAGAGGTAGACCCGACTATCCCTGAGGAAATATTGTGCCTGCTAGGCACTGCCAAAGAGGCCTCAGCTCTCTTCAGCTGGAGCCTAATCTTTGACCCCCATTGACGGGCCCCTGACTACAGAGACCTCCTAGAGAGCTTGGCCCACCCAGATCTACAGACACACCTAAATCCATAAAGTGAGGGAGAAACCTTACCAACACCTACTAGAAGAAGCTATAGGAATATGGCAATACATGAAAAAACCTAACATCAGAAAGACAAGCATAACACCACCAGAATCTAGGGAATCTACACCAACTAGATCAGAATAAAATAAAGGAAATAAATAAGAAGAGATTGAACTAAAAATTATCATCATAAAAATCATAGAGGCCCTCAAACAAGATGTGATAAAATCCCTTAAATAATTGGAAGATAAACAACAAATGGAAAGAAATGAATAAATTTGTTGAAGAAAGTATAGAAAGCCAAGAAAAACAATTAAACAGGTGAAGGAAACTGTTCAAGACTTGAAAACCAAAATGGAGACAATAAAGAAAACACAAACCAAAGGAATGTTAGAAATAGAAAAACTGGACAAATGATCAGGAACTGCAGACACAAGCATAACCAACAGAATTCAAGAGATGGATGAGAAAATCTCAGGAGCTGAAGATAAACTAGAGGAAATAGATTCATCAAACAAAGAAGATCATAAAAAAACAAAACCTTAACACAAAACATCCAGGATTGTGGGACATCATGCAAAGTCCAAACCTAAGAATAATAGGCATAGAGGAAGATGAGGAAGCCCAGCTCAAAGGGGATGAAAACATGTTCAACAAAATCATCGAGGAAAACTTTCCCAATCTAGAGAAGGACATGCCCATGAAAGTACAAGAAGCGTAGCAAACACTAAATAGGCTGGACCGAACAAAAAAAAAAAAAAACCCTCAACATATAATAATCAAAACACCTACCATACAGAATAGAGAAAGAATATTAAGAGCAGCGAAGGAAAAAAGACAGGTAACATATAAAGGGAGACGTATCAAAATTACGCCTGATTTCTCCATGGAAATGCTCAAGGCTAGAAGGTCCTAGATAGATGTTCTACAAGTACTAAAAGTCCACGGATGCCAGCCCAGGCTACGATACCAAGCAAAACTCTCAATCACTATAGATGGACAAAACAAGATATTTAATGACAAAGTCAGATTTTCTCAATATGTATCTACAAATCCTGCCCCACAAGATTTGGAAGGAAAACTCTAACCCAAGGAAGTTAACTATGCTCACAAAGACTTAGGAAACAGATAATCACACTTCGCCAGAATCCAAGGGTAAAGAAGGAAAATAAATTCACAATACCACAGCCAAAAGCAAATCTAAATCAAACAAACATTTACAATCAATGGTCCTTACTCTCCCTCAACATTAATGGTTTAAACTCGCCTATAAAAAGTCACAGGCTAACAGAATACATACAAAAACAGAACTCATCCTTCTGTTGCATACAAGAAACACACCTAAGCTACAAGATAGACATTACCTCAGGGTAAAGGGCTGGAAAAAGATCTTCAATCAAAAGGACCCAAGAAGCAAGCAGGTGTGGCTACCCTAATATCTAACAAGTTAGACTTCAAACCAAAATTAATCAAAAGAGATGAAGATGATCATTTCATATTGTTTGCAGAGGAAATCCATCAACAAAAACTCTTGATTCTGAACATCCTCACCCCAAATACAAAGACACCCACATTCCTAAATGAAATGCTAATAAAACACAAAGCTCATATAAAACCTCACACATTTATAGTGGGAGACTTCAACACACCACTCTCACCACTAGACAGGACCACCTATCAGAAACTCATCAAAAGAACAAAAGAGCTAACAGAAGTTTTGTCTCAACTGGGTTTAACAGACATCTATGGAACATTTCATCTAAACAGAAAAGAATATACCTTCTTCTCTGGTCCACATGGAACCTTCTCTAAAATCGACCACATACTAGGTGGCATAACAAACCTCAACAGATACAAAAGAATTGAAATAGTCCCCAGTATCTTATAGACCACCATGCTTTAAAATTGGCATTTAACAACAACACAAATCACAGAAACCCTACAAACTCATGGAAACTGAACAATGTGCAATTGTACCACACCCGGGTCAAAGAAGAAATGAAGAAAGAAATTAAGGGTTTCCTAAAATTCAACGAGGAGGACACAACATATCAGAACCTATGCGACACCTTGAAAGCAGTGGTACGAGGGAAGTTCATTGCACTGAGTGCCCTTATGAAGAAAGCAAAGGATAGTCACAATAGAGAATTAACAGCACAACTGAAAGCCTTAGAACAAAAAGAGGCAACTCACCCTGTTGGAGTAGATGCCAGGAAATAGTCAATTTGAGGGCTGAAATCAATAAAACAGAAACAAGGAAAACAATACAAAAACTCAATGCAACAAAGAGTTGGTTTTTCAAGAAAATCAACAAGATAGACAAACCTTTAACCAGACTAATGAAAAATCAGAGGGAGATCATGAAATTAACAAAATCAGAAATGAAAAGGGGGTAATAACAACAGACACAGAGGAAATCCAGACAACTTTCAGGTCATACTTTGAAAACCTGTACTCTACAAAATTTGAAAATTAAAAGAAATGGACAAATTTTTGGATAGCTATTACTTACAAAATAAAACTAAGAACAGACAAACAACTTAAATAGACCTATAACCCACAATGAAATCGAAAGAGTAATCGAAAGCCTTCCAACCAAAAAAAAAAAAAAAAAAAGCCAAGGGCCAGATGGCTTTAGTGCAGAATTCTACCAGAAATTCAAAGAAGAGCTAATTCCAATACTACTCAAATTGTTTCGCACAATAGAGACAGAAGGCACATTACCAAACACTTTCTACAAGGCCACAATCACCTTGGTACCCAAGTCACACAAAGATACAACTAAGAAAGAAAACTACAGACCAATATCCCTGATGAACATCGATGCAAAAATACTCAATAAAATACTGGTAAACCGAATTCAAGAATACATCAGAGAAATCATCCAACATGACCAAACAGTCATCATCCCTGGAATGTAGAAATGGTTTAATATATAAAAATCTATCAACATGATCTACCATATAAACAAAATGAAAAAGAAAAACCCATATGATCATCTCCCTAGATGCTGAAAAAGCCTTTGAAAGAATTCCACACCCTTTCATGATAAAGGTCTTGGAGAGATAGGGATAACAGGAACATACCTAAACATAATAAAAGCAATATACAGTAAACCAACAGCCAACATCAAACTGAATGAAGAGAAGCTTAAGTCTATTCCTCTAAATACGGAACTAGACAAGTCTGTCCTCTCTCTCCATATCTCTTTATTATTGTACTTAAAGTTCTAGCTAAAGCTATAAGACAACAAAAGGAGCTCAAGGGGATCCAAATTGGAAAGGAAGAAGTCAAACTGTCTCTATTTGCAGATGGTATGATAGTTTACATAAGTGCCACAATAAACCCTACCAGGGAACTCCTACAGCTGATAATCACCTTCAGCAAACTAGCAGGATTCATGATAAACTCAAAAAAATCAGTAGCCCTACTTTATTCAGACAAGAAAGAGGCTGAGAAAGAAATCAGAGAAAGATCACCCTTTTCAATTGCCACAAACAACATAAAATATCTCAGGGTAACACTTATCAAACATGTGAAAGACCTATACAATAAGAACTTTGAGGCTTTAAGGAAAGAAAGTAGAGAAGATACCAGAAAATGGAAAAATCTGTCATGCTCTTGATTTGGAAGGATAAATATATAAAAAATGACAGTCTTGCCAAAAGCAATCTACAGATTCAATGCAATCCCCTTTAAAATCCCAGCACAATTCTTCACTGATATTGAAAAGAGAATAATCAATTTTGTATGGAAAAACAAAAGACGCAGGATAGCCAAAACAACCTTTTACAATAAAAAGTACTTCAGGAAGTATCACCCTCCCTGACTTTAAGCTCAAACAACCTTTTACAGGCACAAAAATAGACAGGTAGACCAATGGAATCGAATCAAAAACCCTGATATTAATCCACACATCTATGAACACCTGATTTTTGACAAAACTGCTAAAAGAATACAACGACGGAGAAACCATCCTCAACAAATCATGCTGGCACAATTGGATGATGGTGTGTAGAAGACTGCAGAAAGACCCATATGTATCGTCATGCACAAAACTCAAGTCTAAATAGGTCAAAGACCTCAACATAAATCCAGCCACACTGAACCTCTTAGAAGAGTAATTAGGTGGTACCCTAAAACAAATTTGTATAAGAGACCACTTCCTGAACATAACTCCAGTGGCACAGACACTGAGATCAACAATTAATAAGTGGAACTTCCTCAAACTTAGAAGGTTCTGTAAGGCAAATGACACAGTTGACAAGACCAAATGGCAGCCCTCAGACTGGGAAAAATTTTTTATCAATCCTATATCTGATAAACGGCTGATCTCCGAAATATACAAAGAACTCAAGAAACTAGTCAACAAAACACCAAATATCCCTATTAAAAATGGGGTACAAAATTGAAGAAAGAATTCTCTAGAGAGGAAATCAAAGAGGCTGAAAGACACTTAAGAAAGTGTTCAACATCCTTAGCTATCAGGGAAGTGCAAATGAAAACAACTTTGAGATACCATCTTACTCCTGCCATTATGGCTAAAATTAGAAACACCAATGACAACTTATGCTGGAGAAGATGTGGAGAAAGGGGAACACTCCTTCACTGCTGGTGGGAGTGCAAACTCGTACAGCCATTTTGGAGATCAGTATGGCGGTTCCTCAGGAAAATGGGAATTAGTTTACCACAGGACCCAGCAATTCCACTCTTAGGCATATACCCAAATGCCCCACATCCATGCAACAAAGACATGTGCTCAACTATGTTCATAGCAGCATTATTTGTAATAGCAAGAACCTGGAAGAAATCTAGATGCCCCTCATCTGAAGAATGGATAAAGAAGATGTAGCACATCTACACAATGGAATACTACTCTGCAGAAAAAATAACAGAATCTTGAAATTTGCAGGCAAGAGGATGGGACTGGAAGAATCCATCCTGAATGAGATAACCTAGTCACAAAAAGAGGAACAGTGTATGTACTAATTCATATATGGATATTATATGTAGAGCAAAGGATCACCAGCCTATAATGCACACCACTAGATGAACTGAGTAACAAGGTGTATTCTAAGACATTCATATATGGTCTCTCAAAAAAGGGGGGAGGGACAATTCCCCCAGAGCACATGGGAAATGGTTGGGGGGGTCAGTGAATGGAGAATGAACTAGGAGAAAGAGAAGGGGGAGAATAAAATATTTGTGATTGGATAGATTGGGTCAGGGTAAGATAGGGTGTGGACATAAAGGGGTAGCCATTATTGGTTTGAGAGAAAGCTGAACCTAAAGAAAGGTCTAGAGAACCAAAACACTGACTCCAACTAACAATACAAGCAACCATGGAAAGGCTACCATAAATGCCCTTCACAGATAATAAGATCATCAACTAAATTATGCACCATCATCAGCCCTCATCTAGTACCTGTGGGAAACAGAAGCAAACACCCACAGCCAAACACTGAGTCAAACTAGAATTCAGTGCAGAGAAAGGGGGCAAGACCAGGTTGCAGAAACACACAAAGACAGCTGACGTGAACAAGGAGGAGTTAATGCTCCCCCCATACTGATAGCTGGGAATCCAGCAAGGGACTGACTCAGACCCCCTGAATATGGGTCTCAGCTACAAGGACTGAGCAGTCTGGGGGACCTCAGACAGTAGAAACAGGATATATTCCTGGTTCACAAAAGGACCTTGTGGACACATCCCACATGGAGGGATACCCCCTTAACCTAGAGACTGGAGAGAAGTCCTAGTCCCTACTTCAAAATACTTGACAGATTTATATGACTCAACCTGGATAGCATAGCCCTACAAGTGGAAGGGGGATGGGTGGAATAGAGGGGAGGGTTTCCAGGATGCATGTCAGAGGGCAAAGAGGGTAAGACGCAGGGAGGGAGGGAGGAAAGGAGAGTTGGAGGGAGAAGGGGAGGGAGGAAGGGACAGGAAACTGAGATATACATTTAAAATTTTTACATTATATTATTAATAAAAAAGAAAAAATTACAGCTAATGAAATAAATAAGTAATAATACATTTCTTAGCATGTAAATAATTTGTCATCTCTATTGTGGTTAATTCATTTTTTTTCATTAGTGTTTTCAATTATATTTATAGGTAAGCTGCTCTATGGCAGTGCCACCATCATTCTGTAGTTCTAAGTAAATCTCCCTCTAAATTTGTGGAAAACTTTGAAAGACAAATAGATGTTATATTAATGGAATTTAATATTTCCTTCGCGATATGAAAGGTCTTTTGGGAGACAGAAGAAAGTCATCATTACAAAAAGCAGAGTTAAAAAGTGGCAGGCGTTTCAGGAGAGAAACTTTTTTGTTAATCATTATGAATCCAGTGCTATGAAATTATCTTTATGAAATCCTATCATCATCTTAGAATGAGCTACCTACTTTGTGGACACTTCAAGAAATAGAATTATCGATTGGGGCAAAAGCATTAAAATTTCAGATGGGGAATTGTTCAAAAGCTATAGATATAGATTGCTCAAATAATTGAATAATTAAGACCTCATAAAAGGGAAGGAAAGTATAACGTTTATACAAGGACAAATAGGGGTGAAACAAAGGGGAACTTTTGTAGAGTTTAACTCTGAGTGCCATCTGTGGCCATTGAAGGACTTCAAATTGCTGACTAATGTTTTCAATATGTTGATTTATTTCACTTAGTCCTTGAGTATATGACGATTTGCATGGCTGGTGTAATGATATTCTGGGGCACTGTATAAATTCAAGATCATAGATGTCAGTGAGTAATATCTCTGCTAATGATGACACTATCAAAAGCATGTGTATCTGATTTACAGTGACATTGAAAGGACTTATTGTTGGATAATGACACACTACTTAATGTAAAAGAGAGGGGGAGAGAAAAGTTAATGTATGTCTGTGCAGGTTTTACAGCTCAAAGATAACTCATATGAATGCTAGTCATAATAACTAGTACCCAGCAGTTTGGTATGTATTAAAAGGTTTAAGTTAGTAACTCATAAATCTAATGATTTTCTTTGATGCTAGGAAGCCCAATTGACACAATAAAATGAAATCCAAAGCTCACAAGAATGATTCATTACATGCAAGAAAATCTACAAATTGATGAAGACAGATGTGTCAACAGTAAGAGCTATTACAGAGGGCTTAGATTGAATGGCCTGCACCCACATGGTAATTCATAGATATCTGTAAATCATTTCATGGGGAATTGGTGATCTATTTAGCTATTGTGGGTACTGCCCACAATTACAAAGAAACCTCCTACAGAGAAATTAGAAAAAAAAAACAAGAATTGTTTTTCCAGTTCCTTGAATAGAAATACAGATTGAGAGTAATAACAAAAATATTTTCAATTTTGGAGCAAAAGAAATATAGTTGTCTCATTATTTGTGCTGTTTTATATGACAAAAACAATAAAGTAAATAAAGTAATATAGTTTTCTTTTACAAGGTGACACTAAATAATAATATGATTTTTTTTATTCAGAAAGAGAGCACCTTTTCAGAAAAGGAATAAACACATCTTATATTATAAACAATTGCATTGGTGATAAATGTCTGCTGGTTGTAAACAAACCATGGATTATGCCACATCCTCTAAACATGGAAGAACCACTTCATCTTTATGCATACAGTATGTATATTTTAAGCAAATTAAATTATAATAACTTATCTGTATAGACTTAGTATCACAATGGTATGATTGAAGAATGCTTGTTGCTGAAAAGATTTTGAATGACAATTAGTGCAAAGAGTTAATGGGCACTTAAGGAATATGCTAAGAATCATTTGAAATAATTGAATTCAAAATAATATGATGTTTCTCATATTTCCTACTAAACCATCAAACAAAGGTTGATAACAAGGTGTAATGGCTTGTCTTTTGAAGGCGCAGCATCACACCATGGAAAATGCAAAATACTATATTGTTTTAAGATTTCCTGGAAAGGGAGAGTTTCATAAATCTAATAGATGTTTCTTGTGGTATAGAAATGAGTGAAGAGCAGCAAATATATTAAAAACATAAACCTCTTACCTGCCTTTTTCACTTTGGAGAAAAAAACAACTATTCTCTTATTATATCTACTAATACCCTTCCCTCTGTAATACCTTCACCATGTACATACTCAACCTAACAATATACTTGTCAACTGATCAAATTGCATCCCTCTTCTGAAACAGTGTGATTATTTCTTCCTGCTAAAGGGAAATATCCAAGTATTTTACCACTAATATCACATGATGTACTAATATTCCTTTTTTAGGCAAAAGCAAGGAATGCCTGCCCTCCAGTCCACAACATCTCAAGAGATATGATCTAATCAAATTCACTCCTGGGAATCAATGAAAGTATACAATCCTCTAACTCTCAGCAATGAAATCTACAACTGTGCCTTGAAAAACTGTTTATCCAGTATGTCTGCCTCACAACATTCTTTTAGATATTATGTTAGGAAGGTATAGGTGTGTCTGTGTGCATATATATATTTATGTTTGCATGGATGCCATGGCAGGCCAGAAGACAGTTCCATGTGTCAAAGAGCCATTGTTACAGGCATTTGTGAGCTGCAGGAGTAGATGTTTCAATTCTAATTCTGGTCCTCATGATCAAGCTGCAAGTGTTTTACTCATCGTTTCTATAGTGTTTCATGTTTTATATCACCTCTCCACTGTATTCTTCTCCTGTATTTTTTGCTGTCACTTCCATTTTCTGCCTAGCAGATATTCAAAAAACTGTCTGAAAGAAACAGGTTTCATAAACTGACAAAGACAAATTAATTAAGCTATTGGCATCACTATGGTTCATATTCTAAAAAAAAGGCAATCCTTTTTATATTAAATGACACAAAAGATAATAACATGTTTTCACAGTACTCTAGTATCATTTCATTCAAGATTTAGCTCAATATTTACTGAGTTGATTCTAATTGTTAACATGTTTCCTTGACTCTATGACCACTTGATAAATAACTGAGAACCTTTCATCTCTCTTGCATGCATAAAGGGACAGTGCATTCACAATAAATGACATTTATTCAGTAAGGTTGTTACCATCTGTAAGTGTGAATACAAACTAGTAACTTCTATAATCTTCTGTCGCTATTGCTTTCCATTGGTTTTAAGGTTAGAAGAATTACTTCATTTTTATTCTTACACAGAGTAGATATTATGAAAAAAAAAGTTCATCAAAAAAGGTCATTTTTATAAAGTGTATCTCACTGAAAGCATGGGGACTAAAATATGAATCAATGTTACCTGAAAACATTTTTTTTATTTTAAATCAAATAGAATATTTGTAAGCTTCTGAAGACGCAAAGATAAAGAGAAAATGGTATATTCTTTAGAAGCCTGTAACTGTATAAGCATTGCAGCGCCATAAGAATCAAATCATTATAATATTTTAAATATATTTATATAAAGTACAATGGGAGGTACTTTCAGTTTTAACTTAGACACATAAAGGAACCTATAATTCATTAGTTGCATCCTTATAAGAAATATTTAAAGTGACTGAAATAAATGAATTTAACTGAAAATAACTGAATTATATAATTGATCCATATTACCTGGAGACAGGGTCATCAACACAAACACCCCACCACTGAGATTCATGGAGGCAGAATAGAACCTTGTAAAAGCACATACCTGTAATTTAAAAAAAGTTACTAAGGCTGAATTTAAAAATATTTGAATGAAAAGCTGTGATTCAATAGCTATAAGGAGCTTTAATATGCTAAGCTTGAGTAGAACACATTCATGTGCTAATGGTGAGTTCCATAAGTATTACCAATGTGGAAAATGCAATCTGGTCTACTATACAAAACACTATGCTGCCATGGAAAGAAGGTCACTAGAAACTAAATATCTTATTAAGGGTGAATGGATAAACAAACTGTGACTATCATTCAACAAAAGGAGAAGGGGAATAAAAGAACACTGGTCAATGTAATGAAACTTTGATGCTTATGAAAATTAGTGAAATATGAAACTAAATGAATTAAATTGTAGCAGGAGACTACCTCTAGGATAATATCTAACTTACAGGGTCTTATGATATGGTTAGCTTAGACAGTGAACATGAGCTCTGAAATCTTTTCAGGATTAAAAGCTAAATTGAGAGAGTACCAAGTGTAGTCTTTGATGGGAATGGACAGAGATGTATGATGTGGTTAGAGGAGAGTAGTTCACTAAAGCCTGATACTATTCCATAACAGTGGAGGTACTAGAAAGAGAATTCTTAAGTTAACAAACTTTTGAAAAGAATGTCATTTGGGAGCACCTGATGAATCATATGAAGGAGTTTTATTCTTGAAAAATCTACAAATAAGACAGTGAAAGCACATCACATACTGAGAAATAAAATATGAGATCAAAGCTAAGGGTTGTCTCGCTGAAAAGTTGATTTAGGATGCCCCCCTGGAATCCAGACCATTAAAGGTGTTGGTTTGATTATAATTAACAAAAACCAACGGCCAGTATATCATGATCCATAGATCACTCAGATACCTATGTGTAGAACCAAGAACAAACAAAAATCTCAACAAATATGACTAAGACCACCACATGACAGCACTTTATTTTTAAAAGAAAAATTAATGCGAACAAAATAGTATTGAATGACATTGGTTCACTTTGTAAATTCAAAGAACTTGGTTAGTTAGAAAAGAGAAAGTTTGACAGTAGAACCTAGAGAGAAGAAATTACAAAAGAAAAGGGAACAACTTATGATAAGTTGATTCTATCTCAAAAACAGGAAAGGGTAAATGTCAGTATTTAAAAAAGTAATGACAAATCTTTACTAGAAGTGAGTGTGCTGACTGTAGACTGCATTGGCTGAAGAAAATTTTTCTTCTTTTTTTACTTTTTCCTTTTATATTATCTGAGATGGCAAATGAACATGATTGAAAGTAGGCTAGTGAGTTGGAAAGCATCATATACTACCTTAAATGTCAAGAGGCTAGATGATCAGGAAAACCAAACAAAATTTACAAGAGACAATCCCCATAAAAAGCTGAATCTTCATCAGTTGTATGCAGGTCCTGACAAAATCCAACTATCAATTAACAGAACCACAGGGCATAACAATGTTTTGTTCATCACAGTATGCTGTATGTGATGCTAAGATTCTGCATTATAAAACATTCATTTATGAATATCTTTAAGATTATGCCCCATTAATGTTTGATAAATATGTATTCACTAATGTGCTTTGAGAAAAGACACAAAACCTTATAAATACTCATCAAACAAAATTAATCTGTTTGTTTAAATTGATGCAAAACTGAAAAAAAAGGTGAGGAAGATATATATTTGAAAGGTTGGCAAAACTGGAGTGATAAACTGCTTGTAGTGTTTTAGAGGCAAATACAATGAGGTATTTCAATAGATGAAAGTCATTAAAAATTTTCACCTCCCCCTAAAAAAATGATTAAAATATTAACATATAAACAACAGACTTCTAGCTGTCTACATTTGGATATCATGCTTTCAAAGACACTAGAACAGCACTGTACTTTAAGAATGTCATAAAGATAGGAACACTCCTCCACTGATAGTGGGAGTGCAAATTTCTACATACATTTTGGGGATCAATATGGCAGTTCTTCATGAAAATGGAAATCAATCTACCACAGGACCCACAAATTCCACTCTTAGGCATATACCCAAATGATCCACATACAAGCAACAAATACATGTGCTCAACTATGTTCATAGCAGCATTATTTGTAATAGCAAGAACCTGGAAGCAACCTAGATGCCCCTTAACTGAAGAATAGATAAAGAAGGTATGGCACATTTACACAATGGAATACTACTCTGTGGGGGTAAAAACCAACCAACCAAACAAACAAAAACAATGGTATCTTCAAATTCACAGGCAATTGGATGGGACTTGAAGAAACCATCCTGAATGAGGTAACCCAGTAACAAAATGAGGAACATGGTATGTACTCACTCATATATTGATTTTAGACATAGAGCAAAGGATCACCAACCTATAATTCACACCACCAGAGGACCTAGAATACAAGGAGGAATCTAAAAAATTCATACAAGCTCCCTCACAGAAGGAGAAAGGAACAAGATCTCCTGAGCATATTGGGAGTGGGTGCGGCATTTAGTGGAAAGGTAGCTAGGTGAAAAAGAAGGGGAGGAGAGGAAAGCATGTGGGACTAAATAAATAAATAAATAAAATCTTAATTAAATGTACAATTATATAAAATACTTAAAGTAAAGATGTGCAAGATGAGACAAAAAACTATTTTTATTGAAGCTTGTCCATGCCAAATAATAATAATAATAATAATAATAATAATAATAATAATAATAATAATAATAATAATAACCAAAGAGACAGGTTACCTGAACAAGGAGGAGCTAATGAGCCTCCATCAGACTGATAGCTGGGAATCCAGCATTTGACTGACTCAGACCCCCTGAACATGGAGGTCCCAGTTAGAAGGTCTTGGCAGTTTGTGGGACCCCTCCTTGAGGGCATCAACCTCCCTGTGGAGTGTGGAGTGAGGGGTGGAATGAGAGGGTGGTCAGTGGGTCATGGCAGGATGGGAGAGAGGGGACTGGGATCAATTTGTAAAGTAAGAAAAATAAACATATAATTAAAAAGAACATTGAACGCATTGTATGTAAGAATGACAAACAGTACAGCCTACCTAAAGATAACAGTCCACAGATCCTAGATAAAGGCTAGTGCCTTTCTAACCTCTGTATTATATGAATTCACTTCGGCAACTAGTTACTCATTATACACACAGTTCACTGGAAATACGGCATTAAGAGTTGACTACACATTGTTTCAAATAGGCACATAATCTAACAAGCAAGGGCTACATCAGGAAGACTTTTGTCCTCACATTTATAGTTAGCACATCTCAGGCACAGTACAAAAATCTGAAATAATAGCATAGGTTATTGTATAAGATATTTTATTCTAAGACAATGTAAATAAACATATAAGAGCCATCAAATATTAAAATATATTTGTATAATAGATTCATAAACTAAAACATAATATATGTTTATCTAAAAATACACACACACACATATATATATATTCATATATATATATATATATGTGTGTTCAAATGTTCAGAGTTCTGAGCACACTTAATTGCTTAAGGGACCTGCACACATGAATATTAAATTTTGGCAATTATGCTTCATTTAATATTTTTACAGACATATAAAAATAACCATTTCTAGCTAACGTTATTATTAAGTACTTCCAAATAGAGTTATTTTGCTTATAAGTCTGAACACACCTGAAGGTTCACAATTTTTTATAGATTTTAAGATGTGGCTTTAAAAGTAGAATAATAAGTAATGCAATGTTTATAAAGGAAAATGAAAAAAAACACATAAAAGGCAGTCAAAGAAACTATTGAGATGTGTGTTCATCTCATCAATGGAACTATCAGGCAAACAAGTGTATTATTGCTCGCTTCATTTTACATAACAGATTGTATAATGACATAGAGGCACTGGATCTAACAACTTACTATAGACAGTACCATGTGTCATGAGTGTCATTGCAGAGGAATGCCTTGGAGACTAAAGTGGTGGGTTTCTAACAATCATCCTCCCTCCACACTGTGAAGGGAGAGCAGGTAACTTCCTCAGTGAAAATTTCAATGATTATTCATTTGACATTAAATTTATTAACATTTTTACATAGTGAAAGTGTTTTAATGTTAGTACAAATTGTTCTTATAATAATTAACTGTCTCAAGCCATCATCTTAAAAATGTTAAAATATAAAAACCTTTTTCTCATGAGTATAAATTATGTATGCAGTAGCTGACACCAACACAAATTTTCTATTTGAGCTTTGGTTATTCAGAATTCCAACATATTTCAAAATGTTCCTATGAAATTTAAGACATTCTATACATTTAAAGAATATATATGATACAGGACCATACATCCAATATCATTCATGCACTGATAAATTTTGCAAACAAATCTTACACAATTTCATAGTAGTTCTTACAGGTTTATGGTTATGCTCAGTGTTAAACGTTGTGCCTGTATACTGAGCATGAATCTAGTCCTCCAAACATAATGCTCCATCTAAAGCATGAGTATTTGGATCAAACAGATACATTTGTGTTTTTATAGTTTTATTTAGAACTACTCTGAGTTGTAGAAAACCTTATTGAACTCATCTGCTACTATTCAAAATATAAAGAAGCTATAAACCTAAAGCATATTCCCAAGAAGGAACATAACTCTCTTAGAATAGAATCACCTCTCACATTTTGTGGATTGAATGTGACGTGTACACCTACATGTTTGATCATGTGTTCCACATGATCCACAATAGTGGCATTGTTTGAGAATGTAGTAGAATGTGATTTGAAGCCTAACTATTAATCAGAAGTGGGTAAAGAAGACAGTCCTGGCTGGATGGAAATCTCTACTTATGTTCATCACCTGAGCGTTCTGTATATTTGTCAACAGGGAGAAAGCACCTAGAGCACACATCCTCCATGCTATACCAGGATGCTCCCCTGTTAGCCACTGTGACTGTCCAGATGCAATGAACTGATTCCTTGAACAATGACCCTACAGCAATTGCTTCACTCTCACTCAATCTATTACAACAATGGATGAAATAAGCAAGTAAATCACCTGATAAGTTATTTTATTCTTAGCTTGATGATAGTTAGCTCCATGGAGTAGTTCATTTCATTTTTACAATTGATTTTAATTTTACAGTAGAATTTTGGATAATGGTTATAAAAGGGGAGGAGGAGGTTAACCTAGGAAATGGAGATTAAAAATGAAGTCTCTATCCAACCAATTATTCACAGATAATGCTGATATCCTCTAGCTTTGGTTCCTAAAATTCATACAATTTCATTACTTGTTATGAAAATCTGTGATTTTCGTTTTGTTAAAATTATTGCAAGCTAAAACTTGTCTAAAGGTAAGGAAATTTACTTCTAGGAAGAATTTGTTTGTCATCACTATGGCAATTAGAATAAATATGTCAAAATACCATGCTGATGTTATGAATAATCAATACCCAAAGCATAGTGGATTGTAGTTCTCTGCATCCATGTCACCATAGGATTCAGTCCTAAACATGACTGACAAGATAGCTATGAATTACTTTTATCAAAATTGTCTGGTTAGGTTGATAGGTTTGGACTATTGCTGCTGTTATTTCTATTAGTTATGTGAAGATAAATTTAATCATAATTTATTAAGATATATCCAGACTTTTATCCAGAGAAAATGGAAAAGTCTTCCAACTATCTCTTTCCGTCTGCCTAATTTAAGGTTTTTTGTTTATTTTTTATTTGTTTTTTGTTTTTATTTTGTAATTTTTAATGCACCATTATCTTCTTCCTGCCTGCTAACAATGGACTAAGTGCATATTTGGTCTGAAAATGTTTTCAACATCAGTGTATATTATGAGCAAAGTTTTGACTGAAGGACAGTGATCAATTAAGACTTCAGCATCAATTTGTTAGATGGATAAATAAAGAGTCATTAAACTTAATACATCCAACAGGAATATAAATAATATAATCATATGTATGATTATCTCCATTTCATGTTATTGGTTATTTTGACTTTTGTGATGCTTTATTGATGAAAGACTAAGCCTTACTGTATAAACAGAGGGACTTAAACTTGTGATACTGGCTCAGTTCTCCCTGTGCTGAGATGCCATATTTGTTTTGCCCCATTAACTACCACTGTTGTTTTGGAGTGTTTTGAGAGAGTTCTTTAAGGGAAAATTTTAATCTTACTTAAAACTCTTTCTTATGCAGAAAAGTCATAAGAAAATGTAAGAAATTGGACAGCCTAGATAATTTTAGATTCTCTGTAACTATATCTAATCCAGACTGAAAACATCTTTACTGGAAGTTTTATTTGAGAATAGTGTAAATGCAATATAATTTCAATGATTAACACTATTGATAATTCTCAATATTATGCAAAAATCCAGAAAACAGGTCATTCAAAATACAATTGAAGTTTTGTAAAACAAACATTAAAGACAATTTAAAGACTAAGTGTGTGCAAAATATCAAATAGCATATGAGTTTAAAAGAGTAATCACCTGTGCTGTGATAACATTTTGAAATGAAGTACTTTTCTTTTCATATAGTATATTCTGGGCATGGTTTCCCCTGTACCAACTCCTCCCATGTCTTTTTTATCTCCCCACCTCACAAAGCCCAGACCTCTTCATTTCTTTTAATAAAAAGCAAACAGTAAAATAAAAATAACCCAGAAGTAATAATTTCAAAATATTAAAAAAGACCACAAGAAACATACACATACAAACAAACCATCACCCCCATAAAGAAAACCATGAAAACACAAACTTAGAAACTTTAATGTACACATGAAAGACAAAAAAGCAAACAAAACAGAAAACAAACAAACAAAACAAAAGCAGCTTGAGGCAAGCAGTCTAGAAAGACACTGTTTGTGTATGGGTGTCTGTTGGTAGGCATCAGTCAGGCTTTGAGTGTGGTGACTACACCTAATAAGATTACACTGAAGAAAATGACTTTATTCCTTTGCCCATGGGTATCAATTGCAGATAGCTTCTCAGAGGTGGGGGCTGTGCTGCAATATGCAAGTTATCCAGGGTTTCTAATTTAAAGTTTATGTTAGAGACTTTTGCATCTGAGTCTATACTGATATTCATAAGGGCAGTCATTAATTTTAACATCTGCTTGAAGGCAAATATCTTTTTTTCTTTTGGGAAATATTAGAGTGCATTAAAACCTAAAGTACAGAAATAAAAATAGTTTCCAATGTGATATTTTTCAGTATTATTTTAATTTGTATTTCACTTAATTATTTAAATGACAAGGTTTTCTTTAGATGCAAGATTATCACAAGAACATTAGAATAGTCTCTGGGGCACAAGGTTGTATCAAACTATAAATTCAAATGTGACAATGTCCCCTTAATATTGAAAGCTGATTTCTGGCTGGAAATGAAGATGCAAATCTTGACACTATGCAGGGTTTTGCAAGTATTTGATTTGTGATAATTATTCTGTTTGCTATCCAACTTCTTCTATTTCCATAGAGTTACATGAAATAGTGGTTAACAGCTCTAGAGGAACTTATCTGGGAGAATAGATTGATAAATGAGACAGAAAAGAGTCTCATTTAATAGCCAACTTTATTTGGATACGCAAAAATTAATACTCTAAGAATAAGAAACCACATAAATAAGGTGTACAATCACAAGAGCAAGACATACATGACAAAACTCGACTTCAATAGAGGTATATAAAAAATAACACTAGCCAATTGTAGTGAATTATCTGAAGTAAACTCACTCCTATCCACTAGACTTGGGAGGAGCAGGATTAATGGGAGATGCCTTTCTGTAAAAATGTTTCTCTTACTGGTTAATGAATAAAGCACCGTTGGCCAATAGGAAAGCAAGATATGAGGGACTAGGATACAAGGAGGATAGAGCAAGTAAGGAGGAGTCAGCATATAGAGACTGCAGAGAACAGTGGTCCGGGCCTGCTCTCAGGTAAGATGAGACCATGTGCGAATACTTAGATTAATATAAATGGGTTAATCATAGAGACAGAGATAGCCGATAAGAAACTAGTAACTGGCCAACAGCATTGTATTAAATATAGAGTCTCAGCATGTTATTGGGGGCTGGCGTGCAGGTGGGACTGACTGGCAGGGAAAACATTCTCGTAACACAAAATAGCAAAATCTAAGAGCAATTCTGTGTTTTGGAGAAAATGAGGAAACATGATTGTTGTCCTGGTTTTTTTAGAATTTTTCTACAAGTGCTCAGAATCTCACAAGACTCCATTCTTGGAATGTGTTCCAACTGAGCTTTTGTTTCCCTTGTGGAAGTTGTCTTTGTTACTTCTACTTTAAAAATTAGTATTACAACTTTATAGATTTGAAAATATCATGGATAATTATTTCCTCATATGGAGAGTTGATCCTGACATAGTACTGAAGTTTAATAACTTTTCAGGAAATAGTATCTGAGAAACATCAGCTCTAAACATTTTTCACTATTTTATATTAGACATGAATTAGAAAACTTATCGAAAACTGCAGCAATGTATTTATAAATATGTTTTGACATATTCTTTAAACCCATTTCCATCCCTTTTCCTTTTTTATTTTTTTCCTCTTCTTTTCTTCCCTCCCTCCATCTCTCTTTTTTCCCTCTTTCCATATCTTCTTTTCTTATTTCAAAAGGGCAAACCTGGTGAGCCATCGACATGCAAAGACCAATACTATACGTTCTTGGAACTCAAACTCACAAATTTTTCCTATGCTGTATATCCTGGACTTTGCTGTAGTCCTCAACTTACTCTCCAGTGTAGTCCATATCCTGGGTCAGCTCTTAAAACATGTCACTTAAGAGATGGGAACACTTCTTCACTGCTGGTGGGAATGCAAACTTGTACAATCACTTTGGAAATCAGTATGGCAGTTTTTTGGGATAGTGAGAATCAGTCTATCCAGCAATTCCAGTCTTTTTTTTCAATTTATAACAAACTATAATTGAACTGGGTTCACATTTCACAAAACTTAAAATATTATAAAGGTATACATTGTACCTGAAAATTTGTAAATTATATTTTTTCCAAAAAATGCTAAATTACAAAGTAATGAGCATGTTCACCAATAAAATCATAATTATTGCTTCATGTATGAAGTCTATAAAATAAAACAACACAGATAAGGCCAGGTACTGTAGCAGGACTCGCTCCCAATTCATGACATGGAGGTTTCTTATTAGTTATGACTATTCAGCTTATCTTAGCTCTTATTTTAATCAGTTTATTTTTGCCTAGAGACAGGAGAGAAGTCCTAGTCCCTACTTCAAATGACTTGACAGATTTACATGACCCCACCTGGATAGCATAGCCCTACATGAGAAATGGGGGTGGGGGGATGGGAGGGGAGGGTGGTCAAGGTGCATGTGAGAGGGGAATGAGGGTAAGTGGGAGGGGGGAAGGGGGAGGGAGGGAGAGGAAAGTGGAATCGACATGTAAATTCTTTAATTATATTATTAATAAAAAAAGATTGTTCAAAAAAATGTCAAAATAATTCCACTCTTAAGCATATACCCAAAGGATGCATATTTATATCACGAGGTCATATGTTCAACTATGTTCATAGCATTATTATTTGTAATAGCCAGAACCTGAAATCAATCTAGATGTCCCTCAACTAAAGAATGGGTAAAGAAAATGTGGTACATTTACACAATGAACTACTATGCATAGGAAAGATGAAAATAAATAACATCTTGATATTCACAGGGAAATGGATGAAACTAGAAGAAACCATCCTGAGTGAGGTAACCCAGACATAGAAAGAAAAATATAGTATGTACTCACTTATAAGTGGATATAAAGACACAGAGTAAAGGATCACCAGCCTACAATCCACAACCCCAGAGATGCTAGGAAACAAGGAGAACCCTAAGACAGATACACATGTACCTCCTGAGAAGGGGAAAGGGACAAGATCTCCTGAGTAAATTGGGAGCACAGGGGGATGAGGGAGGGAGGGAGGGAGGGAGGGAAGGACGGAGGGAGGGAGGGAGGGAGGAAAAAGAGGAGGAGAGAAGGTGAAATCAGAGGAAAACGTGAGAGATCAGGAAGGTCAAGTTGGGGGAAGAACAGAGAAGAAGAGCAAGGAAAGAGATACCTTAATAGAGGAAGCCATCATGGGTTTAAAGAGAAAGCTGGCACTAGTGAAATCTCCAGGGATCTACAAGGAACACCCCAAAGAAAAGAATCTTTCATTTCTTATAACTGGATTATCTCCTAATAAAGATAATAAATAAAGCTAGTAGGAATTAAGCTGAATTCTTCCATGAAATAGCTAAAATTTTTCTTCCAACTTTGTAAGTATCCATATGTACTAAATTTAAAATACAATGTCAATGATAATCTCTTAATGTTTGCAACATTTATATACCTGTTTGAATGAATAATATATGTATATATATGTATATATATGTGTGTATGTATGCATATATATATATATATGTATATATATATATCCATAGGTATAATTACAAAAATAATTACATTACATTATATTATCAGTGGGCACTCTAACTTTATGTTGCTATCAGCTCTGTGAGAGTGACCAGATTGACAAACAAAGTGAATATAATTAGAAATCTAAATGGACCTCTGCCACTTTTATGGCTAATATCACTAAGATGTCTTTTGAATCCTTGTCTAGTATCCTTGCAGATATAAGAACTCTAATTATAACCATTAAGAAATCTGTGTTGCATATAATGACTACATTCTCACAGGTCAATACTACTGAAGAATCTCTGAATACAAAATTACAGCTTCCCATAATGACTATAACCAAACTCTCAGCTATGAAGTCAGTAACCTCCCTCTAAATAAACTGCTCATTGTATGTCAGGGGAGATTTTATAGGTAAATGACTGTAGTAGAACCTCCAGTCAAACCACTTATAAAAATAGCTGTAATGACATCAAATGAAATATCCAGACAATGAAAATTTATGTAGGTATCATTAGTACATTTCTGTAATGTTATTCCTTTTATATGTATTGAAAAAACTCCACTTGCAAACATTAAATGAGAATTTTCATTTTCCTTATATACAACTCTACACAAAAGCTAACTTTTCATAAAACTGCTTTCTTCCATTGTTTCTCATTACCCTTCGCTACCCCTACCTGTAGACATGAAGCAGACATTTGAAAGACCTCCATAAAATTTGAATTCCCTATTTTACCACTGAGATACTACTACTAAAAAAAATAATTTTTTCTTGTGGCTTGATGGTATAAATTTATGCTGTAATTGACATAAGGTTATCATTAATTCAATTTTACTATATTTAAATAAATTATGTTAGATGTATACTATTAAGGCTTCATGAATTCTAAGCAATCTATAAAATTTATAGTTTTTCCAATATGGACAAATAATATTTCTTATGACAGGAGGCATAGTTATGATGAAATTCATTTTATCAATTTGGGACTATTTCAGAAATTATTCAATCTATTTTTATCAGGAGAAATTTAATACTTAAAATCGGTTAAAAATCTTAGTAAAGAGCCAAACAAGATCTTTGTGAGAAATCAGATATCCACAATAATAAGATCCATGCCTAGGACAAGAGAGACAACAGAAGGGACCTAGTGATGGATGTCCAAGACCTTCCATCTGTGATGAGTTGGAATTAGGCCAGGTCTGCTGTATGAGAGGGCAGACCAAGGTAGGGGGCAGGAGGGAAGCCAAGACACTGTCACAATTGGTATAAAAGTAGAGTTTCATTAACTTGGAGTTTTCCAGGTTGTAGTGGGAGTGTTACTGCCTAAGTAATTTCCTGCACCCATTTTTAAAAAATAAACCCAGTGGTGATGTTCATGTTAAAAGTTCTTAAAAGGGGAAATGCTGGATGGAGTTCTCATGCAAGCAGAGAGCATTCTTGGAGGTAAGGTGAATTGTAAGAGGACGTTTTTCCTCCTAAAAAGGAAAATACTTGTTAACGGAGCCCTAGACTCTGATATTATGCTTACTATTCAGGGATACAATTTGATCTCACTGTTACTGACATTAAATCTCTATGACTATGGCATGAATAGACAACACAGTTGTTATTTTTCGATGCTCTGTTGTTACCCATCCAGCGCTTTGAAAGACCAATCCCACATTTACAGTTCTAAAACCTTTAAATCATTTCATTTTCATTATAAAATAACAATTAACTATTGAATACTTCCTTTTACTCTGTCATTCCTCTAATGAGTATATTTTCTAATAAACTAATGAAGCCTAGCACCTTCCTTATGTTTATTTCAAAGCTTCTCGGCTATATTGAACTTATTGTACAAAGTCATACCCAGGAATTAAGAAATTCACTAATAAAATATAGAAAAGAGATACCATAATATTTTAAATATGTTTAAAATTGTTACTGGATGACACTCATAGCTATTCCTGGTAACATGCTATTATGTTGAGCCCATGAGCCAGTGTTTAGGCATGCCTGATAACTACAGAATTCTAATTGGAAATGCTAGTTCTAGACACTTTCCAATTACTTTGTGACCAAAAATTTTGTTTTAAATTTCAATACCGAATATCAAATGCCAATGTTAAAGAAAAGTCAACTCTCAATGCCCCCAAATTCCTACCTCACATAGTCAAAAATGTATCCCAACTGACACTGTGATTCAACCCTACACCAGTAATTGTAACTGTGTCCAAATCCCATGCTCAAATCAGTTAATACTCCCAGAGACATTTTCAATGGACTTATTAAAATTTTGTTGCATATTTCACATTTACAATGGAATACTTTCTTCTTAAATGTTCATTTTATAAACATTTGTTTTACCTAATGGATTTTTTTGTTTATCATGGAATAAGATATTATTAAGCCACATTACTAATCATATTACAAACCTTACTATATTTTGTAACTCTTACTATATTTTTTTCAAAAACATTACAGGTACTTATCACCATGTATTTAAAAGGGGTTAAATTGATATGAAAAAGGGATAAAATAAAGAATAATTTATGCCTACCTTTTATAAAAGCAAATCAATGTTCTTTTCATGATAGTCTAAATTTTGGTATCAATATATTTTCAAATATCTATTCAAAACCACTAACAATATCTGTATTCTTATCAATATATAAAAATCTAAGATACCAATACTTACAATCTCAGAAATCTTGCTTCCAAATATAAAACCATGACAAAAAAAAAGCAATTTTAAGAGGTACAGTACTGTGTACTTCCTCATTTAGCAACCTAAATGATTCATTCTTATATCCCTTGCAATGCTATCCTTTATACCTACATGCAATGACAGAGTCTAAAGCTGGTGCTGTCCTATTTATGTACATGTCTGAACTAACTGATATATTACCTGAGGTTCCTCCATCTAGTGTACACATGCAGTCTTCACTCAGTCACTATGGTCACAACTTCAAGTTAATGATCAATTGCTGCTGTAGAGGCAGCTTCTTTACCACACAGACTCAGTGATTGATAGACTCCTTCGAAATCATCACATTCACAGTGACCATGTGACACTGTGATATGTCTGTGGCTGCTGTTTCCTAGACTTGATGCTTGAGGGTGTAAATCTATATTTGTCTGAGCTTTCTGTTGAAACGTTTTTCTTCCCTTTATGATGTTTGTCAGTGCTAATTCCACAAAGAAAAGAAAAAGCTTATCCCACCAACTATCATCAATCATCTCCATCTCAATACTACTGAACTGTCAAGAGTTTATCTCTAATCTCTATGCATCTTGTATGGCGCATATACTATCCCCCAAAGAAGCCTCACTAATTACATTTGCTTTTGATTCTATTATGATTTTCTATTATCAGCAAATATTCTATGGTGTCACACAAGCAATAAATGTACACTAGCAATTGTTCTGATACGGATTCATTCATAAAGTTCATTGAATCAAAAGAATTTTTCATGTATCTATATTTCTTTTTATTGTAGAAAATTGGTGCTATATAGGAAATATTTTGAAAGAAACCACAATTATAAATATGGCCTGTAAATAACTATAGCTTATTTAGCCATAAAATAAATACGTGTTTGTTTTTGTAAAATTGTGTTGACAATATATATGATGGAGATATTTTAAGAATTGTTTTAATTTGTATTTATTTGTTTTAAAATTTTCATTTGTATGACTGTTAAATTTTTTTTCTACTCTTTATAATGTTCCTCCAACTTCCACAAATTACTCCATTTCACAGCCCATTTGAACTTCATGCCCTAATTTTATTTTTGTGGAGTAATTCAGTAAGTCCAATTAATAATTCCCCTACATGCACTGTTGCATGGTCATACACACCTGCATGGGCATTCATTAGCTGTCTATGATATATTTTTCTAAATGTACTGATGTGAAAGTTTAAAAGACTAACATTAAGTAGAACAGTGATAAAGTAAATTTTAAAAGAACTGGTAAGTGAGAAAATCTCATAAAGGATTATCATCAACATGGCTGAATAAACAAGACCTAAGCAGCACCAATAGACATAATAATATGGGTGCAATAAAGCTCAGGAGGCTTCAACCTACACAAAGAACTATAGGCAGGCAATTAATGAATCCTGATGGATGGGGAAATAGACTTCCTCATGAATATGTGCACAAATTGGTTCATCTCATCAATAGAAAATGGTCATTCCTGAAAGATATGTAATGTCATTCTGTAAATATGTTTCTCTTATTGGTTAATGAATAAAGCACTTTTGGCCAATAGGAAAGCAAGATAGGCAGGACTAGAAGAAAAGGAAGATTCTGAAAGGAGTAGGAAGGATATATGAGATGGAGGACGGAGAGAGAAGAACACGAGCCCCTCTCTCCAGTAAGATAAGACCACATGGAAATACTTAGATTAATAGAAATGGGTTAATATTTAAGACTGATCTAGCCAATAAGAAATCAGTAACTGGCCAACAGCTTTATATCCAATAGAGTGTCTCTGTGTGTTATTTGGGGCTGTCATGGCAGTGGGACCAGACCAGCAGGAAAACAACTCATAACATAAAAAACTACTCCTAACACATATGTATAGAAGTAACATTATACAGATTGTGCAAATGTTATCTATTTACATATTTATGAATATTTTTACAAATTTACAAATATGTATACACATATATTTGTGTGCCAACAATTAAAAAAAGAGGCCATTTATTTGAAAGAGAACAAAAAAGCAGGAGTATATGACAGTGTTGGAAGTGAGGAAAAGAAAAGTGAAGGGAAGAAAAACCATGAACTTAAAAAACTTTTTAAAGAACCACAATATTGTCAAATATGGCACAATAACTGAGGGTGAAATAGGGGCACAAATACTTTGACAGAGGCAAAAGCTTCCTAACTTGAGTTAAAACATGCACAACCATAGGAAAACCATCCTTGGTATTGAAATCTTAGTCAATGCTCAGTGCTAATGAAGTCATGGATTTTGGAAGAGACCCTACATTCATCACTTTACTAAGCAGTATAATCCCTTACAATAATTTAAACATATCTGCAGTTGAAGATGCCCTTATTACTCTCAAGCAAAATCATAGCCAACCAAAATGCAGAACCCAAGTCTCAATGAATACATCTACAAAAGACTCCCTTACTTCAGGCTCAAAATTACAAAGAGGAAGCTAAAAGATTATGTGACCTACCATAGCTTAGATGGTTAGTTGAAGTCATTCTTGTTGGTCTCTGGACATTCCCCTAGTATTTCTCTTTAAACCTATAATGGCTCCCTCTATTATGGTATCTCTTTTCTTGCTCTCTTCTATTCTTCCCCCAACTCAATATTCTTGCTCCCTCATGTTCTCTTCTCCACTCCTCTTCTCCCCTTCTCTTTCGCCTAATTCCCTCTCCCTTCACCGCTTCCTGCTCCCAAATTGCTCAGGAGATCTTGTCCTTTTCCCTTTCTTAGAGAGAGCACGTATGTCTCTCTAGAGTCCTCCTTGTTTCCTAGCGTCTTTGGCAGTGGGGACTGTAGACTGGTGATCCTTTGCTATATCTCTAAAATCCATATGTGAGGGAGTACACAGCATGTTAGCCTTTTTGTGAATGGGTTACCTCACTCCGGTTGGTTTCTTCCAGTTCCATCCATTTGCCTCAGAATTTCATGATGTCATTTTTTTTCTATTGACTAATATTTCATTGTGTAAATGTACCACATGTGCTCTTATTTTTCTGTTTTCTGTCTTACTTCTAACTTCTCCATGCTTCTTCTTCCTTTAGCTTCTTCTCCATTCTAGTCTCTCCTATTTTTTCCCCTATTGCTCTGTGGTACTGTAAAAGTTTCCAATGGATATACACCTAAAACAAGCAGTCCTCCAGCTCTAGACAGGTGCAGGGCTGGAGTTTCTCAGGGTCATTGAAACAGTTACACAACACAGGAATTGTCAGTCTTTATGGTTCAAGGTGGAAGTGGCTAAATCTACAAGAACTACAGGAAAAGGCAGGTTAACTAAAAGTAAAAGAGACTAATTTACTAGGGGAATTTAAAAGTGGAACACATGTGATTTGTTACTTTCTTTAATGGGACTAAGCAAATAAACTAAAAGTCATAAAGAGTGAAAAACTAGAGCAAGGATATCATCTTTAAGGATATGCTTTAAGGTTATTGTGAGGTTAGCTCAGAATAGCACTTTACTATCTGTTGGCAGAGTAAATCCAGGACATTTTTGTTCTCTTTCTCTCTGAGAGCTATGGTTCAACAACTTTAAACATGCTGTAATTCTTATCATTATCATTGGGCATCTGTGGATGGCTTAATTGAGGTCTTTTTGCCTGGAAACTAGCATTGAGTAACTGTCTGCTAAGAAAGATAATTGCAGGGGGGATGATTTCTAAGTTCATACACAGACCTTGTTGGGAGAGTAAGGGTATTGACTGTTACTACTTTCTTGTTAGAATTGTGTACTGCTGAGGAGAGTCATCAAATATAGCAATGCATAGGGGAAAATGTGCACAGTAATTGATTAATACTACTGGGTTTTATGGATTGAATCCCACCATGGAAGAGGAGTGCAATGGCTTCATGGGAAATTTACAGTAAAGTTCGTGACTATTCATAAAGCAAGTATTCCCACCACCCTGAATGTGGGCCTCCTTCATCAGAGTGTGTGATCAACGTGGGTTAGTGCTATTATTTTGTCATCTGAGTTCTTACTGCATGATTCTTCAGTCTATAGCAGACTCATATTTTTATTGTAGCATTTAAAATATCATGACAATGTTTTGGAAGAAATATTGCACTTAAGTAATTAAACTGTTGTAGCAGATATCACTTTACAAATTGTGACTTCTTCTAATGTGATTATTTTTTATTACTTTTGATTATTGCTTTTAGTATAGTAGTATCTCCTGCATTTGGTTTTGCATCAGTTACATGTGATCAATCACACACTTATGTAATGCTAAAATTTACCAATTTCATAAGAATCTAAATATAAAACCAAATATGAATATATTGCTTATTTTTTGCAATGATTTGTGTTTATGTATATATTGCCTATCTGTGAGTGTGTGTCTATTACATATGGTAGGGAATTCTGGGGTGGTCAGAGGAGGATGCCAGATCTCCTGAAAGAGATTGCAAGCTGCTTGATATGTGTACTGGTAACCAAACTTGGATTTTCTAGAAGGGCAACAAGCACTACTAATTGCTAGATCATCTTTCTATCCATCCCCATATTTCTCATTCATGAAAGTTTCATAGAATACATAGAGCTATTTCATAAGCCTCGCTATTTTAGATGAACTATTGATAGTTAAATGTTGCTAAGCAACATGAAATAAACTTCATTACCAATATCCCTACTATTTATGAGCCTTGATATTTAGACTTTCCAGGATGTAGAACTCTGAATTCAAACCAAGGTTTCCCTTCATTTTAAGAGTATGAGTCTAGTAATTTACTATATTGGCATACGGTTTATAAAGGATTAAGTAGTTTCATAGAACCTAAAGCAAAAAGTAACATAGTTTACAGTGGTGAATGAGATGGAACATAAAACTACTGATATTTGAAAAAATTATATGATATTCAGGGTGAATTAATTGTTTATGCTTATATTCATCAGATAGTATGAGCCTACATTAAATATGTAGAAAATAAATGTAGGGTAATATATATATAATTCATATAATTAATATATATTGATTGCTGTTACATACATGTATGTATATGCATATATATGTAAAATACAAAATATCAGGGAGTTTTCTGTGAGATTGTATCTCCTAGAAACATCAGATATTACCCCCATAAAGAAAGTCTCACCATTATGACTGTCTAAAAATGAGCTGAACAGGGACAAGAGCAATAGATATCCTAGAGAGGAATGAGATGGGAGTATGGCATAGCCCAGGAAACTTCAGTGCTATACAAACAACTGTAGGTGCATTCTTTTATGCTGAACCATTTTTGTAGATCCTGTCTCTATATGTATGAAACTGTCTAGAGAAATATTGTGCAATAATATAGAAAAACTTGTTTAAAAAATCACTATGGAATTAAGAGATGTAACAAAGGGAGCAAAAAAAGAAGGGAGAAAATTTACAAAAGACAAAGAAATATGATTATATCAGAAAATGGTTTAGATTTGCAAGGTGCTTAAATAGAGTTGGCTAACAACATTGTTTTATTTAATTTTATGCTGCTAGATTATAGAAAGATTATTTGACAGCAGTTAGGTCTTGGGATATCAAAAGAATACATATAGTATATTCAGAATAGTAAAAGAACAGACATGTAAGTTGGAAGTCAAGAAAGTACTATATATATATTCTACCTGGATAAGAGACGATAAGCTATTTCAATATTCTTTCTCTTTCAAATAAATCTCTTCCAAAAATGAAACAGATAAAGTTGCTCTTCAGTGGACTGCTGTAAAACCCATATATTAGATGTGTAAACATACTGGTGGAGAAGGAAATCATTTTATACCACATGATAAAATGTTGGATTTTTTGTCTCCTAGTTGTTAAAGTCTTCTTGGATTTGCTTTTATAAAAATTCCCACTGGATAGCACTATGATAAACCTCTGCTACCAGAAACATTTTACTATCTTCAAACATTAGTCCCTAAAGAGGGGATTCCCTCCCTAGAGAGCAAAGTGCAGATGATACTAGCAAGGCATATTTATCAGATTACAAACAGAACCATGTCACAGACTTTATACAATCACTAGTTACGTCTCAGTAAATACACAGAAGCAGCATTTTGATGTAGTGTCCCTAGTGCCTCCAGCAACATGTTACATCAGGGAGTGAAGAATTCAAATGCTAAGAATAACTGAGTATGCCAAATATTCAAACAACTTAATCAAATTGTCTTGTTACCTTTTCCTATTCATTAATATTATTAAATTTGAAGTTGCCCGCCATCAGAAGAGTTTGCAGAAAGTGAGTTAAGAAAAGAAATTGTAGAAATTATTTTACACTAATTACTCCAAGGATTAGTATGGAGGGAGAAGGTCAAGATATTACTAACTACAGAAATTTTACTTAAGACTTTGGCCTCATTAATATAACCTGGAGATTTTTTATCTACTCCCTCTGCTTATATAATTCATGCATTTGTTGTGCTTGTAAATATCTACTACATTGCTGTGCATGGCATATCCACCAAAGATTGTTTTGAACTGGTGATGAATTACCTTCATAGTTGGGGTCCAGTGGGAGCTTATCAGTGTGGAGTACCTACTTTAAGGTGCATAACTTGAGCACTGTCTCCATTCAATAATGCTTTTTATGTCATTATTCCCCAGGTGACATTTATCTTATGCCACTCATCTACACTTTAAGCTCCCTCATACCCTTTTTGCTCTCTTCAAATTCATAAAAATGACAAAATAAAGTATGCTTCTATGGTTTTCTCTATCATGTATGAGGTATTAACTATGCTTGTTATCATCTTTCCATAAGGTTTTTCATTGATCATTTGAGAATTTCACATCGTGAGCTTCAAACTCACTGACTTCCTCATCCTTCTTTGTTTGCTCCCCCTAAAGACCTCTCTCCCCCAATAAAAATATAATAGTAAAAAAAGAAAGAATGAAAGAAAGAAAGAAAGGAGAAAAACAAAGAGACAAAAGCAAATGTGTCTGATTTGAGTTGCCCATATACTTCATTGTAGCATGGTCAAACTCCCTGTGGTTGTTCCCTTAGAGAAAACTGAGCCCATGTATTGTGCAGGGGTACACTTCAGCATCCTTATACAATTTTTAAGACTGCACTTTGATGACCTCTGTCTGGGCAGTTTCTACATTTCTTATCCCTCATAGAAAAAAGCCTTTCAGTTTTTGTTTGTTTATTGTAGAGAGCAGGGGACCATTACAAAAACACATTTGTTTTGAGCATATGTTCAAAATTCAGAGAACAATTTACTATGGGGTGCCTGACACCAGTTGGTAATCTATAACACAACCTCTACAACAAAAGCTCTGGGAACATCATAGAATAGGAGACTTGAAAAATCTGAAGAGCCAGAAGGTAAAGATGAAACATCTGCTGATTGTGTCTTCTATATATAACTGGAGAGATGAAGCCAGAAAATCCTAAAAGCATGGTTGCCAACACAACCAATACAAACGACACTAGTTGAAATGCCAAAGTGGATGAGAGAATTTTCATTTGGTAGAGAAACACCAGCACCTCTAGAAGATATTAAGGCAATTGATGGTTACTGAGAGGAAAATCCAGTCTTCAGGAGAGAGCGCCCTCTGATGGAGTAGTCAATAATCACCAAACACTTGTTAGCAAAAGTGGTGATTTCAGCATGATTAATTAAAAAGAACAAGAGAGCATGAAAAAGAATGATAGATATAATGTGAGGGATTCAGTAGGGGAAATGGTACGAATAATTATTGATAGAGACAACATTGAACTTGAATAATTCTATAATCTACACATATGAAGTATTTAAATTGATGTAGAACATCTTATTTATTTAGATCTCATTTATGTCAGCAATATTTATAGTTCTAGTTTGAAGACTTCCAATGTAATTTTATATTCATTTTATATTCTATATATTATAGAGACAGTACAGAGCTGGAAATTTTGCTTTTTACTTTGAAAATTCCGATAATCTCTCCCATAATTAGATTAATTCTTTGATTTTGTGGGTTTATTAAATTATTGATATTCATGTGCCTTATTTAATGTTTGCCTTCCGCATTTCTCCAGTCATTTTTTTACAGTTTTTTTAACCTCCACACAAATGTAGCATCTGGAAACTAATACTCCATTTTATACCCCTATTAATTTGGCTATTTTATATATTTCATATGAAACTTGCAAGTAGCAGAGATTTTCATAAAATCTATGAATGTATTTGATAACAATGTATTATAGACTTAAACACTTGTTAAGAAGGGTATCTCTCAAGTTCAAAGCTCTGAGAGTAACTAAGTTAGTAAAGAGGACTCAACCAAAACTCTGTCATAGAGCACTTCCTCACCAAGCACAAGGCCCTAGAAGTAATTTTAAACCCTCAATATAATAAATAATGAATACATTTTTGATGGAATTCTCTTGCATTATTATGGATAATAAATGAAAGAGAGGGTGGTCATATCATAGTTAGTTCATAATTAGTGTTTCTAGTATAAAATATTTCCACTGACTATGCTATTATATTTCATGGAATAGAACAGACAAAAACTCACCTTCTTATGGTCAATTAGTCTTACATGTTCCTATGCTTTCATAAGCTTATTTGTAGAGTTCTTTTATAAATAGTATAGAGTATCTATTTCATAATACATATAAATAATTTATAAATAATATAGATTACCTACTTATATCAGTCTTTATAATAGGTGTTGTGGATGGGATTGATAAAGCTCTTGGTTTCAAGAAGCACGTATTTCATTATTGGAGTAAGTCATTGATAATAAGTTTTAATTGTTTGTTTGTTTTATATATATAAGCTTTCACTAGTTACTGGTGGCTGACTTTGTCCATGTAAACCAGGATGCCTACAAATTCATAGAGATCTGCCTGTCTTCAATTCTGAAGTACTCAGATTAAATGTTTACCACCACATAAATGTTCTTTTTATGGAAAAATAGAATGTATGTTATAAATTGAAAGGGCAGTGAGTTTCAAAACTTTATTAAATTATTATTCACCCTATATAAAAGAGTAGCATAATATCTTACAAAAAATGAAACTCCAGTAATAGTCTGGGCATTGGTGGCACACACCTTTAATCCCAGTACTAGGGGACAGAGGCAGGTGGATTTTCTTAATTCTGTGGACAGCCTGGTCTACAGAGCTAGTTCCAGGACAGGCTCCAAAGTAATACAAAGGAAAACCTGTCTCGAAATTTTATATATCACACACACACACACACACACACACACACACACACACACACACACACACATATATATATATATATAAAATCATACATATATATACACACAGATAGTTTCAATTTATACTATATGATGCATCAGCCACTATACTGTAGAAAATGTGGAGAAGATGGTGCTTGAAATGGGAAAATGACATGCAACTTTTTTAAATACATTTTTTAAAAATAATTTTGTTTCCTTGTTTTAAAAATACCAGCAGAAATTTGTAATCTTTGTTCTAATTTCTCTCTAGCCCTTGTTATTCTTATTGGTCTCCCAGGAAGAATGAGCTGTTAAGCAGAGGTGAGGTGATTGGTGCAATGCTTTATGGAAGCCACAGGATAAAAAGAGCTATAGGCTATGACCTTATTACTTAATTATAAGAGAGCCATGCTTGAACCCATTCTCTAGTCAAGAAAGAGCCATATTTTATTCATTATTCTAGCTAGAATAGATAAAATTAATTTTTAAGAATCAGAGCCTAGCACCTAAGGGGATGGTACTCATAAATTTTTTACTCTCCATAAGGAATACTCATTGAATTCAGGTGCATTATTGTACACTACTTTATTAGAGACCCTCATGAATGAAAAATTAAAAAAACTAATCATTGCTCTGAGTGTGGATGTAGATGTGACTGCATATCTGTATGCTTGTATAAACTGTCTTCGTGTGTGTAAAATGGATTGGGGAGAAAAACTGGAGGGAATAAATGGTTCTTAGGGGAATTATATCACTAAAATTGTTTCCTTTGTAGAAAGCATTTGTCTACTTCTACACTGACATCCTCTTACATATCACTTCAGCAATCATTTTAGTTACATATGTTATTCAAAAACAAACATCCCAAGGTGAATTATCTTATTTTTAAAATGTCTATGATACAACACTCCTCTTTTTGTTACTTAGTGCATTCTCCCAACTCCATAAAATGGGAAGAAAGATGAAAATTCAAATAAAGATATGCATCACTTAATGTCTTTCAAAGTAAATTAGATGCAATATTTTGCTAAATGGGCACTTTGAGATGACATTTGGAATAAGTTTGCTTCCTGATTTCTCACTGAGGGTGAAACCATTTGTAGGAAAATGTACATTTTAATTAATATGCCTTTAATAAAATCTCCTTTTCAAAAATGGACCTCTGCCTGTTCTAAAGAGCTAGATAGAACAATCTGAAAGGTACATATAGAACTAGAAAAAAAGAAAGACATCTGCTTTATTAACATAGCATTTTAATTAGTTAATTTTTGTAGCTTAAAGATAAAATCTTGACTATTATATTTTATAATTGTCCTTAATTAAAATATTTGTGTTAGACATATTTGAAAATCAGATTGTTCTTTATATATACCACAATTTAAAAAAAATTGTAAAGACTGTGTATGTTTTAATGCAATGTTGTACCTTGGAATCTCCATTAAATTTTCTGAGACTTATAAAAAAGATTTCTATACAACTCATTTATAAGATTATATTGAGCCCTTTTAAGTAATACAATAGCATGTACAATACAGTTCCTATTATCATTTTGAAATATCAGAATTTCAAATTGAGAGAGGGAAAGATGCAAAAATGTCTCCTCTGCATTTTAAATGAAACAGAACAAAGGATTCACTAAATAGTGGAAGTCAAAAGAACTTTATATGTATAAAGTATATACAAACGTATATTTTCTGATACACATATATAGATATGAATACATGTTACATACATATATTACACATATACATTAGATATATGTTAACATTACTTTATATACACAATTTTTATTTTTGAAATTAAAAATTAAATACATTTCTCCTGTTCTTTGTCTGTCTACAAACCATCTATCTTTCAGCACTCTTCTTGAAATCCATGGCTTCTTTTTCACTTACTGTTCTTGCATGCGGTTATGTAAATGAATATACATATTTCTTAATATAACCTGTTCACCACATATATTATTTTGGCACTCGACAACAAATTGATTTTCTCTTCTCTGACGGTGTGGTCACCTATCATTCACCCAGCTTTCCTCAGTTCCCTATAGTTCTTTGAGAAGTGCTGATGCCTTGTGGGCCTTTCCCTTCTAGATTGGCATGTTCATCATAGTTATCTGTAGTGAGATACCCACCCTGCCTGCACCCGTGTGACTGACCAAACCCACTGGGGCATGGGCAAGTGTGCAGAGGTGAATTGTGGGAGCCTAGGTCTGGGGTCCTTGACCCCAGCTCTCTCTCTTGGTTCTGGTCAGGTCATGTAGAGCAACCTATGTGTGGATCCTTGTAGCAGGAATATGTAGATCATTGGTTTCTATTGTAAGTGACTTCTCACAGAATAAAATATATAACCCATGTTTTTTCTCCTCCCCTGTATCTTATTCTGTATAACATTAGTTATCCTTAATCATCTTTCATTAGAGCAACATGTTGGTGAGACTTCATGGGTAAAGCTTCTGGAGTTCCCAGGAGATAATCTCCTGCAAACTCTGATTCACTATCTCTTTTAATTTTCCAACTTCTTATGCAATGTTCCCTGAGCCTTAGGTGAAATATTCTTATGTCAAATTGGAATGGGTATTTACCTTTATATAGTCAGAAAGACCATCCTGAGGCCTGAAAGAACCACACAAGTCAACCTGAAAGTGATTTTGCCCACATTATGAGTAATCGATCTTGCCAAAATGAGAAACCTAATTGACATTGTTTGTATTGAATCATGAATTTGGAACATTTTTGAACATAAAATGTGATTTTGAGTGAAATTTTGAGGGGAAATTCATTTGATATTCACTGTTCAATTATTATAATGCTCAAATATTACAGATATAAAAGTCAGTATCTATCACACAATGACTGTCCTTTAGCATTGAACTTAAAAAGATCTATTATAAAGCTAAATAATAAAAGAAAATAGATAATATACCCCTTGTAGATAGAAGCCAAGTACTGTCATTTAAACTGTTAAGAGCAAGATAAAACAAAGAATTATATTTAAAATATATATCAGCAAATGTGTTCATGTATATGAAAGTATCCAAAAAATCTTGAATTAGGAAGACTTATACAAAAACAATTTTATATATGTGACAGAAATGAGTATAATTAGATTGTCCAGATGAAATAGTCACCTCACACATGAGCCCCGGGAAATCCATGCAAGAGTAGTGTACTATGCAATTTTGAGAGACAGAGATGAAGGGAGCTTTATTCTTATACTTTCCTTTGGACAAGGCCTTCCCATTACTATTTAAGATGTTGTCTATAATTTTATTTTAAGACTGTATATACACACTCTCTTCTACTGTATCAGTAATAGACTACTTAAGCTTCTGATTTGGGCATAGGTCATTTGAGGTGTGTTTTGACTAGTGGAGTGACAATAGAAATTCAAAGTGCCTTTTGTGGTCTGGCAGGCCACTTGCACTCTATGTTTATGGAAAAAATGTCCTTGAAGACTGTTGTTCTTACTAATATGACCACTTGTTCCAAATGAAAGGCCTGCTATCTTAATGATTTGGTATCTACTAACAGATAAAGCAAAATAGAGTCATTGACTAAGGTGAACACCACATACAGTATGTGAAGGTGGGCCTTACAATCAATGTTTATTTCATAGATGTCACCTGTATCATGCCAGAATAATTATACCAAAAATTATATTCCCTAAAATTGCCTAATATCAGATATATATATTAGTGTGATAAAAATATACATGCAGTATATTTTAAAGTGTATACACAAATAATATTATATAATATATGATATAATGTATATGATATATGTAATAAATAACACATAGGTATATGGTTTTTATTTTTTAGGTTTGGCAACCACATAAACATTGGACTTTAAAACATTTTCATCTTTCTCCACAAAAGTCCAATACATGCAAGCATTCACTACCATTCCCACCAAGCATGTGAATTTTGGGCTCTCAGAACCTTGTTTTCCCATTACAGAGTTACCTATTTAGGAAATTTCAGATGTATTAAACATTGTGTCAGATAATCTTCATTATTTGTGCCAGGACATTTTAGAGTAGTATAATGTGTTCAAGGTTAATTCATGTCATGGAATTATGATTGGTTTTCTTTATAGAAAACTCATTTTTTTTTCATTCAACAAAGAATGTTCATTTGAATTATTTCTACATTTTGATTGCTGTGATTATTGTGGAAGTGAAAATTTCAGTACAAGTTGTATGTGTCTATAGAATGTTATTTCTTTTAAGAATTAGTATAGGTATAGAATAACTTTCTGACATATAATAACTTTCTGTTCAATCCTTTAAAAACATCCAGACAACTTTTCAAAACAGCTGAGTTATTTTATATTCCCACCAGCAGTACATACCATTCTTACTTTTTCCACCTTCCTGGCAATAGTTACCATTACTTATTTTTTTCTACCATCATCATTATTCATGTTAAAAAATATCTCATTGTAGTTACAATCTGCATCCAATAGATAGGTAATGATATTATTTTTTTATACTTTCATTTTAATTTGGGATACTACACAGCTAGGATCAATCTATACCCAAAACCTTGTTCATGCTAGTAATGTATAACTATGTTCCTTTCTACCTTGTAGAAAAATTTCTACCAATATTCCTGCTTGATTTAATTAAACTGTCTATTACTTTTATATTTTGATTTGTTAACACTTTCTAAAAAATAATTAAAATATAGTTATATCACTTCCTCTTTTCCTTTCCTTCCATTGAACTCTCCTGTATCTTTTTCTTTCAATTCTTTTCTTAATCTTCTCCTCCCTTCATTCCCACTTAAACTTAAGTTTAAAGCCTCCTTTTAAATTATAATGTTAAATGTATTTTTTGCTTATATGTGTGCATGTGTTTGTGTTTGGCTGTGCACACACAAACACATGCACACCCAAGCAAACAATGCTCAGTTTGTTTAGTGTTGCTTGATTATGATTTCAGAGATAACATTTTGGCTTTGGATTAATGCCTCACTTATCTGTCCCTGGGAAAAATTTGTTCTGCCCTTCTCAACTGTCATGAATTACCTACAGTTCTTTATCTAGGTGTAGAGCTCCTTGAAATTTCCTATTTCCACATGAGCATTTCTATTGGTTGTTGTCAATGGTCAGCTCTTGTTTAGTGACCATTTATTAGGCATCAGTCGTGTTACTTCCCTGTTACTTCCACACTAAGTAACTTCCTCACCCTTCTTCTATGATGTTCCCTGAGTCACGGATGCAAAAGTTGTCTTGTACATCTCTTTGTTGGAGCTCAACATCCTGTGATAAAATGCATGTCTGCATTTTGACAGTGTAGTTTCATTGGATATGTCATTTTGTGAATATGTTTCTCTTATTAGTTAATTAATAAAGCACTGTTGGCCAATAGGAAAGCAAGATAAGTATGACTAGGAGATAAGGAGGAAAGACAAGAAGTATGGAGGAGATTCAAAATGTAGGAGTGAGAGAGAATGCCGGACCCTCTCTCTGGTAAGATAAAACCATGTGGAAATTCTAAGAATAGAAATGGGTTAATATTTAAGACAGACCTCACCAATAAAAAACATTAGAAACAGGCCAACAGCTTTAATTCTAATAGAACATCTCTGTGTGTTATTTGGGGCTGGCACAGCAGTGAGACCAGATGGGCAAGGAATCATACTCTTAACAAAATGGTGCTGTAACGTGCCTAATAAGAACTTCCACTTAAAACTTGACAAAAGCATAAAAATGGGTTTTAGAAACAGAACAAAGACAAGCAAGGCTTCTTGTTAGCAGCATTTTTCTCAGTTGGACTCTATTTTGCTAGAGACAAGCTGAAATTTTCACGGCTTCTATAAGGGAGGCTTCCTTCCTCAGCATAGTGGCAAAACAAAAAAAAAAAAAACAAAAACAAAAACAAAAACAAAAACAAAAAAAAAACCTTAAGGCTTTTACAGTGCTCTGCTAACAACTTAATGCTGTGTATTATAGCTGGCAGTAGTAGTGACCACATCTCCAAGCTGGTAGCATGCTTGGCGGTAAAGTTACCTGCCACCGTTTTTGATAGAGTGCAGCTAAAACAGCTGTGGATTCATTTTAGCAATGTTGTTTAGCAGATAAAAGACTCATGGCCAGAAAAAGATAAAGATTTACAGTAAAGACAGGGTCAGATTAAGAAAAACCTCTAAAGGTTTACAGTGTGTTTTAAAATATATGTAGGCTTGGAAGAGAAAAAGAAACAGGATAAAATGTTTTTTATAAAACAATAATAAAAAGAGAGGAGCTGGGTGTCTTGTCACATGCCTTTAATTCCTGCACTCAGGAGACAGAGGCAAACAGATCTCTGTGATTTCAGAGTAAACCTGGTATACAGAGTTAATTCCAGGACAGATAAAAGTTACATAGAGAAACTCTATAGCAAAAAAATGAAAAAATAAAAATAAAAAAATAGAGTACTAAAAAAGCCACATGAAGATAGAAAGCACACAGAGTCTGGATACCGCTATGGTATTGTCTTTAAATTGTTCAATTGTCAATGAAGGAAACATTGCTACAATACACTTGAATATCAATATGGCTAAATTATTCCAATTTATATATTATAAAAATGCTTTGACTTCAAAATTTAAGTCTAAGGATAGGTTACTGGGGAAAAGGATTTCTATTTTTGTTTCCACAGAAAATGAATAGCTGTGGATTCCTTCCAGACTAACAGTGTTTGATCAAGCAACACCCCCTGAATCAGAGTCCCAAATGATGCAATATTCAAACCAGTTGGGACAAGGCAGCCTTGCAGACTACTGCCAGGATGTCTGTGTCTTCTTAGGATCACCATGGCAGTGCTTCCTAACATCAGGAAGCAGTTTGGAAAGAACAATGCACAAATTCCTAAATATTGTTTATAAATGTTTATATTTATTTATATGGGGTTGGTTATAAATGGTTATTGACCACAACCAATCTTTTTAAAGGTAATAAGGGGATTATGATACAGATGTGAATACTTTGATTTGGAATGGATTTTCATATATTGATACAAATTTAAGATCAATTTTATGATATATATATATATATATATATATATATATATATATATATATATTTTCCCTCTTGTTTATGGATTGTGTTTACATGGGTCATTTAGAAATATAATATATAATTTAGTATAGATATAGATAGTTACCTATGATAGTCAAAACTCAGAATTAAGTTAATTAGGTTTTCAAGGTGTATTTGAGATAAGCATTCTTCAAACCTTTTGAAAGACCTACAGAATATGACATTTAAAATGGTTTAGGGTTTTTCTTAACAGTTAGACACAACTGCTCCTGGCAACTACATCTGCATTAGAAAGGAAGATGAACATTGAAGAAATGCATTATGGAGTTACCTTTCAATATGGCAAGACTAGCCATTTGGTAAAGATACTGCTCTTGTCTGGACAGTTTGACTTTATGCTGTATAAACTGGACATGCCAGACCCACAGGAAAATGATTGCTGATACAAGATGGATAGTGCTACAGGATTCCTGCTTAATGGAAGAATCTGCCAGACAGTCTACAGGACACAAAGAAAAGTAACTGATAAACTGCCAATAAGGTGGAGAGTTTAAAGTTTCCTGCTTTGCTGTGGAGTCTTCCAGACACACCATGGCCTATAGGGTGAAGATAAAACATTTCAGAAGAACGTCAGAAGACTGACCAGGTAGCAAGATATCTCTCTTTGTCATTTCTAGAGTTTATTACTATTCTTCTGTGGTCTTTGATGGAATTGGAGACAGACAGTTATGGTTATAGTTTTCCTTAGTTAGAATTAAAGATAAGTTAAATATAGGACTTTAGACTCACAAAGATAGATAGGATAGATGATGAAATATTTTCTTTAAATCTTGCTAAATATTAATGGACTAAATATTGTTAACTGTAGTTCTATTTGATAACGGTTTTGTTATATGTTTTGCTATGTTAAGGTTAAAACCTTTCTTTTATTTAAGACAGAAAAGAGGTGATGATGGAAGATACTATTCTGTAAATATGTTTCTGTTATTGGTTCATGAATAAAGCACTGTTGGCCAATATGAAATCAAGATAGGCAGAGAGACAAGGAGGAGAGAGAAAGAAGTAAGAATAGATTCAAAATGTAGGACTGAGAGAGAAGAATGCCGGGCCCTCTCTCTGGTAAGATAAGACCACTTGGAAATACTTAGATTAATAGAAACGGGTTAATAATTAAGATAGAGCTAACCAATAAATAATGCTAATAACAGGCTAACAACATAATGTATAATACAGCGTCTCTTTATGTTATTTGTGGCTGACGTGGCAGTGGGACCAGATGTAATCTTAAGAGTGGTTTTCTGTAATAATTGTTCTCTGTTGCCAAGAGAATGCTACTATACTGATATGAGATTTAGACCAATATGCTGGTATCAGCATATGTTTCAGAATGACTTTAGGCATTTTACCCGACTAGTAATGGTATACATTCTTTTTTGTAAGAGCCATAAATTTAGTAAGCTTCTGGTACCAAGTATGATTTCCCTCCTGCTGAGTGGGACTTCAGTTCAATTCCAGGGCTATTGGTTACCACAAATATATGTGTCACTATTCTTGGTTTATTCTAGATGTTGGTTTCTATGTAAATAACTGTTTAAGACATATTTTCTCCAATTCTATGAATGTTCTTTTCACTTTAGAAATGTCCATGTGTGCAATTATTTTTTAATTAGTGAAGACCAACTATTTCTTTTTTGTTGTATGACTTGTCAAATGGGCATTGTATTTAAAAAATTCTACTAACTTGATGTCATAAAAATCACATTTTTATAAGATGTAATTTTATTGTATGTCTATAGAGTATTCAATTTCTATTATTCTCTGTGTGAGTGGCCATAAAGATGGTTGCACTCCATCTTGGTCAAGGGCAGAGAGTTTACAGAAGTCCTCAGCAAGTCATTAGACATAAAGCTCAAAGCTGTGGCTTCAGAAGGATGTTTGGCTATTTTATTCTAAATAACAGCAGATCTGAATCTGAGGTGTGGCACCTCTTTATTCTCCTGGCTAAAGAAGGAGAAGTTGAATGTGATGTGTGGCTACTCCAGACCTCAAGGCTAGGGAACAATAAGTTGGAGCTCAGGCGTGGTTACTGAAACCTTAGAATAAAAAAAGGAAGAAAAGTCTGTTTGTTCCATATACATCATTCTGTGTTCCCCTTTTTGGATAAGTTATATAAGAATGGTGAAAAATAAACTCATATCATTTTAGTATTGACTGACCTGCCCTCCTGACCTTTATTCTGTGTCTCTGTCTTTTCTTTATCATCTATAGCTAACTTTTCCCTCATCTACACCCCCCCCACTCAGGTACGGACTTAGGGCTTTTCGGCTGGCTCCAATTACAACTCCACAATGACAGCTCCTGACACTCTATGAACTTATTGAAGAAGAAACATGATTTAATCATTTGTATTTCAATCAGTAATTTTCATAATTCAGCATAATACTCTGTTTAAACCATCATGTTCATTTCCATTGAAGACTTCTGAAGAGTATATTTCTTCTAATGTATTTATTTCTACTATGGAGCTTTATTTTGCTGGATTTCTTAATTTCCTTTTGCTAATAACTATGCTATGTTACTGTCTTTTCTCATCCATGTTTTTAATATCAGATACATTTATCTTCCAAATGTTGTCGACTTTTCCTTTCCTTGTTGCTATTTAATGAATCTTATATTTCCAAATATATTTTAGAATAACTTATGTCTTTGTTACTACATAGTGCTTACATAGTGCCTGGGCTTCTATAGAAGACTCTCTTACTTTAAACTTCTTCATACCACAATGTATCTTGCATTAAAGTGTCAAGACTTCCAATCCATTATCAAGTGGTATCTTTCCATCTATTAAGTATTTAATTTTTTTCAATAATATGTTGAACTCTAGTTCTACAAAATGAAATTTCTGATGTTTTAAAATATGCACTGATTAAGTATTTTATTATTTCTCATGATATTGAAAAATAATTATTTTATTAATTTCAGTATTGAATTATATTTTTTAGTGTACAGTTACGTTTACTTTTGAATTTTGTGTTTTTGCAAATATGATGTTTTAATAAAACATTATTTTATGTTATTATAAATTCTCATGCCATAGCAGGTGTATAGCGATCAGAAAGCTGATGGGAGATGTTATTCTGTATATATGTTTCTCATACTGGTTAATAAAGCCCTGTGGCCAATAGGAAACAAGATAGGCAGGGCTAGGCGCCCAGAAGTAGGAAAGAGGAAGTAGTAGGGTGGAGTCGAGATGTAGCCTGGGAAGAAGCAGGAAGCCTGCCGCGCGGCTCCCCGATAAGACGACCACGTGGAAATACTTAGATAAGTAGAAATGGGTTAATAATTAAGACAGAGCTAGCCCATAAACAATAATGATAACTGGCCAACAGGATTGTATCAAATATAGAGTCTCCTGCGTGTTATTTGGGGCCGGCACACCAGACCAGCGTCGGGCAGGCTTGCTAAAAAAATACACGCTACAGAAAGCAGCTTCCCAGAGGTTCAATATTTTAGTTGTTTAAGCCAGTCTCTTTGTTGTTTTTTACTATGTATGACAGCTAGCTGACAAGTTTGTTGTCATGGATCCTCCCACTATTTGGAAATTCATGAGTGACACAATTTTATGGCCTTTGTGGTTTTCATACAGGTTATAAAAATTCAAACATAGGACCTATGCTTTTATAGCAAACACTTCAATAAGCCTTGTATTCAAACACCATTTTGTGTAGTAACTTACATTCTGTAATATGGTTGGATTTATTGGTTATAATGAGTTCAGTAAATTTTCTGAATTTCATAGACATAATTTCATCTAAAATATAGTTCTAATCTCTTTCCAAAAATAATCAAAGTGTTTTTGAGTTTATAAAATAGTTCATTATATACTACAACATGTAGTATATTGTTTTACATTTTTGGGGCCCACCACCCTGCACAAATAAATAAAACATGTAGGATTATCCTTAGTTATGGATTCTCAGCCTTAGCTTGGCTTGTTTCTTGTCATCTTTTCTTAACTTATCTCATCTATCATTATTCTCAGGCTTTTTATCTTTCTCTATTTCTGTATAGCTTTCATTTCCTTCTTGCACTGTATTTGTCTTTGTAGCTGGGTCCCTGAAGTCCTCCTTCTTCTCTCATTTACACATCCCTTTCTTTCAGATCCTCTTTATTTTTATTCTTTTTGTGTACCAGCCCTACCTATTCCTTTCTCCAGCCTGACTATTAGCCATTCAGCTCTTTATTAACCATCAGGTGTTTTACAGTACTACCATTCTTCTCTACTCTTTCTGAGGAAATTTTGAAAGTTTCCCAAATCATTGACCACATGGCATGCATCATCCAATACCTCATTACACTGTAATGTCACATGATGGACATATTAATTTGGAAGTGACAAAGACATCTAAACTCTCTCCCCCCCTCTCATTCTGCTTCCAAATATCTAGATATCAAGCTTAGTTATGTTGTTTTTAGTATTCCCCCATAGACTATTAATTCATTTCTGGTTTGTAATGATTTTCTGTTTCTCTTTCTTTTTTTAGTTAGTTGGTTTTTTGTTTGTTTGTTTGTTTGGTTTTGGTTTTGTTTTTTTTTGTTTTGTTTTGTTTTGTTCAGACAACATCTCTCTGTGTAATACTCTTGTCTCCTAAAACTTTCTTTGTAGATCAGGATGTCTTCAGACTCACAAAATCAACCTGCCTCCTGAGTGCTGGGATTAAAGTTATACACTGTTATGCTTCAAATTCTTAAATTTTAATCCAAGTATTGGGTCACATTTATTTGTCTATTGATATCCTGATCTCAATTTCTTTACTATCTTTCAATTACTTATAATGCACTTCTGACTTTTATGTACCTTATTTACTATTAATCTGTTAAGAAATTCAAGTAGAAGTTTATTTGGGGCTTTTTCTTTTTGAACTAGAATAGGCATTTACAAATAGTAACTCCTATATAAATATTCCTTTTTATGCTACTCCTGATTGTGGATGTGGAGGAATGAGTTGGCCCTACATCATACAACAAAGATGTTAAATATCATTCTTTTATGTTACAGAAGCATCCAAAGAAGGAATGCCAGATATTTCTACAATATTACCTAGTATTATGCATCTTTTTTGTCTGTAGCTTTTCATTTTTACGCATCATTACAACATACAGATTTATATTAATTTATCTCTTTGGAATGTAAGATATTTTTGTATTACCAATGCCATTGACTTATGAAAAAAGATAATAATTATTATCCTTTGTCAAATACATAATTAATGTTAATGATAAGATCATAAAAGTCTGACCTACTTATAGTAATGACACCCATTATAATATGTATCTTTGCTAGAACAGTATAACTTTTTACTGCATTCTACACTCTACCCACAGTTAAATGAGGCTGTCAAACTTATCAAAAAGCCAGTCCTTAAAGTAAATTAATACTATCACAGAAATCCACAACTGGATTCAATGAAGAGATCCACACCCTGTAGTGACATAGATCTAAAGGACATGTCTCCTGCACATCTAAAGAGGAGATGAAAAAGACAAAATTCCAGGAAGTCAATTTTGAATCCCTTTAGAAATGGTTATAGAAAAAAACAGAACAATGGCAATGGCAAATGGACATATTAAGGTGGAAGTGCAACAATTGTATATTGTTGCACTCACAGACCAATATTAAAGGTTGCTAATGAATGCTGCAAAAAGAAAAACTATCCTCTCTCAGGCATGCACCTATTTATTGGTTGTCTCACAAAAAGTGGTCAGCCTTGAAACCATATACCCCACAATTAAAGAAGTATTTAGCAGATTTACATATGTGGATTTGCACATGCATAAGTGTATATACATGTCTTTACATATGTACTCTCATGTATATATGCCACAAAAAATGTTATATGCTTGAAATTGAGAATTTGCATAGGATGAGGAAGTGATGTAATTGTATTATAATCAGAACATATTTTAATATTGAACAACACATTTTTATTAAGAAAATCAAAATTATTTTAAATTGTTTTTAGATTCAAATAAAATATTAGCAAAATTCAGTTTGGATTCCCTTTTTTTCATTATAGCAATTCCCTGGGATTCCTCCAGACTCCAGTAACCTTTTAAATACTAGTAACTCAATAATTGTTATGAGGTACAAAAATAAAATCATTTCAAAATCATATATAATAAAAGTTCATTTTGATGACAAAATAAAGTAGTGAAAGATGCAGGGAATCCCTGCATTCTAGTGGTATGACTTTAAGTACAGTGACCAGGAGGACATTTTTTAAAAGAAAAAAATCTGTATAGAAACTAAAGAAATTACAAAGAAAGTCTTCAAGAATGAGGTCACAAATATACAAAAGTCTGTAGTTCTTGAAATTCCTGAAAAAAGCCAAAACTATTGTTTTAAGGCATTAAAGAAAGGAGCTTCAGTGTGGCATCAGTGATCTTTATTCAAAATGCTTGTTACAAGAGTTCTTTAGTAGTTTGGTGATTTTGAGACTTAATAATATTTTTATAGAAAAAGTTTTTCTGATTTTGATATGAAAAGTAACTCCAGGTGTTAAAGGCTTGCTCCATAGTTGCTCACATTCAAGAGACATGACTGGATCATAAAACTAAACCCAACAATTAATTTATCTATGATGAGTTGCTATCTGAATAAGCTCTCAAAAGGCAGGCTAGTTGAAGGAAGATGGTAAGTGGGGTCAGATCTTTGAAGAGTGTACCTTGCTCTCTTCCCTCCCTGTGTGTCTCACTGCTTCCTGGCAGCCAGGAAGTAAAGAGATGAACAACTGTATTATATCATGACATTTATAGGTGAGGCTTTGTCTATGCCAATCTTTCTTCTATTGAGTTGTTTTCCACCTGATAAAGTGTAACCCATATGTCTCTAATAACACTAACTTTGAAAATGCAAACTTGTAGATACTTAGAACACCTTTTGCTCAACACAGAAGGTAAAATACAAGAGTTTGATGTGCTTCACATGTTTCTATTTTATATTAACTATTTAGAATATTAAATAAAATCCTTTTACCAGAACAAACCATATAAGCTCAAATAGAACTTACAGCCTACGCATTACTGACAAGAGCTTCCTGCATGAGGACACCTGGAAAATTTAATGTTGCATTCTGAGTCTCTTCTTTCCTCATTAAATACATTTTGATTAGAGAAAATAGGTAGAATAATTGTCTCCAAATAACCATTTATTAACACAGTCTTCAGTCAGGAGTTTAGATTAAATGGGAGAAGATGAATTGAAACTTCAAATATGAGAGTTTTGAATCAGTTTATGTGTATTTGACTCCTGGGCATTTTTTTTTCCAAACTCAGTTACTAACAATTTTAAAGGCTTTGTCTAGATTCCTCAAAGATGGAAGTAATTTTTTTGTACCTGAGACAGTGCACAACTACAAGTTTTCATATAAAGTTAGTTCCTCTGTCCCTTTTCCTTCACTATTTCTTATATATAGATGTGTTCCATATCCACGTGGCTTCATGTATATGTTCTGTAGCAGAAGTGGGACTCAGAGCCTTTGGCAAAGCCTATTATTCAAGAGGGACCAGGAGCCATTTCATCCCACTATGACTCACTACTAAGAGCATTCACATACTAGGTTTTCTTCTACTTCCTGAACTTTCCCAAATATCATACATTTGCCAGAATATTTTCCTGATATAAGACAAGGCAGTGCTATTTCAGGATTTTGACAGTCTTACTTATACTAGACAGAAAATACTAATCACCCAATCAGTATCTGGGTTAATGAATTGAATAGTCAGCTCTCAAAGGAAGAAATACAAATGGCCAATTAATATTTAAAAAAATGTCTTCAATATCTTTAGTCATCATGAAAATGAATATTAAAATGACATGCAGAGTCCATCTCAACCTAGTAAGAATGATGACCATCTAGAATACAATTTATGTCAAATTCTGGAAAAAAATGTAGAGAAAGAAGAATTCTTATACATCACTGTTAGGAATGTAAATTCACAAAAGCAGTCAGTATGGCAATCAGCATAGAAATTCCTCAAAATATAAAGTCATCCAAATATATATTTATAAACAAAGAATAATTATCCGATGGGGCAGCTGCTGTCATTTTGCGAACTTGAATGTGGGATGGGTTCAAGCTGAGAAGTTAGAGCAGTTTGTGAAAGACAGAATAACAATGAACTATTTTTTCCTGTAGTCTTAGGGAAGGAATATATTCCTAGTGATCCATCAATTTTAGCTCAGTGATACATGAGGTTTTGGGATATTAGAAATGTAAGATATACTAACTGAATTGTTTAAACCATTAATATTGTAGCAATTTAATAGGAGACTGGTGGAAAATTTTCTTGGTTCCTTTAAGTCATACACTTAAATAATTTTACTACATATGTGAGACACCCATCTTATCATGACACATCTCTGCTTTCATTAGTAGTATGTATGGCTTTAGTGTTCAGTTACTCTTTGATACAAATATATTTCTCCATGAAGAATTTCAGTCACTCAGGTGTATCTTGCTGAAGAACCTTATAGAAATTGGAGAATACCTTGTTTTTTCCTACCAAGGTGCCAATTTTCCCTAAAGCCAGAAGGGTTGCAGTACAGTTTTATGGGTTCAATGCTTCTTAAACATTTGCTTTTCCACTACAGTCTGTATCTCCAGGAGTCCTATAAAGAACTTGAAATATATAAATGTTTATTGGCAGTGATCCTCTGTCCAGATCTGTACACATAGTGCAGCCAACTTGACTTTGACTTATTGACACAAGTACAATTGTCTGGAATCCCTACAGTTGTAAGAATAGTTCCAAATTTTAGTAGTTCAAAACAACAATAGAAGCAGCATATCAGGATATTCTTGCAGACATGAAACACAGCAAGCATTTTTATTTTTTCTATATTCAGAGAGTGGTTTGTTGGTAACCACAACAGACAAAAATATCTCACAATGTTTCCCAAATCTGAAATACTATAAGGTGGTAGTACTTACTCAAAACTCAAACCAAGAAAACAGAGTCCTGTGCTTTCCTTGTAAACCATAGGTAGATAAAGAACCATAAACAAATTTTAAGTATTCTCTTAAGCAAAATTCTATAAAACATTGAACCTCCTACACACAACTTGGTCTATAAATGTAAATGTGTTATTTGTTTTACTGGTTGTGATACATAATTGAATTAATATATTTATGATCTTAAATAATATGAGGCATTATTTTGAAATAAAAAATTATTTCCTTAAAGTAAAAGGTGATTTCTCATTACATTTATATATAGTTCTAAAGACCGATTATGTTTGTGAAAGCCTGTAATGGCAGTTTTCAGATAATAATTCAAAACAGTTTTATTAACAAATATTATCCTGCCAGCACTAACATCTGAAATAGTTGGTGTTTATCTAAAACACAGCCATAAAAACAAAAGGAAACAGACTAGACATGCAAAGAACTCTCTAGAGGTAAGGAGATTGGAGATTCTGTTTTCCCACGTTATGTGGTTTGTTCACACATCCGCACTACTTTTTCTCTTTTCCTACTGTTACCAGCAAGTCTAGACTGTGGGGGTTTTTTTTGTTTTTTATTTTTGGTTTTTTTTTTTGTTTTTTTTTTTTGTTTTTTTTTTGCTGCAGTTGAGTTCCTTGGGTCAAATTCATAGTGTCAGCTTTGTCAGGAATTTATTGTGAACAGACAACTTCCCCATGTCTTGAAGATTCATCCAGGGTTATTTTTTTAAAAAAACATCTTGCCATTAATTTAATATTTAAATTGTAAATTTAAACAGAAATTTAAGTTGAATTATCTATTAAATTAGCTTGAAGTATATTCCAAATAAAAATAATTTACTGGCTCAAAGTAATCTTGATTGAACATAATCATCATGCAAAAATATTTGTTTTGTATTTTTTTATCTGAACTAATATGATACATCAAGTTAATATTAATTTCTAATAATACATGAAAAGGAGGGCATAGTGCTAAGCTTTGATTTAATTAAATGGAAGGCTAGAAAGGCTCTATAAGAAATAAAGTTCTCTTTTACTCAGAAAGATAAATTACCACTCACCTAATTTTTACACAAGTATTGTTTGTCTATTAGAAAACTAGTCAATTTCTTTAAAAATTACACATCCACAATGTGAGAAAGTAAGGATACATATGTTATGTGGCATCTATGAAAATTAAAAAAACAAATGTATTATGTATTCTGATAACCATAAATATGTCATTATCATTAAATATATTTTAACTAAGATGATAACATGTTTTTCTAAAGAGTCTGCCTTGAGAAATAAATGATGCATCATTTTCTAATAAAACATTTAACGTGTATTAATTGTCCAGAAATAACAAAAATGCATAGAAAACTTAAAGGCTACATTTGAAAGAGTGTGTTATATCCTAAAGAAATGGTACCCTACATAACATGTAAACAACATGTACATAATAGTATATAATGAAATAGTACTGCATACAATATTTATATATGGTTATGTGTATAACAGCAACCTAACAGCAACCTCGGATAAGTCTCCCTTTGAAGAATGGCACCTTTGCACAGTTGTTGCCTTGGTTAATGGACTTACTTGAGTTTCAGCAATTCATTCATTCATTCATTCATTCATTCATTCATTCACAACACAGGCTCAATTGCTGACAAATTGCCCTTACTCTCTTAGTAAGAAAGAAGACTTTGAATCCTGTCATATCTTGTTTTATACCAAGAATTCTATCAGATCATATGGTGATGAGGTTCAGCTGTTTACCCATGGACATCTCCTCTTTTAATGAGAATGCATAATCTCACTAAAAAAATTTATGTTTGTGGTGTTCTGCAACACAATTGGAGCTATTCCATATCTTCACATGTCCTGTATACCCTTGGTTCTTAATCTCATATCCTACTACTGGCCAAATCACAGGCAAACAAATCTTAGCTGACACACTCTGTTGTGACATGTTGTTCCCGCCGGCCTCCCGGTCCTGCCGCCATTGTCCTGCAACCACGTGTGCCCCAAATAACACTCAGAGACTGTGTATTTGATACAATCCTGTTGGCCAATTACCATTATTGTTTATGGGCTAGCTCTGCCTTAATTATTAACCCATTTCTACTTATCTAAGTATTTCCACGTGGTCGTCTTATCGGGAAGCCGCGGCGGGCGTCCTGCTCCTTCCCTGGCTACATCTCGACTCCAACTTCTACTTCCTCTTTCCTCCTCCTAGTCTCCTAGCCCCGCCTATCTAGTTTTCTATTGGCCAACAGGGCTTTATTAATTAGTATGAGAAACATATATACAGAATAACATCTCCCATCATCTCCTCTTTTCTGTCTAAAGTAAAAGAAGGGATTTAACCTTAACATAGCAAAATATATCATACAACAGTTATCAAATAAGAATCACAGTTAACAATATTTAGTCCATTAACATTTTGTAAGACTTAAAGAAAATATCATCTATCCTATCTTTGTGAGTCTAAAGTCCTATATGTAACTTATCTTTAATCCTAACTAAGGGAAACTATAACTATAACTATCTGTCTTCAACTCCTTCAAAGACCACAGAAGGATAATATATAAACTCTAGAAATGACAGAGACAACTCATTGCCTGGTCAGTCACCCGAAGTTCTTCTGTAATGTTCCATCTTCAGCCCATAGGCCATAGTGTGTGTCCAGACTCCTCAACAAAGCAGGAAACTTTAAACTGTCTGCCTGTATTGGCAGTTTGTCAGTCACTTTTCTCTGTGTCCTGTAGACTGTCTGGCTGTCTTTTCCATGAAGTATGAATCCTGTAGCAATGTTCATCTTGAATCAGCAGTCACCTTTTTGTGGGTCCTGCATGTCCAGTTTCTACAACATAAAGTCAAACAGTCTAGACAAGAGAAGTACCTTGCTCAAATGGCTAGTCTTGCCATATTAGAAGCAAACTTCATAACGAGTTTCTTCAAAGTCCATCTTCCTTTTTGACGCAGGTGGTGTTACCAGGAGCAGTTGTGACTCATAGTCAAGAAAAACCCTAAATCATTTTAAATGCCATATTCTGTAGGTCTTTTAAAGGTTTGAAGAATGCCTATTCATCTCAAATACATCTCTGCATATCTAGAAATCCTAACTAACTTAACTCTAAGTTTTAATTATCATAGGTAATTATCTATACTCTGTGTTAAAGTATACATTACATTCTAAATGAGCTATATAAACACAATACCTAAACAAGAGGAGAAATATACATATCATAAAATTGACCTTAAATTGTATCCATAAAAGAAAATCCATTCCAAAAGCAAAGTATTCATATCTATACCATAATTCCCTTTTTACCTTTAAAAAAGATTGCTTGTGTCATTAACTAGTTATAACCAAGCCCATTTAAATGAAAACAAACATTTATAAACAATATTTGGGAATTTGGGCGTCGTTCTTTCCAAATTACTTCCTGCTGGTAGAGGGCGCTGTCATGGGGATCGTAAGAAGACGCAGAAATCTTGGCTGTAGTCTGCAAGGCTTTGTCTCAACTGTTTTGAATGTTGGATCACCTGGGGAACTGTTTCAGGGGGTCTGGCTTGATCAAACCACATAAGTCTGGAAAGAATCCATAGCTTTTCATTTTCTGTGGAAACAAAAATAGAAATCCTTTTCCCCAGTAACTTGTCCTTAGGCTTAAATTTTTGAGTCAAAGTATTTTTAAAATATATAAATTGAATTAATCCAGCAGCATTTCTTTTATCAATAGTTGTTATTTTCTCAGCAAGCAAATAATTTAAAGACAACAGAAGCACGTATAGTATCCAAAATTTCTCTGTGTTTTCCATCTTTCCGTGGCTTTTTTATTATTCTATTTATTTTACTTCTATTTTTACATATCTTGAGACAGGGTTTCTCTGTGTAACTTTTATCTGTCCTGGAATTCAGTGCATACCAGGTTTGCTTTGAAATCACGGAGATCTACTTGCCTCTGTCTCTCGAGTGCCGGGATTAATGGCGTGAGCCAATACACCCATCCATTTAATTTCTTTTTTCTTTTTTAAACCATTGTATCCTGTTTCTTTTTCTCTCCCAAGCCAGCGTATTTTTTTAAAACACAGTGTAAACCTTCATTGCAGCTCTTGTACACACCAATGAATTGTTAGCAGAGCTCTTTAAAAGCAAGGCAGTTTTTGCCGCTTATGCTAATTTTGGAAACCTCCCTTAAAGGAGCTGCACAACTCTCTGTCTACAGCAAAACAAATCCAACTGAGAAAATGCTGCTACTAAGAAGTCTTGCTAGTCTCTGTTCCCTTGTTTCTAAAAACTATTTTATAAGCTTTTGTTAAGTTTTAAATGAAAGTTCTCAATCCCAGTTCTGACACCATTATTGTGATTTAATAAGAATCAGGATAAACAATTTAAATGTTTTAATATTAGTACTCCGTTGACATGAGACACTGTTGCTCCTGACAGCACCATGCACTTTCCCGAAAGTATGTTGGACACTGTCGTTGCTCCTTCTGGAGTTCACCCTCACTTCGGCCATGGCCTCTTGGGCAAGGAACTGCCCCTACCTTGACAACTGATCTGGACATGCGGTCCTATGTGCTTACAGGAGACAAACAGAAGACTGCTGAACCTTGCCAAGTCAGGGTAAGACAGCCTTTCTTCCTCCCTGCTTTTGTTGTGATCTGTCAGGTACTCTTGGCCTTAGCCAAAACTGGCTGTACCAACATTGCTCTGAGACCTTGGGTGACTGTCCAGGTAGCTTGCTGTTTCTGTCTTCGATGCATCTTTTGGAAGTTGCCCATCCGCACTTCCTGTCTATCCTAGTATTGCTATTTTCCTTCTCAGGTCTTGATGAGGTTGTAGATTAAACCATCACAACTATTATTCTCTCTTCATAGTTAGATAGATTAGGTACTAGGCTTAAGCTTTCTAGCTTAGGATAACTCTATTGTAATCTGCGTTATGTCTTCATCCTAGGACTAGATATGTAGGTCGTTTTGTTCTCAATTTTCCTTTTCTTAGAGCACACTTGTTATTCACTGTTTTGTATATTTTTGTATCAAACCCAAATCTTTTCTTTAGACTAAAAGGGGAATTATAGCGAGATATTCACCTTGTCTGCACCTGTGGCTTAGGCCATGCCCATTGGGGCGGAGACAGGGCCGGATGGGAGCGGAGAGAAAAGGTTGGGAGAGGGTCGGGCCGCCCCTTTTGGGTGGTGGACGCTGGAAGGCTCAGTATCTGCTGGAACCCGCCGCGTTCCAACTGCCTATGTTGTGAGTTATTTCTCCCTTAATAAACTTCTGTTCGGCCTAATTGTTTATCCTGATTCTTATTAAATCACAATAACACTCCACTATGATACTGGAAAACAACCACCTCAAAGATTGACTTTTCTGAAGTGCAACTTGAAAGTATAGAGGTTCCCGTTGTTGTCTTCAGGTTAAAAGATTAGGCATATTATGGAATTAATGAGCCCTTGATTCCATTTGGAGTTATATCATCCCCTGCCTTCCAGATCCTTTCTAAGTTATAATAAGAAAAATTTGCTTATTCATACAGCATTTTTTATACAAGAGAGCTTTCTTATAAGACAGGTCATCAGCTAATGGCATTTGTTTTGCCTCAAGCCTGGAGCCTAAATTCAAACCCTGGAACCCACAGTAGAAGAAGAAAATCAACTATTCTCCTTTGACAATTGTTGTGTGTTTAGTGGAACACTTGCATTTAAACACATAACACACTGAGTACTAAGGATGTTTTTAAATACAAAATATAAAAGATATTTGTGTATAATATTGTTATGTGTATAATATTACTGGGATTAGACATGAGGTACTAAAGGAGGCATAATGAAATTTCTCTTTGGTTTTCTTGTTTAATATCAGAAAGTTTTCATATTTAAAGATTTTGTTCAAAAGATATTGAAACAACTACTTACGGCAGATGTAGGGTGTAATTAGTGGTAGTCTAATTAGTCAGTTAGTGTTTAACATGGAGATGTCCCGCTTTACCAAGCACCCTGGCAGCTTTGCGATTAAAGGGAAAGGGCACAAATACACCTCCAAAATATTTATTTTCTCTTGCCAGATTTCTATCTCTACATTCTTAGATAACTAATTTTTAAAGACAGATATGATATTTTGGTTTACATCTCACACATTTATTTCATGGTTTTTGGACATGTTGTACTTAAATCTGTGTCATGACAGTATTTCACAAAAGAATCTCATGTTAGGATAAATAAATAAAACAAATCAAATTAAATGAATAAAGCAAAACCAAATGGCATACTTACCTATTGAACAGGAAGCAAAAGCGAGAAAGATCTTAGTGCACTCTTCAAATACTCCTCACCATTGACAGGTCGCTTATAGTCTACTCGATCAAGCTGCTTATGAAGTGTAACACTAGACCTGTATTCTAAATATGATGGATCTAATGTGGACTCATAATAAATTCAAATTTTCAGTTTCCAGAATGGTTGCTTTGATGCTACAAATATTTCTGCTCCCACATGTGATCCTGTCTAAGGGATATCACTAAGCTTAGCCAACAAGGAAAATAAGGGGTGCAGAATGATAGTCATTAGTTACTTCAGCTAGCTACCAAAGCACTTTGAACTTCTGTTTTTGCTCCACACAGCATAGATAAAGTGCTATTACTTGGTTGAAAAAGCTGAGTCTCTTGGAATTCAATTCTCAAAGAAAAATACTAGTATTATAAAATAGTAATTGTATATAATAAATGAAACATTGAAAACATTGATCATTCTACACTTTGCTTCATATTTATACTTTTTGCAATTAACTAGAAAGTATAGTTTCTAGAGTAAGGTTTAAATTTATATTATTTTAATTAACATAGAATTACAACAGTCTCCATTCCCTATCTTTCTTCCAAACCCATCCATACCCTACCTACTCCTTCTCACATTCATGACCTATTTTCATGTGTATATGTATATGTGTGTGGGGGGGGCTGTGTGTACATACATGAACACATATAACCTACTAAATCCACTCAGTGTTGTTTATATCTGTATGAACTAGTGACAGTTCATATAGATGTGTATATCTATTTTGTTTATTTAAAATAAAAAGAATATATGCCTTTAAATCTTTTTCTAAAGTAATACATCAGTCTAATAGATTAATCCCAAAGTAGGTAAAATTTAAAGAAACCCTATAAATTCAATTGACTGCAAGGTGGTGTCTGAATCCTGGATGCTGGGGTTTATTCTGAAATAAGTTAATCTTTATAAAACCAGATATGAAATTTGAAATGTAAAACTTCTTCCTTTAAATTTTTATTTGTTTTTCTGTATTTAGGTATTTCCATCCACAGTAGTGAATTGAACATCATTGTGTTAAACCCTCTACAGTTCCATCAAACTAGTTTCTCAGCTGTTTGCTGCTACAACAGTAATAGCCTCGTGGAATCCCAGCAGCCATTATAACATTGTCGTCTGTGAGTAGCTGTTGTGTATGAGACACCATGTGACATTTCCATGACAGTAAAAAAAATTTTATACATATTGCCTGTGAAGATATCTTCATTTTGAAAGTCAATAAAATGTGCAGTCTGAATGAGAAAGGTATTACCTCAATGGGCACCTAAATTTTTAACTTGAGTAACCTCAGGATATACTCCCGTCTTGTAGTTCTCTAGACTTTTCTTTAGGTTCAGTTTTCTCTTCTAGTGAGATCATCAACTAAATTTTCCACCATCATGGAGCCCTCATCTAGTACCTGTTGAAAACAGAAGCAAACACCCATAACCAAACACTGAGTCGAACTAGAAACCAGATGCAAAGAGAGGAGACAAGACCCAGTTGCAGAAACACACAAAGACAGCTGATCTGAACAAGGCAGAGCTAATGGGCCAGACTGATAGCTGGGAACCCAGTATGGGACTGATTCCGACCCCCTGAATATGGGTCTCAGCTAGAAGGACTGAGCAGTCTGCGGGACCTCAGACAGTAGACAGGAACTATTCCTGGTGCACAAAAGGACCTTGTAGACACATCCCCCGTGGAGGGATACCCTTAACCTAGAGATAGGAGAGAAATCCTAGTCCCTACTCAAATGACGTGACAGATTTATATGATGCAACCTGGATAGCCCTACAAGTGGGATGGGAGTGGGGGGATGGGAGGGGAGGGTGGCCAGGGTGCATGTCACAAGGGAAAGAGGATAAGAGGGAGGGAGGGAGGGAGGCAGGGAGGGAAGGTTGGAGGGAGGAAGGGAGGAAACTGGGATCCACATGTAAAATTTTGAAATTATATTATCAATAAAAAAGAAGGAAAAAAGTGTGACAGCTTTGCTACTTGATAAAGCATAGACATAAGTATTGACACTATTTCCTTTATATGATATAGCTCTGCCATCATATAAAATAGACCATTGGAAAGATTTAAAAAAAAAAAACGCACTGAAGATATAAGAAAGGAGGTTACATCTTGAGACAGTTTTTCTGTGTATTTCTGAGCCTCAAATAGCACTTGATTTTTTAGTGTCTTTCCATGCTGAAAGTGTCAGGCTAATGAAATCTTCTAAGAATACTTTGTGGACTAGCTCTTCCATAAGGAACTGGTAGCTCTTAACCTGATGGGTTTTTTTATTGAGCTTAAATATATGGTATCTAAGGCTGTTATTTTATTCTGACAAGTATACATGTGCAAGAAACATGGCACTTAGGCATTTTTCTTTAAAAATATTTCTATATTTTACTCTTAGATTTTTTTTTATACAATGTGTTAGAGGATTTTTGGAGGGGGTGTTCTAGCTGCATCTTATACATCTATTTGCATTTCTTTCTCTAGACCTAAGAAAGTTTGCACTACATTCATAAAATTGGTTTCTCCAGCCTGGTCTTGACTCCTTGCATGAACCCCAGTCTGATAGCTGGGAAGCCAGCATAGGACCAACTGAAATCCCCACAGAATGTGGATGTTAGAAGAACTGGGAAGTATATGGGGCCTCTAGTAATGGATCAGTATTTATCTCTAGTATATGAATTGACTTTTTGAGCCCATCCCACAGAGGGATACTCCCTCAGCCTAGACACATGAGGGAAGGCCTAAGCCCTGCACCAAACGGTATGACAGATTTTGAAGACCCCTCACCCTCTCTGGGGAGCAGAAAGGGGATGGGCTTGGTGGGGGTCATAGGGGAGGATAGAAATGTGAGGCAACTGGTATTGATATGTAAAACAACTTTGCTTCAAATTTATATTGAAAAAGGAAAAAAATATGGTTTCAATATGTTCAGGTCCATCTATGACTTAGTCCATGTTCTGTTCAAACTTGACTATGCCAATTCTTATAAAGGGAATCAATTAGCTGGGGCTGGCTTACAACTTCATATATATAGTCTGTGATTATCATGGCAGGAAGCATGGCAGCACACAGGCTAATGTAGTGCTTGGTAAGGAGCTGAAAGTTCTCTGGATCCATAGGCAACTGGACCTGGCTGGGCTTTTTAAAATGTCAAAGCAAATCCCTAGTGACAGACTTCCTCCAACAATTCATACCTACTCCAACAAGTCTAAATTTCTTAATCCCTCTCAAGTAGTACCATTCCCTGATGGTGATCATGCATTTAAATATGTAAGCCAATGGGGGTCATTCTTATCTAAACTATGACATTCTTTTATAACACAAATTCGTGTTTGGGGTCTTGTGCTAAAGGACTTACATGCAAAAGAATTAATTGATTTTTGAAAAATGATATTAGAACCTAAAAATGTACTAGCATTGTCTCTAATCCATGAAATATTCTATCCCGTGTTTATCAGTCTAAGAGTATCTTCCTTAATATCCTGTCCTTATGTTCTCAAATTTAAACCCATCATGATACCCAAGAAACCACTCCAAAAAAGTATAGACAATTTTATGTGTCAAAATCTTTTAAAGACTAGAATATTCATATTTATATTTTATGTGGAAATATTTTTGGTAATTATATATGATATATGTGTTTATGTGTGAGTGAATTCAAGGTAGATATTAATTATTGATACTTTTAAACACTGAACTATTTTATTTAAAATAAATTTATGAAAATATTTATTGTACTCTTATGAAATAGACACAACCTCCTATTTAAAATTTCATATATATATATGAAAGTTAAAATGAAGACAGTTTATATTTCTTATATTTGCTGATACATCTGTTTCTCATTAATATTTCCATTGTAATTCTAGAATGCTTCTTTTTACATATTAAGTACTGAAAAATTAAAATATATAGAAACTGTTCTTTGGTTTTTTATGTGTCACACTAACCTAGTTCATACTAAAATTCCATAAAAAATTGTTGTGACTAAAATTTCAATCAATTCTAAAGGATGTATGTTGAATTAACCTAGCAACATCCTGTATTGATTAGATGCAATTAAACAAATTGCTTGAAAGCATATCCTTGCTATGAAGAACCATATCCTGTACAGCAAAATTATTTCATTAAATTTATAAATAACTTAACTAACACAAATATACACTTAGTTTCCTGTTTGGTATTACCACTGTAAGGCATTAAGTTGTTGTTGCTATAATAAAGTGCTCTGATAATGAATGAAATACACCAGGTTATTCGATAGTGCTTTAAAACAATTCTGTTGGAACTTTATTTTTTGAATTAATGAAAATGCACAACAATTTTAAAAGTATGAAGTAGCCTATTACAAACTTATTTCAGGGGGTTAATGCAATGAAGAGGTGAGCAGTCATTGTTTGATTTTATGTCTAGGATGAAACACCAGTGAAAGAAAGCCTCCTATAATAACATTATTTGCAGCTGTACTCCAGACAGTATATATCTAAAGTTTTAAAATCATTAGTATGTCTAGTATATACTGGTTTGTTACAATATTTGCTATCAAAATTTTTCATTAGATTACAAAGATATATATATATATATATATATACATATACATGTACATAGATAGATAGATAAGTAGTGCAGCAAAGGAAAGAACTAGAATTATATAATTATACATAGCCGTATAAGTGTCTTATGGATACAAAATAATTTATAATAAAATATTCTGATCAATGGGATAGATTTTGGAATATGAAAGGAGGAAGGTCAAAATATTTAAACAGTAACAAAGTACTATTTAATCACATATATTTTCTTCCTTTTTTCTGTTCCATATATAATTATGTATTAATCTAAGAGATTGTCCTAATCTGTTTGCTTGTACGATAGAAAAACTACATGGGATAGGTTTGGTTGTAAGTTACAGCTATGGATATGGATCTTACAGATCTACAGGATAAATTATGATGGTCAATTTCTCGAAGTTTTGAAATCTTGTGAGAGCTTCCAGGAAGTACTTTGATACCTCTTCTTGAGGAGGAATGGATGTTCTCTCTTCTTGCTGTGTAAATGGTTTCTTTGTACTCACATAGGAGATAAGCAAGAAAATGAACATTTACCTCTGTGTATGTTATAATTGGTCTGGTCCCATCTTTGAAGAGTCCAACCTCATAAAGTCCCTATATCTTCATAGTATCCTTTCTATTGCTAAATTTCAATTGTTGGAATTTGGGGCACGCATTCAGGGTATGATAAGAGTGTGATGACATAATATGACATTTGTAGTATTCTAAGCACATACTGACCACAAAACTTGTTTTGGTACTACAGGAGTGTATGTAATAAGAATTTAAAATAGAACTGATACAGAAAAAAGTAATTTCAACTTTTGGCCAACTGAAAATTCTCTTAAATAATGTTTAATCAATTGTGGTAGTAATGCAAAGAAGAATCTATGAAATAATTTATGTTTATAAATCAATTATTAGGTGAGAAAGGGTAATGATAAAAACAGGTGTTTTCATTTTGCCTAAAAAATTGATTCATTAATATAAAGACATGTGTACTTAATGCAAGTGATCCTTACAAAAAGGCATGTGTACGTTAAAAAAAAAAAAAAGAAGAAGAAGAAGAAGAAAAAGAAGAAATGCTGCTTCATGAAGGCACGATTACTTTGCCCTTATGAGTTACGAAAGTAGAGGGATATAGTCTGCAAACTTCTCTGTATCAGCCCTTTCAGGAGCAAGATCATGTCGTATTCATCATTGAAAAGAAACAAAACTATTCGAATTACTACGCAGCAGCTCCACTGTCATTATTTTTTTTCTGTGAATTACACAGTGTAGCTTTCTGTCTTGCTCTGCTGATTATCTACAAAGCAATTCATTCATCACAGCACAAATTGAATACTTTCTCTGCTAAAGTTATTAGTTATTATGGACTGCTATACTTTGCCTTTAAACAAACGTAAAGCATCCATACAGGATAAATATTCCTATGTTTAATTACCTGCTTTTACATTATTTTTGTAACTTTTAATCTAAATGATACAATGAAGACTTCCTTTGACTTACCTGTTTAGTTATGCTATGCCTACTATCTGTATAAGTTTGAGGAAATTAGAAACCCTTCAATGAGCTGTATAATCAGAAAGAAGGGGCAGAGGGCACAAATTAACTTGTAAAATAAATTTACATGATTTACTTAGAAACAAGGCCATGGTAGTGATGGGTTCATTAGGTAGTTTTTGAATCAACATGTTTAGTTCCATGGACCACTAAATAGCTTGACACAGTTGAACTTTAAACTTTTAATAATATTACTTTGTTCAGGTGTTTCTGTACGTGTGTTTGCATTAATTATTTAATTATAAAAATTAAGCAGAATATAGAATGTAAACTTTCATTTAAGTCCAAATCAAAAACTGAAATTATAGGTTGATGTTGAAAGAGAGGACATGGTAATTTGAAAGCCCTTGACTAAATGATTATTGTTTAAAATTTCATTTGCTTGTTTTTACAATTGTCTAGGAAGAATAACTGAACTAACACAGAGTGTACCTGAAATTATCTGTGCATATTTTTATGACTCCCCAGTTTCTTACTCATTTGAGAAAGAGACCAATTGTTTCTTAAGAATTAATATAAGCTTGCTGAAGCTAAAATCCACATATTCAGAATAATGATTCAATAAGAAGCAAATTAAATGTTCTTTTTAGTGACATTTTGTGTCAGTATGACATATCTCCTGAAATAATTATTGTAAAGGATGTATTTAAAGAAAAGTTTATGTGGACTAACATGTTCAGTGCATAATCACTTGGCTACAGTGATGCTAGGCTTCTCTTGAGAGAAAGGCATTGAAGACAGGCTATCATTTTAGGCCTTGACCCTAACAATGTGCATTTTCTGAGTAGACTCACTCCCTGTGTTCTAAACCCTACAATGTTGCTACTCTAGTAGGAGCCAGCAAAAGGTCAATGCAGTGATTAGCTCAGAACTCTAGTATCCAGACACTTTCCAAATGGTCATCACTGACAAATAAACCTTTAACACTTGACCTTTCAGAAAACATTTCAAATTTAGGCCTTAACAATAAGAATCAGTACTTTTATTTATTAGGGTTAAAATACTCTGAAGTAGAGATATTATTTTCAGAACACTTCTTTGTCATCTTTGTGATTTTTAAACAATTTACAGGAATTTTGCTTGATTTCTGTCAATCTCTTCTCGAACTTGATAATGTGTCACCACATCACTTTTTACTAATAATCTCTATTCTTTTTTCTGGAACTGATTTCTACTTTGAACAAATAAGGGTATACGAAGCTTGTTGCAATAAAAACCATAGTGGGGCTTATTTTGTCTACCTTCACAGTGGACAGAATAGTAAATTAATCTTGGAAAAACTTCATATTTTTTAAGAAGGAAAATTAATGATATTAAAAAATATGGCAATTATGTCTAAGTATGTCATAGAGAGTTGTGAGTAGTAATAGTGTGAAAGGAAAATTGTAACTAATGTGATAAAATATTTCAAAGACTTGTAAAACCGTATGTCATGTATAGATTAATAATTAAATAATACAAGTCTAGAGGATATAAATTATGAATTCATTGAAAATTATTCCAAATATTAGCAACATGACACATGCAAATTCAGGATTAGAAATATAAATGAATTTTCTGAAAGGGCTTTAAACCAACTCAATTTACTTACATGGGTGTTACTTATCAGGAGTCTATATAACATTTAAGGATATAGGAGAACTTCGAACACTAGGGCATATAAAACAGTTGTCATTTCATGTCTTAAAAAAAATTCATGATACAGACAAAATCAACTTGAGAACCCACTAGTTTAACATTATCCATTCACAAAAACATTGAAATTCATGTACAAGAGATAAAAATAGCAGGCGATGCTGTAAAAATTATTGGAAGCAAGAGGTAGATAGAAACACTACAAAGGGACTTATAAACATTTAATTTTATTCATAAACTGCTGTGACATCAGGACAGCAGATGGTGAAGTGCTAATAGCACAAGAAGACATCTAAAACCACTGCAAAGTATATTTCAAGAAGCTATATGAGGTACCTAGGGACCTTATAGTTGGTACCAAGTTGAGGCAATCATCTGTGCTGCCACAAGATAACCTTCACCCTTCCTGGCAGGGAAAGGAACTGCAGTAAACAAGCTCAACTTGGGAAAAACACACGGTACAATGTAACAAATAAGCTCATAAAGAAGGTGGTGACTGCTCTTAGTATCCTTCATAAAACCTATCAGTGAGCAAATGGGAAGCAAGGGAGTGGGTGTGTAGCAGTAAAAATCAATCCAGGACACTGCCACAACAGCCAGAATTGAAAGGGCAGGAGGCTGGGTCAAGATATGCATTCTCACATACAAATGTCAGGCTGCCACATGTTGAAAAAATCCCAGGAAGAAAGACAAACTGTTAGTCAGGGCAGAATGAATGAAACAGTCCAGAGAAAAGGGAAGATAATAACTATTTGATCTGATGAGATAACCACATTAGATTTTCTATTGGATTTTCATTGACTACAAAGGTCTTTAGGCCACAGAGTGAAAATTGAAAGAGTTTATAATGATTTACAATGATAACATGATTGTAACGGTGCAGACAATCATATCCCAGAAACAAAATATGTGAACAAATGTAAAATATGAATGGAGAATGTGTTAAGATTAAATGCTTTATAGAATTAGGAATTTCATAAATAGCTGAAGTTTTGGAAACGGTTCTTTCCTCTGTAAGAGAAATGATAAGAGTATATAATAAGAGAGGTACATAATAGATTTCTTTAAAGATGTAGATGTATTTTAAGATGTATATTACCAGATATAAAACTGGAGAGAGCAAACTCCACTGTCGTTGATACAACTGCCCTGTAATATTGTATTTTTGCTTTTCATCACTATATTTGTTGGTGGATGTAATAAAGATTCAGTGCCAGCAGGGAGATTGCTACCTACAGTTCCCTGCAGTCAACCACTAGACAAAATCAACAACTGCAACAAAATCAGAATGCACAAAGGAGGAGCTACGGAATATCTCATGTGAAGGACTTGGGATACATTGTAAAGTTAGGGGTTATATTGGGTGTTCTGGGAGAAACAAAGAAAGCTAGGAGAGACAGAAGACTCAAGAAAAATTCAAATGGGAACAATCTACATATCCATGAATCATTGAATATATCGGTAGTCATATTGGAAGACACTGATAACCTTGGACCCCTTTCTCGGAGAGATGAAACAGAGACCACTGCATGCAAGTACAAGAGGCTATTTATTGCTTACACAGGTACCTATGGGCGCTTCAGTCTTTTGGGAGACTGAAGCGCACAGGCCAAAAATTCAGAGGATTTTATATGGTTTGGGCAGCAAAAAGCAGGCTTCAGAAGCAGATGCATGGTTACAGTGATTTCATTAGTTCATTCAAATAGAGCGGTTGGGGTCAGCCTGGGGCAGAGTTGATGTTTGGATCTGGTACAAGGAATTCAGTTATGAGTATTTCAGTACTCTGGTGGTTACGATAAGATGCTTCTAGGACCCTCTGTTCCCAGATATAGTTCTGCTGATTCGCAGACGCTTCAAGGACCCTCTGTTCCCTCTTGTACTTGTCCCCACCTTGACCCTTTGCAAAAGCAGCTCAAGCAGGCAAAATGTATGGTGGGGGTCTTTCAATATAATATGTATACAGATAAATTATATACAGACTCATCCTTTGCAACCTTTACAGCCTAGGGATTGTAATGGTTAAAAATAATAGAAAAATGACTTCAGAGAAACCAATATACAGAATAGTTTCACACATATATACAGCTTAAAAACTACAACACTTTATTTTCGAGAAACTGTCAGCCAAATGGAAAATGATTCTTTCTTAACAAGGTATTCAGGCATGTTCTGGAAACAAATTCAAATCCTGCTTAGATGCATCCATATCAAAGACTCAAGTCTCTAGCCTTGGTTAGATTTCCTAAAGTTGAAGTTTAAAGGAGAGGTACAGCAAATATCATAAACAAAGACTGAAATAAAGTAGAATCATCAAAAGTTCAAAATATTGAAACTATATATGGAACTTAGTACAATTTAATACAATTAAAGAAAAAGCAAAGATTCATATTAAGAGACATATGTATGGGACTATAGAACAAGTTAACCAATTTGAACAAAAGTATCTTCAGTACAAAAAAAAAAGAAAGAAAGAAATACATTCACTAAAATAAAAACTTTTTAAAGGGAAGTAACTGCTGAGGCTAGATGAACAGAACTACAGTAGTTTATTCCTCTCAGTAACAGAGCAAAGCTCATATGAACTCAGAGACTGAAGCATCAAGCACTGAAATGGCACAGGCTTTCACCAGGGCCTCTGTACATACATACATACATACATACATACATACATACATACATACATATTTATATTGAAGAAAGCTTTATGATATAAGCATAGGGAAGGCACATTGTTCAAACGGGGGGTTTGGAGGCACTGTGGGATTATTCACAGCAAACTAATCGTAAAAATAAAAGATGACTGATGTTAAGGAGGTACTAGCATCTGGTCACAAGTGTTTGTAAATAGAATTCAAAGAAAACAGGAAGGGACCCATTGAAATGTATCATTCTGAAGTTAAAATATAATTTGCTGTTACATTTTAAATACCAATTATATGTATTGAATATGTGCACTAGCCATTGACTATGCAAGGAAACAGAGAATGTTTTGAAAGGATTGTCAAGATCAAACTGAATCAATAATGGTTAGAGAAAGAAATCATTTATACATTTAACCAAAGTTATAAGAAGCAAGACCAGAAAGTGCTTATGTGTAAGCTGTGTGTCAGATGATTTGGGATATGACTCTTCCAATCTCTTTAGCATTTTATACTCTATGTTTAGCTACCTGAATATTTTTCTTTTAACTATCTATATGCATGGTTGCAAGTACAAATGAGTTTAAATTATTGTCTAAAATTTCTGTTTTGTTTATTATAATAACCACTCAATCAGGAGATGGAAGTTTTAAATTCATAGTATATTATAAATTTCTCTATATCCCATATAATCCAAGCCCTTAACCTATTGGCCTAAAGTATTGCATATGATCCATTTATTTTCAATGACGGGATTATTTTTGATTAACTGTATTCCTGGTAATTGCCCTATATCTATTACAGTTTATCACCCATTGGGCACAAATAAAAACATTGGATATTTTACTGAAATCTGAGTAATTAATTTTAACTGATCTAGTTTTCTCTCCTCTCCTTCTCTCAATGAGTTCAAACATTTATTCTGTCTTGAAAACCTTTTTTATAATATAACCTGCTACGTACACACTATCTTCAGCAAACATAGCACCTACAGTCACCCACTTTTTTAGATTCTTTTCACCTTTTCTAAATATATTTTTGTCTACAGATGAAATATGCATAAACTTGTTTGTAGCAGAAAAGCATAGCACTGTCCTGCCTGGCATTAAAAATAAATGTCCTCAACTCATGATAAAATATAACGCTTTGTGTATCCAAACACATAATTTCTAAGCCATTTCCCACCATAATTACTCTAAAGTTAACAGTCCCAAAAGCCAGATTTAAAGACTGAAGTTACCTAGCAAGTATCCACATGGCCTTTCCATTTCTTCTAGTTCTGGTAACTAATATTATCATCATGCTGCCACTCGCTATACCTCTTGCTTCTTCTAAAAGTCTGTCTTTGTTCAAAAGATTTTAGGACATCCTTTTCTCTGATGTACTCTGCTTTCCCCATACTCTCTTAATGTTCATAAAATTATGAATGGTTTACAGGTACCCATACTTGAGTGGGCATAGAAAGTCTTTTGACCTTCCTATAGCCATTGTTGGAAAGAGCTTATGTTAATATTGTTACACTCACGTGGTTGTAGCATTTCTTTTTCTCAAAATCGTAATTCAACTAGACAAGTAGTTATTTATCTTTCTCTGTGTCACCTAGAATTCTAGGCAAATATAACCTACTAGCATCGACTAGCATAATGCATGTGTTTGTTTCACTCAAGTATAAGTCTGGTATTTTCATCAGATTGCTAAAGAGATTTCAACCAAAACAAATTAAAGAGTATAGATCCAGATGTTTTAAAGTTTTCCTCAAAATCTAAAGCTTCATGGTTTTGTTATAGATCATGGATTATTAGAATACTTCCAGCCAATTTATGTTCACAATGATATTGTATCTATAGATCAGAAAAGAATCCAATGTGCATGAAGACTACAGGGTCTATGTTGTCATTCACTAAATTCTTTAAAAATAGCACAGGGTGTGTATATAGATATAGATATAGATATGGATATAGATATGGATATAGATAGATATATATATATAATCTAAAAACAGCACTTACTCCTTCTAATTAAATCTGTTCATTTGAACATAATTTTTTTGTGACAAGTGGAAACTGAGTGTCGTAAAGATGAAAAAGAAAGGAAATACTGAAAAAGAATAATATTAAACCTCTACAAATCACATCCACATGAGTAGTAAAAGCAAATTTTTCCCTGTGGTACGGCAGATTGGATACAGGGCCTTACAGATGTTACACAAGTTCTCTTCTGTTACAGTATATGCTCAATTCTCAAATAGGCATAATTTTACTTGTTTTTTTTTTTCTTTTGTATGCTGTTGCTCCTCAGCTTGAAAGGGTTACATCATAATAAAATTGTGAATGCATCTAATGCACTCAGTTCACAGCTCAGATACCGTGTTCTAGAGAATGTTGGCTGCTAGGCCTTTTGGTGATATGTACCGCTGACTGACACCGGCAGCTCACTTCTATTTTGCCTTCACACAAGAAAATGATCAAATACATCCCTAAACTGGGAAGAATTGTAATTCAAAATTCAATGTATAAAATTAATTAGCTGTATCTTGTTTTTATGTCACAATAAGCACAAGTTCCTATGGTGAATCATTTCCAATTCATCACAGACTGCATAAGGAGTACAGATCAGTGGCATCCCTGTCTTTCTTATGTTAGAATACTGAGCTCTTTCTTAGTGAAAATAGAAACTTTGTAGTTGGAAGAAATTGCACATGAATATGCCTAGAAGAAGTAAAATTTCATTCTCTGTGAATTTTTATGCCTCTTACTGCTTACTGCTTGGCTTGAAAGTTAAAGAAATAGAACATTTCATGAGAAATGAGAAAAATCTTACCAGTTCAGATAGTCAACGTCTGATAACCAAAAATCCTGTGCATTGATGAAAAATTTTAAAAGACAGCTGTAAGACATTTCGTCTAGTCTTTCACCTGTGTTGGATATGAATATTCTGTTGGCTGTGGTAGATATTGAGACAAAAGCTTTTAAGATGATTTTAAGATGAGTGCTATTTCTTTGAAGATTTTTTTAAAAATGATGTATTTATTTATTATGTATACAGTGTTCTGTTTCCATGCATCCATGCAGTCCAGAAGAAGGCACCAGATCACATTATCAGTGGTTGTGAGCCATCATGGGTTTCTGGGAATTAAACTCAGTACTCTGGAAGAGCGCACAGTGCTCTTAACAGCTAACCCATTTCTCTAGCCTCCAAGAATGATATTTTTGGAGTCCATGTATAATGACAGAAAATACAGAAAAGAAATAAGTAATGGTTTAAAAGTGGTCAGTTTAAAATGAAGAATTTTTTATGTATATTGACTAACGATTGTGAAAGTGCTGTCATGGTTAGCAATGACTGCCCATTTAATTGTTCTGTGGAAAACACACACACACACACACAAATGAAAACCAGATACCTTGTTAAACATGAATAAATTTAATAATTTTATAAATTGAACCTAAATTCTTAGGATTTTAAAGAGCAATTTATAGCATCAGTTTTACTTTCTGATCCTTTACATAAAATTTTTTTCTGTCTAGCCAAGCAACAAAACTACATACAAATGTATGGTTTGTCCCACAAGTCAATTAAGCAAGTCAGTGTTATATGTGCTGATTGTGGAGGGAATCAAGCTATTCAAGTCATGAGTGTTTCATAAAGAACCTATTAGTCACTTGTGGGCAGCCCAGTCTAATTAGCCCAGACTAATAAGAAATGAGAAAATAAATGGAATTCTGTGAATATATATGATAAGCTAACTTGAAAGTACCAATAAACCTCCATTTTACTTTTTCTAAACATTTTAACTACGAGTTGAAACAAAAACTATTTAAAATTTACATGTTAATCAAATAAGCTATAATCATAGCTTTCAACTAAAATGAATGCCTTGCTTTTAAAATTGAAAAAGAGGGCTTAGAATGGAAGGAGACACATGTATTCTCAGTGTTAACGCTATATAACATTTACATTTTGTCTCCCAAATAGAAAACAATACATTGAAGTTTAATGGAAATTTTACAACTTGGTTACAAAGGCTTTGTAATTTAATAATGTGTTTTATTTCTCATCATTGGAATAAAAAGCTCAAAGTAATTGCAAGAATTCATTTAGAAATAATGTTAATATAATACCTTTTTATTAGGAGAATTTTAGTTTTCAAAGTCATCTCCAAAATAATATTTGTTGTTGTTATTGTTTGTACTTTTACATCCCAAAGAAAGTTTTCCCTCCCTTCCCTTTATGCAGGTCTCAGACTCCCAGCCTCTCCACCCCCACCCCAACTGTCTTCCTCTGTTTCTCTTCAGATTAGGGCAATCTGGTCTCCAATACATACCAAACAGCCACATTATAACAAGTTGTTGTGAGACTAGGCCCTCCTTTCCTATTAAGGTTGAATGAGGCAACCCAGTAGGAGCAAAAGAGTCCCCAAAACAGGCATCAGAGTCAGACAGCCTCTGCTCCCATTGTTAGGAGACCTACAAAAGGTTGAAGTTGCTCAGCTGTAAAGTATATACAGAGTGTTTAAGTCAGTCCCATGTAGGCTCACTGGTTGTTGGATCTGACTCTGAGAGGCCCTGTGAGCCCAGGTAAGCTGGTTCTGGGTTTTTTGTTTTGTTTTGTGTGTGTGTGTGTGTGTGTGTGTGTGTGTGTGTGTGTGTGTGTGTGTGTGTGTGTGTGATGTCCTTGACACTGGGTCCTATAATCCTTTTCCCTCTTACACAGGATTCCCTGAGCTCCATCTAATATTTGGCTGTGAGTCTTTGCATTTGTTTCTATCATTTGCTCGGTGAAGCCTCTTTGATGTCATTTAGGCTAGGCACCAATCTACAAGTATTTCAGAGGATATTCTTTTTTAATATGAATAAATGAAACAAATTCAATCGACCCAATTTAGAAACTGTTTAAGAAGGATTATTGGATGTATTTTTGTTGGAAAATATAAGTCCTTGTTGGAGAAGTGTGTTACTGGGAGTGAGTGGGTGGCCTTAGAGGTTTTAAAGCCCATGCTAATTTCAAACTCTCTCTCTCTCTCTCTCTCTCTCTCTCTCTCTCTCTCTCTCTCTCTCTCTCTCTCTCTCTCTTTCTCTCTCTCTCTCTCTTGCTGTTCAGATTGCTCAAAAGTAAGCTCTCAGTAATGCTTCCAGCATCATGCCTACCTGCGGCCCTATTTCCCATTATGATGATCATGGACCGATCTTCAGAAATTGTAAGCAAGTTCCCATAAAAACTTACACCAATTATGACCCAAATATTTTACATATGAGCTTATAGGGACCATTATTCAAACCTCCACAATTTCCAAACTATTTTTACTAAAATATTTTTATTAAGTTAGGTAGCAATAGACACATAATGACCAAAGTAACAAATCTTTCCTACTTTTCTCTGTTCACCACAAATGTTTTATCTTTTGTCTCCCAAAACCAAATAAGTAAAATTGAAAATCTATACAACCATCTTTCATTATCCATCCATGATTGCTTCCAGGAACCTAGGGCATGCTAGAGTATATTATGTGTATGTGTATGTGTATTCTTGTGTATGAACATACACACGTGAAGTTCTAGTACTAGTTCTTGGTAGTAATAGTGAACACCAATGATTAACATTTCCAATTTACATACAATTAGTAATAAAAAATGAAAAAGTCATTCCTATTTAGATATACCTAATGCATATTTATTAGTATTTTATACAATCAACCGATGGGTGAATTTTAGATTTGTAGGCAAACTGGTCTAAATATTAAGAGTATGTATCTGCATTTATTTATGTTTATCTCTACATAACTTTTCTACAACATGTTAAGAGTAAACATGTCAAAATAAGCCTTTATTTTTATATATTTGTGTCTTCCCCCAAAAGACATAATCTGAAGCATAGAATATTAAAAACAAATATGATATGCTATTATATTGCTGGAAGATGTCATTTTGTAAATATGTTTCTCATATTGGTTAATGAATAAAGCACTGTTGGCCAATAGGAAAACAAGATAGGCGGAGCTAGGAGACAAGGAGGATTGGGGGAGGAAGTAGAAAGAGAGTCAAAATGTAAGACCAAGAGAGTAGATGTCCAGACTCTCTCTCCGGTAATATAAGACCACGTGGAAACACTTAGATTACTAGAAATGGGTTAATATTTACGACAGAGCTAGCCAATAGGAAACACTGGTAACAAGCCAACAGCTTTATATCTAATACAGCATCTCTGTGTGTTATTTGGGGCTGACATAGCTGTGGGACCAGGCTGCTGGAAAACTGCCCATAACAATTATATAATAGTTACAGTACACGTCTTAGTTTGGGCTTGCTTTCTATTTCTTTACAAATACATTTTGTTTATAAATTTTTTCAGAAATGTTTCTTACCAAAATATGTTTTGGTTAATTGGAAAATAATACTTGTAAATTTGGTAAATCTAGTAAGGCATGATGATGCTGATTATGAGATATACTTTAGGATGAAAAAAAATGAAGAGATATACTCTTATTATTAGAATGGCTAATACTGCCACTGCCACCAGCAGTTACCAAACATGTAGACCAATACAACCAATATGATTCTTTAGAGAACAAAATAATACAGTTTGAGATGGTTTCTTATAAACTAATTATGTATGTACTAAAACAATTTCACTCTTTGTTATTTTCTCAGCAAATATGAAGAAATGCATTTATAAAAAATGACATTAGAATCTTTTTTTCTAATTTTCATAATTGATAAAACCCAGAAATAACCAAGGTATCATGAAATATTACTCATCATTAAAAATAAATACTCAGCAAGATGCAATATTACATTGAAAACCATTAAATGCATATTTCTTTATGAAAATAAAAAATCATATATTGCATGTTGGGAACTCTATGACATCCTGTTAAAGACATAATGACACGAGAAAGGACAATACATGCTAGAAGTTCAGAACTGAATCAGCGATCACAAAGCAGTTATAGGTTAGGCATATTCCATGCAATTTAGTAATGTAGAATAAAACTTAGTATGTGTCATCAAGAATGCATTGAATATAGTAATAAAAGCAATAATAAACTTATCAACTTAAAAGTGTGCCAGTATTGACTTATAAATCACAATAAATGTGTTTTATATTGAAGCTATATATTATAAATTAGGTAAATAGGGTAATAGATCCAGTAGATGTATGAAACTATGTTTTCTGTTCTTTTTGTTTTTGTTAACAGCAATGTGAATTAATTTGTATAATATTATATAAAATAAACTGTTAACATTCTTACATATTTAAAAACATTTAAATATGAATTCTGATTCATAAACAGATATATTCATAAACATATATATTCATAAAAATATATATACAAACATATACATGTATATTTTTTTAATTACATTGTGTTCCTGTTACAAATATATTGAAGTTTTAATTTACATTTCTATATTATAAAACATGCAATAATACTTTCATAAGTATTTGATATGAATCTCAGAATAGGTTTTCACCTTACTATTCAGGATTGATTCATTTTATGTTTTATAATATGTAATGAGTCTTATATAATCAAATCATTATTATTAAAATAGGAAGCAGATCAGATTTTTTTTAATGTTTCAATGATGAAAATATAACTAATAAACATCGTTACATCAGCATTACATCACCATTAAAGGGAAATTATAGTAAATAACAGTAGTGGACATTTTCTTAGTGTAGATTTTGTTTGGATTGTGCGCTAGAGCATCAACTGATTTAGGCCTAAGTGTTTCTCAAAAGTTTCAACCCAAGTGAATATTATAACTCTTTTGCAAATAATTTATTCAGAATAAATTACTATATTTCAGATTTTATATTAAAATATTATATTATAATAAAATAATTATTATAATTCATACTACACTATAAGGACTAGAGAAGATTTATGGATCACAGTTAAATATGAATTTCAATATAACATATGAACAAGATTAAGGAATAACTTTTATTATTTGTGTTAAAAACATTACTTTAAGATGTAGATATTTAAGTAAAATATTCTTAGTCATCTATCTATAGTGAGCAATATATTAGTTCTAACCCAAACATTTCTAAGCTGTTGGAGTTAGGCAGGCTCACACATTTTCAGGTTTTAAGAGCCTATTGGGCCCATTTAAAACAAAACAAACAAACAAACAAACAAAAACAGCAATGTGAATGTGAGAAATGTAATTGTCCAGAGAAGGAACAGGGACTAAACTTTCACATGAGAAGATGTGCATCTATTGAGGTTCTCTAAAATGATTTAAGATGTAAATAATCCACAATGAAAAGTTAGACTGAAGTTTATTCTCTGAAGAATTACTTTGATGCCTAGTTTAATATGAATTGAAGAAATCATGATAAATCATAGAAATCAAAATTATGCACAACAGAGAATCTAATTGTAAATAATCCACAATGAAAAGTTAGACTGAACTTTATTCTCTGAAGAATTACTTTGATGACTAGTTTAATATGAATTGAAGAAATCATGATAAATCATAGAAATCAAAAGTATGTGCAACAGAGAATCTAATTGATGCTTTTGTATTAGGTTATATAGGATGGCTGTTTAATCTATGTTAATGCTTCATTTATATGTATGCATTGGATTTCATAGAAAATACATATGCATATATATATATATATATATATATATATATATATATATATATTTTCTCCAATAAATATGTAAAATACATATGTGTGTATGTGTATATTGAAACAATACAGAACTATGGCTAAAGAGGGTTGAACGAAGTGGTATGTCTGTAATCCCAGCACTCAAGATTTAAAGCACAGGGATCCTGAATTGAGGGTCAATCTAAATGAAATAGTAAAAGCCTTTCTATGCCAACAAAAACTTATCTAAAATGGGACCATTGCTCACAAGTAAAGTACACACGCACACACAACTCAACATACCAAATGTTTATTGTCATGTCTTCATACAAAACTCAGCTTCATTGCAATCAGTTATATGAAGAATTTGTAATTTCTATCCACATCAAAGAAAGGTAAATGTGTGCAAAGATAAAGGACAGTTACCCGTTCTAATTTCAACTTCAATTATGATAAACAGAATGTAAAGTTTTATTGATCATTTCTTTTTGGGTGATCCTCCAGATATTTATAAGCATATAATAAATTACTGTCTGATATTAGCATATTTCTTCAAACTCTACATAGTATTCATTGGCCAAAAATGGAAAAGCAACAAATATTATAAAAACTTAGCTAAATGTCAGAATCTCCTTTCATTATATTATAATATTGTACATCAGTAGCTGGCTAGCAAGCAATCAATTACCTACCTATGTGAGAAAGAATCCAATCCTAAATAAAGATTATCTAAATGTCATACATTTACTAAAGTTTATAAATACAATATTATATTAGTATTAGATTTTTGAAAGATTCTGAAAGATGTTAGGGTTCTATAATTTATAAATAGTGTTGTAATTACATTTTTGTGTATTCAAGTGGGCTTACAATGTGCAGTGTACAATTCATTTAATAGAGGTTTGTCAGTCAATAGTCATTTGATAGATAAACATATCAGTGATTCAAACAGAAAATTCCTATAAAAATATCAATTACTAGAAGATATATAGCTACTAAAATGGAAATGGTAACAATACATAAGGAATAAATAAAGAGGACAGGTAGGAAGCAATTTTAAGTTTTTACTAAATAGAATAAAATATTGAAGAAGCTATGCTGTGTTTCAGCAAGATGCTTCCCAGTCTGATAAGACCACTGTCTGGCAGACAGACTGTGTATGATGTAAAGAAGCAGAATATCTTTGATAAAGAGACTTACCATCAGATATCAATTGGGGGTATTATTGTAACTTTAAACATCACAAAGAGAAGTCATTCCATAAAACAGGACTCATATAGGAAGTTTATTAGAAGGGGCAGGAGAAAGGTAGAAAAAAGGGGCTGAGAGTGAGACTCAGATAGGTCCTGGGGACAAGAGTGGTGGAAGAAGCAGGGACAGAGAAGAATAGAGGGAGAAAGAGAGAAATAAAAAGATTGAAGGTGGGCAGGACACCTTTAAAAAAGAACTAAGCAAATGTGCACAGGGGTGTTCTTAGTGGCTGTAGCTGAAGGAGTATCCTGTCAGGACTTCAAGGGAGGCCCGTACATATGCCTAAATACTAATATTCCTCCCTTTTTATTTATTATAAAAAGGTAAGTCATTACAAAGTGGCATCAGTTGAGGCAGGGATGAGGATGCTTTGTTCTCAAGACTACTACCTGCTAACCAAAGGGGTGTTGCTCATCTTTGGGGTACCTGGAAAAACTAGGGTGCTGACTACATCCTGGGGTATGGGGCTGTTTGACTTTCCTGTCCAAGCTCTGTAGAACAACTGGGCACTGCCAGGACCTGGCAAAACACTGTTTGAGGTAGATCTATGTCAACGCCCTAGGCCTTAAAGCACCTGATCCTTTCTCTTCACCACAGCATTATCTGGAAAATGTTTGATACTCTTGTGCTTCCAGCTCTGTGGCCAAGAGCTGGTAGTCTTGCATCAACAGCTGATTAGGAATGGCCAGTGGGTCTCTGGAAAGCATCCCAGTGAAAAAAGGAGGTATACATGATGACACAGCTCCCTTGAGTGAGGCAGAGAAGACCCAAGGGTCTGCATTTCCTAACATCCCTGGATTTCAGAGAGGGTGGATTTTGAGACTGCACAGACTGCTCAGTGATTCATCAAACACAGAGCAGTGGCTAATGGCTCTGAGTCAAAGAGAGATAGACAGTCACTTGGTAACAGGATGTCAAGAAAAGCCAGGAGGCCAAAAGACTGTGTTTAATAGATAAAGACTTGCATACTCGGGAATGGTCAGAGGCCAGTATCCCACCTGAGACCCAATTGCCAATATTGAATGGAAAGTGAAGCCACCAGTGAACAAGAAAGCATATTTGTTGGAGGAGGAAGAGAGCAGATCTATTAAGGGCATAGAAGACAGACAGGCGTCCCAGTGTAAAGTTATTACCTTTTGTTGGGCTCTGGCAATAAGCAATCATGCCATATGAAAGAGAGTTAATGTAAGTGGTTTATTGGGTGTTGCGACCACCTCGACCAGCAAGGAAGACACAACACTCGGACTCTTCTTTAAGCAGCTTTACTCAGGTACCTGGAATAATCTTCTGACCACGGGGAGAGCCAGCCCACAGCTTATAAGGCCTTGGGCAGCCAACCACAGCACGCCATGTGGTGAATAAAGATAGGTTCATATACTCAGAAGCAACCCTAGATCTCAGCCTTAGCCAAATAAGGACTTGTTTACTCCAGAGAGCACTCACCATCAGAAAGGTGGAAGGCGGAAGCCAGTGCCTTCTTTAAGGCATGGAACTTTGCAGCTCTCTACAAATAGGGAAGAGATAAAGCAGTAGAGTGAAAGGGTAAAAGGGTGACACCTCCTTCTATACAGTCAGGATCGCTGTTAGAATGTTGCAAAGGTCCCATAAAACATAAAGATATAAAGTGCTTTAAGCATATTTTTGGTAGGCTTATTCCACACGAGTGACTCAGAATGAGATCCAATGGCTTTTTAATCAAGGATTTTGAGAATAGCACAAATAGCCAAGTATTTGTCAGTCAAAGCGCAGAAGTCAAAGGACCCAAGGGTCTGAGAAATGCGATAGACAAAGGCCACCCACAAAGGGTTGGGGCCCTAAAGAGCGGGTTGCCTGTTACAAGGACTTACTTAATTAAGCCAAAAGGCAAAACAAAACAAAAACAAAATAAAAAAAACCAAAACAACAAACGAACAATAAATAAATAAATATATAAATACATAAATAAAAACACATTTAAGAGTCTAGTCTGCACTTGTGAGAAATAGCCAGAGATGGGGATGAGGTAGTGACTCACCAATCCAGTTTTGGATAGAAGGACCCAGTGATTTGAAGTGAGGCTGTCATATGTGGACTTTTCCAGGATCCGGGTGGGGCTCACACTGCTTGCAGTCATGAGGAAGCTCTGGGAAAGCCTTTTCAAACCAATGTTGTAGTTTAAAAAATGCCTAGAAGAGAAGTCATGCCATATACCAGGACTCATATAGGAGGTTTATTGGAAGAGGAGAGAGAAGGGGCAGAAAAAGGGACAGAGTGTGGGACAGAGATTCGTACCAGGGGAAAATGGGTGGTGGGAGAGAGATGGGAGCAGAGGCAGAGAGGAACAGAGAGGGTAGCAGAGGCAGAGAGGGAAAGAGAGAAAGAAAAGATGGAAGATGGGAAGGACTTTTTTAAAAGAGAGAGAATATGAGAGAGAATATTCTCTCCCCAATATGAGAGAGAATATTGGGCTCAAACATAACATATGATAAATTTATAATTCCAGAAGTTCACCTCTTTGGTTCCTCAGCTACAGCAGGGAGACTTTACACATACTGGCCCTTCTGGCCAAGAGCAGCTTCTATTTACATCAACATGATACAGCTAACCTTGTGCATATTAATGCATTTGAAAATATCCCAAATATCTCATTTTTACAAAAAATGAGGAGATACACAAATGTAAATCATTAACATATTTCTATATCATTCTCATTTCAAATCAGTCTACAATCTCACAGAATAATATATTGCTTTAGAATTAAATTCAAAGAGAAATCTCTAAGTAAATTTAAGATAAAATGTAACTGGAGATAAAGAGACAAAAAATGGAAGACACACGAAAAAAGTATATAGGTTAAAACAGAAAAGTAGCTATGCAAAGCCCTGTTGAGACTATAGTAAGTTATAGGATCTAGTTCCTATCTCTTGAAACACTTAATCACTGAGCCCTTTATCCTGCTGTGATAGCAATGCTGCTTTAAAAGTATAACTCCACTTATGAAGATTGTTTTAAAATCTCCTGCTTATCCAGTCTAATGATTGATATGAGGGACATCAAGAACAAAAAGGCAAATTCCAAGAAAATGGAATGGAGTTCCAACACGAAAGCATGTGTCTAAATTCACATCATTTAGGAAAGGCTAATGTGTGTCATTTGCATAGGCAGTGTCAAAGAAGGAAATTAAATAAAACTTAACTCAAATTCTAACAAAAGTCTAAGTTTGAAAGAAAAATTATGTTAAAATAAAACAATTACAAGTGTAAGAAGAATTATGAATAACATAGTATTTGTAAATGGATTCTAGATTAAGATATCAAATACCATAAATGATATAAAACAGAATAACTGAACACCAAAATTAAACATACTCCAATAGAAAGCATCCACAAGATCAACACAAACCACACCAATGGGCTAATGATGATAGTTATAGAAATGTTCTAAGACTGTGTTGATGGTGGTATTACCTGTACACATACTGGCTCATGCATATAACTGAGTATCTGGAATGGCCTAGATTATATTTTAATAAAAATGTTATGCTGTAAAAGGAGATTAGATTTATTACTTTCCTTTAGAGACTTATCTATTCCCTTTTGGAACTGGCCTCTTTAGCTATAATATATTGACAAAATGACAGTTCACTATAATGTCATAGAGTGAAGTGTATCACACTAGGGATTGTAACAAAGAACAAAATGTCACAGTTCTATTCATTTAACAGTATCTATATTCACAGTGAAGAAATATAACAGGGGTTAGTGACTTCATTGTACCAAGCTGTAGTAAAATTTAGTAATTAACTCAATTAGGAAACTATATTTTTCCAACGTTGTGTAACAGTGCCAACTACAATACAAAACGTAAATGAATGTCATGATAACCCAAAAGTTCTTGATTAATAAAGATGTTCATGAATGACATCTTTATTAATATTTAGGATATTTAGGAGAAATACACCAGGTAAACAGTCATATTCAGCTTAAGTACTGGCTAAAAGGAAGAAAGAACACTCTAAACCCATAATTATAAATGCTAGCAACATTCTTATAATCACTGGCTAGTTACTAAAATAATTGTAATGTCTGTGTATGTCCCCATGGATTATAAAATGGGAAATAAATATTTTCATTCTACAACTTCTGTATAGGAATTAGAAATAATCTGTACTAAGGACTTAATTTTTCCTACAAGAATTGGCACTGTCTACTCTAGGCAGTCAGGTTTAAAAAGGAATGTCTACTAGATACATCATGATTTTTAAGGACTATAGTTACAGTAATAGCAGTTCCAAACACAAAGTCAAAGAGCTAACAGTATCTAAACACTATAAAGAGAAATGGTGCTTTATTCTTGATTTTTTTTCCTTCTGGTTATCAGGTATCTACTATTCACTGAAATAGAGATTTCCTAAATGCACCAATTGTATAGCTGCCATAATGTTATTCCTTGGAGACAAATATTAGATATCACAAATCTATCCCATTTTTAACAGCAGAAATAATTTAATTTATGATAGCTGCAAGAAAATCTTTACTAATTGGGAATACTGGGAAATAAAGAGTAGGAGTTGGGGGATCATATTATATAGATATAAAAACATCAGCATGCTAATGAAAGGTCCATTCCTCTCTCACTTATTTATCATGTACTCATTATCACTATACTTATAGCCAATTTGAAAACGTAGTTTCTAATGAACTTCTTCATTTGAATACTACAAAATAAAATTGAATCAAATAACAACAAAGACCTCACTCATCTGATGACTGATTTGTTATAACCTTTTTGTAGAATAATCAGCAAGACAAAAATTACATTGTATGTTAATGTTAAGAATAGTAATACATAATTTTGTTCTGTTGTGCCAATTTAAATATTTTAATCAGAAGCAATATCCTTATTTATATAGTAATATCTTAAACTAACAAAGACTTACCTTTGAAAATTACTGTTTGAAATTTTCCATTAGGACACACTCAAATATACAAATAGAAAATATGATATGTAATCCTTCAGTTCCCTCTAGATCTAACAGTTATCAGTTGTCTTCTAATAATGACTTCTATCATTGTATATTTTGAATAAAATTGAGTATTGTATATTGTTACTTAAGAATAATTTGTAATGGAAAACCATGAACCACCACACTATTATCTCAATGACTATAATTAACCAAAAGCAATTAATAGTCTATGATAGTCATGGTATATCTAATTACTCTCCTGAGAAACTTAAGAATATATTTTTACAATTCAAAACAGTTATATGCCTGTATTGGAGTTTTTATTATATTTTCTATGTTTCTTGTAGGTAGCATTGTCATCCCTGATGCAAAAATTTCATTTAAACTATATTTGTAGATATATACAACAACTTGTGTTTACTATATGCCTATCAGAGTCTTATGAATGTTTCAGGTTTGCTGTTATATGGCCATCCTCTCTATGTTATTCTCTTTTCCAACTCCTAATTGGCATCTGCATATTTTCCTGATTTCCCAATCAGCTTGTATGCACCCTGTTACTCCCCCCTCTCTTTGTTCATCTCATTGTTACAGTGGTCCTTTTTTACATTTTGGTTTCTGCAGTTGCTCCAGCTTATGTACCCCTATTTGATTCTTGAAGTTAAGCTAAGGACCTGAGATGAGAGAGGACATGTGTTTTAGGTTTTCTGTCACTGCTATGAAATAGCATAACCAAGACAAATTGTGGAGGAAAGGGTTTATTTGGCTTACACTTCCACATTGTAGTACCTCATAGAAGAAAGTTGAGACAGGAACTCAAACCAGGTATAAACCTGGAAGTAGGAGCTGATGGCTAAGGAGGTGTTGGTCAGGTTGGAACAACAGGTTATTACTAGCTTTCCCAACATTGCCTGCTCAGACATTGCTTGCTTTCTGATAGGTCATTATCCATTAGCCCAAAGATGACATCACCAACAATCAGTTAGGCAGTTTCTCACCAAAAACTAATTAATAAAATTCTCTTATTAAACTAATTAAGAAAAAGACTCTACAGATCTTAGGGGGGGTATTTTTCAAATAATTCTAACCTGTGCCATAATCAACATAAAACTAGCCAACATAACATGTAACATCTAATTTTCTGACTCTATGTTATATACACAATATGTTTTCTAGTTCTATTATTTATCTCTGAGTTTCATGATTTCATTTTTTATAGTGGAATAATAGTTCATGGTATCATATGTTCATTACCCATTCATCAGTTGAAGGACATTTAGATTGTTTCCACATCTTGGCTATAGAAAAGAGCAGCAATTGACTGACTAAGCATCTGTGGAATAGGATTCAGAGTACTGAAACTTCCACCTGTTCCCTCAACACTAACATTTTATTACTAATCGTTCCTATTCACCATGAAACTAAGAAAATTACCATTCACATACTAGCCAGTATTAGACCATGGGCTTTCTTCACTTTGATTAGATTTTCGTGGTGAATCCCCAATTATCATATGTATGTATGTATGTATGTATGTATATATATATATATATATAAATATATGTATATATATATCCATGTGACCACTACAGTTACTAGCTAATAACTTCCCTATCACAAAAAAATGTGTGTCCTTTCCATAGTTGTACACACTTGCTACACTGCTGTGGTTCATGTCTTTATAAATTATTTAACTAATTTTAAGAAGTTATGTATATGGAATAGTAGAATATGCAATCATTGAAAATGGCTACATTTTTGAAGATGACAACATTTCCAAAAGTAAGCCAGTTATAATGTGTATCATTCATTATGTCAAGAGCATTATATTTAATAGATGTGGCATACAACAAATTGGATTAACTGCCTAGTCATTTATCATGGATAGTTGGGAAGAATGTAGTTTAAAGACCTTAAAAATTACTATTTGACAAAAGTCCCAACACAGAAGAGGAAAAATGGACACAGTGTTACACCCCTCTTAAAGAAGGTATTCCCATTTTACAACTTCAGTCAAATGACAGTGAGGATATCATCCACACACACTTAGGAACCACACTGGGCTAGAGCTCCTGTGCTCAGGAATAGTTGGAAAACAAAATAAGATCCTACAATTTTTCTTTAGATATGAGTGTGCATGCATATGCATGCACATACTTGCACATGTCGATATACACTTTTATTTATCTTGTTTTGTTAGATTTAATTTGAATGTTTTATTCTTGGATAGAGAAGAATATGAACTTGTGTGTGTCAGGAATTATGGTAATATTTGAGAGGACCTGGGGGAAGGGAAATCATTGTATGAAATTAGCCAAAACAACTTGATTCTTGACTATATGGTCTTTTATAACATAATAAATCTTTGACATTGTGTATGTCACTTTGAATCTCTGCCTAAGTTGAGAAGGTCTAGGTTACCTACATTATCTTCAGTACTTGGTGTTATCCTTAATTGTTTTTGTGTTCAAAGTTTAATTTGAGTGAACTAATAATTCATTGTGGTAGATTTGCATATCTCTAATACATTAATCTTTTGAGAAAATTCCCTTGTTCCTCCCACATTTTAGGAACAATCTCAATATGATCCAATGAATACTAAGAAATACCAAATAGGGTTTGTTTCATAACTCTCATGACATGATTAAAAAATAGTTATTTCTTTGAGATTATGTGCATTATGAAGTTTATGAGATAAAAGTATACAAAACTGTATAAAGCTACAAAAAATTCCAATTTTCACTATGTCATAATACATGATTACTCAGGAAAATGCTACTTTTATATGAACTCTTTTGTTCTAGAAGCAAAGTCATAGGATAGATCAATGGATCAAGTATCCATTTACCATATTCTAGAATGAATTCAACTCAAAATTCATTCTACCTTTTAGCATTATAATATTCCTTGAAAGCTCTTGTATAAAAGGTTGTACCCTACTGTATCACTATGGAAAGGAGATGGAAACTTGAAAAGGCAGGGTCTTGCTGAATGTCTTAGATCACTGGAGGTTTGTTTCCAAGGGAGAATATGGAATGCTGCCCATATTTTGTCATTATTCTATTTCAGGTTAGAAGATAAACATGCTACTACAGCCATCTTTTCTACTTCAAGTTCATTTATGTGGTTATTTTGTACAGTGATTAAAATCTTATTGATGCAACCTTGCTATTTTTATTCCATGAACTGTTTCAATTATATAGACAATAATAACTGACAAAAAAATCTAATACTTGCCAAATGTCTGTTGTCCATTCCCCCTTAAAATTTCCTAGTAAATGGGATCATTTTATCTCATTCTTTCCCTTCTCTGTGTCTTATTATCTTTCCCTCTGTATTTTATATGTGTGTCTGTATGTCTATGTCATTGTGTCCATCTGTTTATCTGTCTGTCTCTCTGTGCATCTTTCTCTCTGACTATCACAACAAAGACAATGAAAAGATATCATGAGATGCTTTTATTGCTCATTAAAGGTGGAAATCAATTAGAGTGAGTTTGGGTCCAGCATGAATGTGATGGTTTTTGAAGTTCCTCTGTCACAACTGAAATTAGGATCTGACCATCAGAGCTAGTAGTGCTATGCCTGCTTCTATGAAGCTTCTTGTCATTAATTCTCTCGTTTACATCAATTCTTGTGACTTCAGATCAAAACCAATGTTCCTGCAAATTACCTGAGGGACAAAGAGATTTGTTTACTTCTCCATTCCTGTGGCATGAGATAATTGTACTTGCCTTCTACTCTTCTGAAAATCCATTATTCCCAGGGGAACAAGAAAGCCTGTTCATTAATTTTATGTTTACCCAAACTACAAAATAAAATTTGCTTGCAAAGATATGTCACTGTCTCATCTCAGAGATGAATTTATTAATAGATTGCTAAAGATCATGGCCTCAGTGATACTGTTGTAGTAGCTATTACAATATGAGCAGTTGCTGCTTAGGCTAACTCCTTAAACATTCAACAATGGATTTGTCTACTTTCAGTATGTCAAAGAATTTCCAGCATATTGATCCTTACTCTTTTGAGGCTGCTATTGAATGCAGGTTTAATTTAGCCAGTCTTGGAGGCTATTAAATTGAGTCACAGGTATTTAAGGGAAAGCATTGTCACAGGATTGCTGTCATTGAATTGGCCCAAATCAGAACTTCTATTTCTATGGTAAAACACTCTTACAGTCCATTTTCATATGGTCTTCATACTTACCTCCTGACACAATGAAAGATGCTGTGATGTTGTACAGTTGATACTTTAGCCCTTTCCAGAGCTATTTTTGCATTTCTTTATCCTCATAGGATCTAATATAGAGCATATAATTGATAAGATTCTTCTTTGCAATAATTGTTTCTATTTTAATTGTTGAATCTATTTTAATTTTAAGTTGCAAATATATCTATTTTAGAACAATTATCTTGTATACATTTAATTTTTAACTTATTTTTAATTTAAAAATTTGAAAGCCTTACTCATTAGTTGCATTTTCATCCCTGTCTCCACACAGCTTCTCTTTGATACTACAGACGCCATTGATGTGGGATAATGCTCTTGTTCACTGTAAAGATTTATCACTCATATTTGTTTAATAAAATGCTGATTGGCCAGTAGCCAGACAGAGAGTATAAATGGAACAACCATATACTAGACAAATGCTGGGAAGAGGAAAGGCAGACACAGATTTTTAAATGAGAATGCCTTACTGAGAAAAGGTACCAGGCTATGTGGCTAAACTTAAATAAGAATTATGGATTAATTTAAGTTGTAATAGTTTGTTAGTAATAAGCTTGAGCAATAGACCAAATAGTTTATAATTAATATAAGCCTCTGTGTGTTTACTTGGAACTGAACAGTGACTGCAGAAGCTAACATAACAGAAAAGCTGGTCTTATATTTGATAGGCAGGCAAGTTCTAATTATTTGACTGGCTATATACCTCTGTATTTTTTTTTTATGTTTAGTCACTTTAGCGATCATAACACATATTGGAAAGACATTCTCTGAAATGAACAGTCTCCCCCTACAGCCCACTGAGAACTTTTGATTTATCAAATCTGTTTAATGTTCAAAATTTTTCTTATGTTCCCTTTATAAAACCTGCATTAGTTATTCTTTGCTAGTCTGAAAATAACTCACACCAGTGACAATAAAATCTAAGATTGACTTAATTTGCATTATGCAGGTAAGAATTTGTTGGTCTTCACTGGTTTGGAATGCTGGCATCAATCACTTTCACAAGTGCCAACTTTGAAACATGTTCGACCAGAAGTTGAAAAACAGCCTCAGCTGGAATAACTTATGTTGCTCATCAAAATTCCTTAGCCATCAGCAGGTTAGTACAGAACTGCCCCAATAGTGACTAGATAGATGTATAATACAACAAAATTCAGATCCCCTAAAAATATCTTATGAATTACATTGACTGATCCTTGTAGTTCATCTCACATGCTCTTTGGGTTAAAACAAATCATTAAGTAGAAGTAAATTCAAAGCACAAAAATGGATTTCAGCTATTGTAAAATTTTGATGGTAATATTTAAACTATTGCAAGGTCAGGATAAACAGAAATACAAAGTATTATAGCAAGTTTTTTCCGTGGAATATGGCTGAAAATGTTCAAGTATATCTTTACTTGAGTGGTATACGAATGGATAAACAACAATTTTCAAGAAAAATAGAGTTAATTTGCTCACCCCAATAAAAATTATCTCTATGCTTCTATTTTTGATCAAGCAAAGAAGTTATATTACTAAGAAAAAGTATTGAGGGCCATTAGATGAGAAAACATTTTACTTAAATCAGCTGTGTATTAAAAGAAAAGTCAATGAGAATCTTTTATTCAATGTATCATTTACTAAAACAAGCTCCTTTCCTTCCCTCCTTGTCAAAGTTGAGCAAGGAATAGGTTCCAAACAGCCAATTCATTCTTATAAGGCATTTTAAAAGCTTAATTATTTTTAAAATGTTACTAGATCAAAAATATTGTGTGAAATGTTTAATAAATGGAAAACAACCTATTACATTAGTAACTATTATTGATACCTTTACTAACAAAACCTATTAGAATGTGCAAAACTGGAAGGTGATGTATTATTTAAACTAAAAATACAGTCTATGAGATCTAATAACAGCTGCTTTGGGGATTTGGATAATGTAATTGGTCAAATTCTTTGATCTTGTCTCATACACATTAAGTCCATACATAGCTGGAACAATTCTACCCCCTGAAGAGTTGGGTTTCTTTGGGTACTTGAAGCAATCCAATTTTCCATGGAATAAATTTGACTTTTCCTGATCTAAAGTTTCTAATATTTGGTCTCATCTGTAAATCTGATGGAAAAGAATTACTTTCTCCATAAGTCCGCACAGGAAGCATACAAGTCCTACTTAATGAACATATAACTCGCACTCCCTCAAGCAGATCTTCAATGTAAGCAACTTAAATTTGTCTCAGGTTGCTCTGTCTTTTGGTTTTAAAGTCCCTTCTTTTATTGATCTGAATGCAAGCAACCATGATGGCAAGCTTAAAAAGAGAAGGGTGGCCATTGATTTGGTTACCAGAAAACAAAGAAAGTGAAGGAGTCCAAGATCTCTTAACACATTAGCAAGAAGACAGCAGACACAGCAGTTCTCATGCTGAAGGGAATGACTTTCCATAATTTCTCATTTTTTTAAATGGACTTTTAAAAAATTATCCTATAGGATGTTTTGTCTTCCCTATGATGATAATATTTTATTATTAAATATTCCCATAATGAAAGACAGAGAGAGGGAGAGTGAAGAAAAATGAAGTTGTGTGGGTAAGGAGGGTATGGGTGGAGCTGAGGGACAGTAAAGAATATGACCAAAATATATCATATAAATACTCAAAAATAAACAAAAACATTTCATCTCTCTGCAGCCTGATATCTAGGGAGTCCAACAGCATCTTCTGACCTTTAGGAACACTGCATGGCTCACAGATACAAAATATATGCAAGAAACCCATACCCAAAATACAAAACAGTAAAATTTTAAAATAGTAGTGAACACCCATAAAGAGGAAGAAAACTGTCATAGTTCAGAGGTAAAATTTGAGAAAACAATCTAAGAGTTGTAACCAGTCCTGGACTTAGAACTACATATTGGAAAGATGAATCTTCAAAGGATAGAACGACTCAATAATTGTGTTATGCTTAATTTTGACTCAGTCCATCATTAAGTCCCACTATACATTCAATTGAGAATCGATTTCTTTCCTTATTCCTTTTCAAATCTGTTTGGGTTTTCACCCAGTTTGTTGACTATGGAATTGCATGGTTTCTTTGAAAGTATTAAGTCCCTGAGAGCCTTTTCAAAACTGAGATATACTAGAAAGGTTCTTCTGTGTGATAAGTACTGTTGAGATGGAGTAAAAAATGAATTGCAGACTTTAATCACTGAACAAAAACTAAACTCCATAGTGGCCTTGTCTGCTGAAATTCCTTTGCAGAAGTCTTTTGACAGGACAGCCTCTGCCTGAAGGAGAATACTTTCTTTTGACATGCAAACACATCCAGATTGCTAGGGTAACTGGGTTTCCTCAGCAGAAGCTGGTGATAATGGGCAATTGTAGTTGAAAAGTTAAATACTTGTAAACATCTGAGGCACTATTTGCCATTCACCAGAAAATACAGAACAAAGCAATTCAATGAAAAACAATAAATAATTTTCATCTCACTGTATCTCCTGATATCATGGAAAATACTTGGGATGGTAGCTCTTTACAGCAAGGAAGTCAATACCTCAAAATATAAGTTTGCTGGTGCCTGAGAAAAAAATCTCTAAACTGTCTGCCTGCTTAAAATCCCTTTCCTTTCTTTAACAGTGTAGGTTCTTGAACTGGACATTTATATTCTTTTGTTTTATTATTCATTTTAAAATATAGTACTTATTATTTAGAATATATTTTGTTGCTTTATTATTGATTTTTAGTGTAACATGGATTAAAGATGAGTCAATATTAATAGAATGGATGATTCAATATTAGATTTAAATATGAAAATAATTTAATAACATAATAACAGTAAGTTAATGTTTCCTGAGGATTTGAGACAAGTTTGCCTGGAGAAATATTATTTTTGTCATAAAAAATGTCAAAATACATAGATAAATTTTGTGGGGATTTCCAAATCAAAATTATGGTGTTACTCAGATTCAGTGTTCAGAGAGCTTTATGTGAAAAAAAAATGTTAAATAAGTTCATGCATTCTTTAAGGCTCTAAGCTAGTCAGCAAAATACATAAGACAAGGACAAGAGAAGTTATAATATTGAAAAAAAGGAGTGGAAGAATTCCATAAAAGTCTCCAGAAAACTGAACATAATCAGCTTTCAGCAACTTGAAAATAAGTTTCCTTACAATATTTTATTAATTGATATCTATTAAAAATTGTAGTAAAGTGAACTGAGTATGAGTCAATATCCTAATGAAATAGAGTTTGCACACATGGAAAAATGTTTCTAAATATTAAGAGTTTATTGTACATAATTTACATGATTTTGTAGATCAAGATATATTTTAATTTCTTATTTTAGGAATTAGTATTTGTGGTAAGAAATAAGCATATAGATTAGCTTCTCATCCTCTCCTTACTCATTTCCTATTCATGAATTTAAGTTCTTTTCTTCACTGTGGCTTTATTTTGAAGACTGATAGGAGATATATTTAGGATGAACTTAATTTATTTGATTAGCTTTAATATAATAAAATTAGTAACTTTATACAAGAAAAGACTCATGAGGTACCTTGTAGAGATAAAAGGATGTATGATGACAACCAAAAGGAAGCAGTCAAAAGGATCTTATATATGACCATAATATCATGTATTATTTCCAAGTGTATCAGTTACCCTTTACATCCTGACAGTATGACAAAGATGTCACATCCTTATAGCATTAGACTGGTGCTCAACTAGAAGCTTGACTCATACTAACTAGATTCATAGTGTTGGAAAGTCTATGCAGATAAGCAGTTGAAAAATTCAAGAACTACAAATACCATGGATGAATTCAAGTAAACAGTGTCTTCCAGTTTTCATGGGGCTAGTAGACATATGAACTTAGAGTGACTGTGACAGCATGTTTAAACCTGCAGAAGTTCAAAGGTGGCAAAATCCTAGCATGGAGAAGGAGAGGTAGACACAAAGTCCCAACTCTAATTGAAAATCTTTGTAATTGAAATCCTACTGAGAAAGGGAAGCTTAGCTTTCCAATGGAGTGACATTAGGGTATCAACTACACTCCAGTGTAGGTGTGTGCAGGAGCAGTTTGTTCAGTACAGAAGAAAATCATGTTTTTGCATGTACTTTTTACCGTTTTACATATGATTTTGTCTTAATAGAGTATTTTTGTTGTTATTTGTATGCCTGTTTTTTTAGAAAGAGAGTAATCAGGTATAAAGTTTGATGGGTTTGGGGGACTGAAAGTATTTGCTAAGTGTTATGTGAAGGCAAGGCTATCATCAAAATATATATCCAAAGAAATAAAAAGTAATAATAAAAAAAGAAAAGAAGGGTGTGATCAAAACAGGGCCCAGGAGAAACCAAACCATCCAGTTTGTTCATTGCATTCTATCTTTCAAAAGTGGAAGACATAATTCCTTGCTGTTTAAGGTATGACTCAACCACAGTTCACTCCAATGAACCAGTGAGTTTGTTAGCTTTATTAAGGGAGTATAACTGAAGGGTTATCTATAGGAGCATGGCCCAAAAGGCCACAGCTGAGAGTGTTTGCCCAATTGAGATTAAAGCTTTCAGAGCTTCATAGATGAAACTATATCCTTTAGAGTTCCCTGACACTCCAACCTCTCTTAATTAAAGCAGAATTACTAGAATGGATGGTAAGAGGTGACTGAACACTGAAGTGAGGGTTCTGTACTCTCCTTAGTCCTTCATGAGGGATGTAAACAGTCAACAGCACCAGCTGGGATGGTTTGATTACAAGTGGACACAGCTGAACTACTTAATGATGGTGGCTTGACTTGGAGTATAGTCACACACAACAAAACACATAGCTTCTGAATAGTATATTATTGTACAGCAGGAGATGTCAATGAGCACACATTATGTTATGCTATGTGTGCTATACTATGAAGAAATAAGTTATAATATTTAACACAAATAAAAATTGCTGAACCCTTCAGTTGTAATTAGTTGAATCTGTTTCTATGTAACTATATGGAAACAGATAAGCACACACATGAATAGACACACATACACACACATCTTTAATATCATCACCATTAGCATCAGTAACATCCACAGTCCCAATACAATGTTAGGCTGAAAATGACTCTGAGATTTGAAAATTTCATTTGGCCTATGCTCACCTCTGTTTTTCTTTTTTCCTTTTAAACAACAGATATAATCTTCCTTCTATCTCTTAGTGGTGACAATCAAATAGATTAATTGATTTAATGACAAAAACTCATAAAAATATGATTAGGTTTATAATATAGGTTATATTAGTTCCTTTTCTGCTGTTGTGATAAAACAAACCTAGGGAGTTTGGCAGTGGTGGCACGATCAATTGATCCCATCACTTAGGAGGCAGAGGCCAAACTGATCTACAGAGCATATTTCAAGACAGCACAGGCAAGGCTACACAGAGATACCCTGTCTCTGAAAATGAAACAATAACAACTAATATCCCCAAACCAAACCAAACCAAACAAACACTAACACAAAATAATTGTAATCAGGGGACTTACAGAAGAAAAGTCTATTTTGGCTTATAGTGCTAGAGGGATAGGAGTCCATTACAGCAGAGAAATATGAAAGCCATCAGCAGGCATGACAACAGGGGCAGGAAGCTGAGCAATCATAATTTCCAACACAAAGATGAAGCAGAAAGAATAATTTGGAAGTAGAGAATGCCTATGTACTCTCAAGACAGTCCTCCAGTGACTTATCTCCTCTAGCAAGATTGCACCACCTCCCCCAATTGTGCCACCAACTAGGGAGCGTGTGTTCACATAACTGAGCATACAAAAGATATTCCCATTCCAAACACAATGATAAAAGAAAATTACATATATGGATTAAACACATTAGGTTTAACTTAATTGAATAAAATAATCCTATCTCAGAATACTCCTCTTTAAAATATAAGGCTCTGAATTCAAACCCCATTCGTGGAGGAGGGTTTTCTCCACAGGTGTGGTGACTTACATCTTTAATCTCAAAAAAAAAAAAAAAACCAGAACAGGTTTGTGCATTTAGTTCAGCCTGGGCTCCTAGTGTATCTGGAGCCTGCCTGTATTAAAGTAACTCCATTTTAACTGAACGAATAAATAAAGAAGTTTACAAATAAAACTACTAAGACAAATGTTATTGTTTCTTGTAAATAAATTCTTGTACACACTTTCTAATTTCTTCACCATTTTTTTTCTGATATCTCCAAAGCCGCTAGTTGACATGGATTCATTTTTAAATTGCACATCAATTTAAAATAAGCTTGATCATTTCAAACTGTGTGATTCTATTTTAATCACTATCTTCCTCTTTCCTGTGTAATTAAATTATCATACTTGAATAAACTGTGCAGCAATTTGGATATATATATATACATATATATATATACATATATGTGAATATATATATATATTCACAAACAGGCAGCAAAGAAACTAAATAATTATATCCTATTTTAGAAAGTTATGTTTAAGTGCTAAAGCCACTCAGAAATTATGTCACCTAACACTTTATTTTTAATATTTCCTTTGAAATAGAAGTGGGACATATGTGAAATAACAAAGTGGCATATCAATAGGAACAATAGTGCTAAGAGTACTGTTGTGATTAGCTGTACCTGCACTCAGATGTTGCACAATATAATCTGCTGAAAAAAAAAAGGAGACTTACTACAAATAGGGCCATGAAGATTGTAATTCCAATGAATTTTCAAAACCCAGTCAAAATACTGTTTGACTCTCATACTGCATCATCTTCTAAGAATAAGCACTTCTATTTGAGTTATTAGAAAAACAGCCACAGCCTATATAGTAATGGCACTATTTTCTCTACAGTTACTAAAACTGTAAAGGTGCTTTGGGTCATTTGCCTGACAGTAACACTATCCATCTGATAAAAATGAATAGCCCACACTTTCCTTCAGAGTTTTACAAGTGAATGATAACAAAGAAAGTCTCCATCATATGAAAAAAAAAGAGAGAATCTTCTCATGATGCTAGCAGTGCATGCAGTGTGGAGCTCTGCTGTGAACATCACTAGAAAGGAGATGTTGTGCAAGTGCCCCACCATATTTACAAGACTCAGAGATTACACAGGTAGTAGTACTTTGCCTCTTAGCAGTCACTAATTGTAACTTAGGGATAAGGCATTATAGCACCCACATTGGGGTATTAACTTCTGTTGTTATTTTGCAGAACTTGTTTAGATGATCATAATCTTAATGAACATATTTCATCTTTAATGGGTGCAACTGCCCTGTCATTCATTGAAGACACTATTTCACAGGAGATGCCCTGTTCCTCTGGTTTTTAGAAGCTTTGTGCTCTTCATTCAACAAAGTGCCCTGACACTTTGGTGTAGGATTTGTCTTGTAGAGAAATCATTAATGAGAGACACCATTTGGCTAATTGTTCTCTGCCTTTTGATCAGCTGGAGATTTCACTAAATGTTCTTTATCTGCTGCAAAAGAAACTCCTTTGATGAGATGTGAGAGCTAGACTTCTCTATGGCTGTACAGATGAAGACATGTAGATCCATTGCTGTGACTTTCGTAGCATCCAGCTTTAAAGGATTGTTTTTAATATCAAGTTGAAGAATACTCTTCTTTGATAAACTTCATTGTAATATTACTTTTGTTTGGTTTCTAGAGATGTCATTTTGGAACCTATCCCCTATTTCTTTTTTCTTTTTATTTTACATACGGATCCCAGGACTCTCTTCCTCCCTCCCTTCCTCCCTCCCTCCCTCCCTCCCTCCCTCCCTCCCTCCCTCCCTCCCTCCCTCCCTCCCTCCCTCTCTCCCTCCCTCCCTCTCTCCCTCCCTCTCTCCCTCCCTCTCTGAATCAGGATACACTCAGACAAGACTACACAACTGTTGCCTATATGCAGTGTCCTTGTTAAGTTACATGCTGCCTCCCCAGGTGTTGTTCTAGAGTTCACGAGCTTCTACTAGCTCAGGTCAGCTGTCTCTGTGGGTTTCCCATAATGATATTGACCCCTCTTGATCACTTAATCCCTCCTCTCTCTTTTCAACTGGACTCCTGAAGTTTCACCCTGGTGATTGGATGTAGATATCTGCATCTGTTTCCATCAGTTACTGGATGAAGGTTCTATGATGACTGATATGGTAGTTGTCAATCTGAATACAGGGGAAAACCAATTCAGGCCCTCTCCACTATTGCTAGGAGTCTTAGCTGGGGTTGTCCTTGTGGATTCCTGGAATTTCTCTAGCAGCATATTCTTTCCTTCACCCCATAATGATTCCCTCTATCAAGATATCTGTTTCATTGCTCTCTCTATAGGATCCCCTCATGTTTCCATCCCCCAAACCTTCCCTTCTATTTCCCCCACCCCCAGTTTAACCAGGCAATGTATTTTATTTCTTTTTCCCAGGGTGATAGAATGTCAAACATGGTATGTGCTCACTCATAAATAGATACTAATTATAAAGCAAAGGATAACTAGACAACAATCCATAGCTAAGAGAAACTAGGTAACAAGGTGAATCCAGGGGTGAAAATTGTATTTAAGTTTTGGATTTTCCCTACATGTTACTATCTCCTTGTAAAATGTAACTATATATTTATAACTATAAATTTTGGAAATATTCAGCATTTAGAAATTCTCAACATTAATACTATTTTCTATTATTCCATCACCACTTTCTCTAGTTATTAACAACTTATGTGATCCCGCTAACATTTATCCTCAATTATTATACTAATATAATATTTATTTTATTAGATAAAGCTTTATCCCCCAAATTCAAATTTTACTTTTTCTATGTAAAATTGTGTACTAACATCTGAGTATGTACATATCTTTATGAAAGGTGTTTCATACTAAATTCTCCTTTTGAACATGTTTCTAAATTTTAATATCATCACATAGTTCATAACTATATGTAACCTAAATGCTTAACATTATTAAAAAATGACAATAAACATTTACTATTCACCTGAAACAGATGGGATGATTTATGAAGAAATGGTCCACTCAGAGACTTTCATTTGTTGTGCTGTAGTTGTAATAAACCTTAGAAAAGCAATCATGGTCAGTTGTCTCTGTTACTGCTGGGTGTTGTGAGGCCAGATGTCATGGTCTGTGGGGAAGGAGCAGAGGGTCTATCTCCTGACAGCCAAGACACAGAGTGAGTCCTTAAGCTAAACATCTTAGTGCTCTTCCTTTTTTTACTTTGTGTGAGCTCCCAGCTGTCTGGGTGGAATCCTGCAGCTCACCTTCAGGGTAGAAATTTCTCCCTCATTTACTGTCCCACATAAAACATACCCTGGAAATACTCTTGGATGAGTACTCTGTTTTAATAATCTCCTACATGATCCACTAAACGGTAGCATTAGCAACTTTTTTCCTAAAGAAGTGCTATCCTGCAATTGGAAGTTAAATATATGTGGGCAATGCAACTTAGCAGTTTCATAGTTTGATATTTCACTTTTTGGTAACTGACATACACAGTAAATAGATTTAGTGTTCTCAAAATGCCATTCACCAGTTAGTTAAGGCAAAACAAAAACTATGCTTTTATATTAATTTATTTGTGAAATCTAAAAATAGCATTTCTGTCATCGACTAGTCATTGAGCATTAACAAGACATTTGAATAGTAATAAAGAAATTTTGGACTTCAAATAATCTTTATGTGACATATTGACAATGCATGTATCTAGAACATTCTGATCTATCAGATATTTATGCCTTCATGAGTTCCAGGACCAGAACATCCATGCAGTCTATATTTCAAATTAGTCTCCAGTGTTCTTCGAATTATAACATTATATCACACAATACTTCAATATTATGAAGAGTAACATGTTGATAATATTTGTGTTAGTCTGTGTCTCAGTAACTTTGTCTTACTTTTTAATTACTGTGATAGAAACCCTGGCTAAGGTAACTTAAAGAGTTTCAGTAGACTCACAGTTCCACATGAATAGAGTCAATCATAGTTTGGGAAGACACAGCAGCTGTTAGGAAATATCTTTTGGCAGAACAAGGATCCGTATGATGACATTGTATCTGTTCTCAGAAGCAGAGGTGCAATAGGAAATGGGATCCTACTGAGCTCACACAGAGACAAACCCTCCAGCAAGGATCAGTCTCATCACAGTTTAATAAACTTTTGGAAAAATGCTACCAATACTTAAACACAAAAGTCTTTGAGGCCCATTTCATGTGCAAATACCAACAGTATGTTTTAGGTGGTTAAAACACACCCTAAGATAACTAGGGAATTTCATTTTGATTCAGCTTTTTCAGGTTTCCTCTATGCCTGATTTGTGCCATGGTATGTGGTAAAGTCAACTCCCTCCTCTCATGTCAATGAAGAGAAAGTAAATTCGAAATTAATTCAATGTAATTTTATTGTTGGGAACGTACCTAATATCACCAAAACCTGTTATACTAGGACACTTTTCCAATTTGTACCATTTCCAAGGTCACCAAGCATGGGAGTAAGCCATTAGCATGTAGACTTTAGATAATCAATGTTAAGACAGCTGCAGTATTTTCTCTCTCCAGTTTTGCATAGTTTTTAACCACATATAGCAAACCTAATGATGTGATGTTTAGACTATAATATCAGACTGTTAATGACAGCTCTTGGGTATTTGGCATTGATTAATAAATATCATTTGTTTAAGCTTCAAATTCAAAGCACCTTGTATGAAGTTCTTTACAATGGTGATGTTTGAGTCATGGGATATATGATCATAATATAGCTGTTAGTAAGTTTTCCACTAGCATGTATTCCCTTCACTCACATCACATGAGAATGTAATCAACAGCCACAGGAATATGATTGTGCACTGGCTTCAGTGTGTTAAACTTTGAAAAAACCAAGCAATCCAATACACTCTTCAACTTGAGAATAACATGAAGAATTCAGCATTATTGAACTGGCACCTAACCAGCTCCCCAACGTCCCAAGCCTGGACTGTATAATTATAAGCACTGGCTGGTTTTTTTTTCCACCAGGGGAAGGCAGCAATCTCCATGTAGGACTGCACAGATGACAGTAAATGGAAGAAGGAAGCAAAGGGGGTATGTTCACTCCTCCTCAGAAAGGAGCAACAATCTATTGTATAGTTTTCCAAGTTTTATGTGTTATTTTATTGTAAAATGTTAAGCTTCATTATTATTTTGTATTTTTCTGACTACTTTTTAAAAAAATAATGGAAAATATTTTGCTATCTGAGAATTGTCATTAATTTGATTAATGCATGTGTTTGAATATTTTAATGACTGTAAAACATAAATTTAGAACATACTTAAACATATTCTTCCATGTTCCTAAATGTTCAATCAAAATGGAAAGCCCAATTTACCCCTTACTGGCACTTTAATAAGATTTGCAAAATGCAAATCAAACTCAGAAAACCAGCTGTGAGAGTGTGCCCTGTTGACAGTCACTGTGGTTTAAGCAATGTAGTTTAGTGTTGTTCAGCTTTAGTGACCTTTTAAAGACTAAAATAAAAACATTGTTCTCTGAAGTCTGAATCATTTTGTTGTTTCTGCTCTTATACTTAACAACATAAATGCTGCAAAGCAAAGAAAGTCAATGGTAAACCATGTGGAAAGAAAGTTTAAATATGTATAGTGCTCAATGACCAAGACATAATGAAGATATGGCATGTAGAAATAAAGATATAGATGACATAAATAAGGTTACAGACATTTCATTTTCCTGCATTTAACATCCTCCAGTTTTCACTTTTGTTTTTCTTACATTTTAAAGATGGATATTGAAGCTAATTTGAAAATTGTCAATGCATTAAAGTGTCTATAGGCTGTAGATACTAGAAATAATGGCATATTGTAAATAATAGAACAGTGAGCCTCATGCTACCAGTGTGAATTTCTGTTATATTTTTGAGGAGGCTAATTGATTAGCTGTGGTCAGATTTTTGGTTATCTATTTACTGTCTGTCTCTAGTCAGCTGTAACATGAAGTTTTCATGATGCTGTCATTTTTTGAGAATTAATAAAATATTTTTAAGTTTTCTAGATTTTAATGCCAAAGACCAATTAAGTAGGTGTAATTGTTTTGTTTATGTTTTCCTCATCAATACCCTTTTATATTTTCCTCATCAATACCCATAGTGGTTGTCAACATCTAACACACATACTAAATTACTTTTTTTTTTTATTCTTTAAGTATTATTTTATGTATATGACTGTTTTATCTGCATGGTTGTCTGTGCACCATGTGTGTGCCTGGAACCCTTGGACTTCAGAAGAGAGCATTGTATCTCCTGGCACTGAACCTATAGAAAGTTGTGACCCACTAGGTTGATTATGGGCATTGAATGCTGGTCCTCTGGAAGAGCAGTCAGTTCCTTAAACCCTAAGGTATCTTTTCAGTACTAACTTATTCTTAGTGCTGTAATTATATGAATGATCTGCACATGTTAGGTGCTAGTTAATGGGAAAACTCAAGATTATTTTTTAAAGATGTACTAAGTTTCAAAGTTTTAAAAATCTGACATTATAAAAATTATACAGAAGTAGTAATTTAATCAGTCAATTTAATATTTTTTAAGACTGTGGATTGCTTTAAAAATGTCCACCATCCTAGTGCAGGGACCACACTAATATCTATTGTACATTTCCACCTCAATACATGTGCTCTTAACACAGGCACATTAAGTGTTTGTAAGTATATGCTTGTGGTAGAGCCCTGAAAGATGGACATTATCAGAAAACACATCAAAAGATTAATTCTAAAAACATACATCTTAACATTGAGTTATAAAAGTAAGTTCATTTCACGCTTGTCTTGTCACAGCACCTAGAGTCCATCCCTCCTGTGACTCTCAGTGTTCTGCCAGTGCCAGATAAAAAGTCACAGTTTTTCTTTTTCACTCAAAAAAACAGAGATGAGGAGAAACAACAGAGTCTCATGAGATGACTGTCTTTCATAATATGCCAAGAAGATTAAGGCTTTATGTTTGTGATAAGTTAGCATAGATTGGAGTTGTATTTTTAGAATATGTGTGGTAAAGGAACCAATTGAAATACTCTGTAAACCCACATATGTTGGCATAAATTTTCAGAACGAAAGGCTTTCATACTGACTTATTTTAAAATTCACCAGAACATTACTTCTTATATTCAAAGCACTCCTTAGATTGGACTTACTTGTATTGATGATTTGAAAACAGCAATGTGATAAAGGAAAATAAGTGTTTGCCCATGTAATAATAGCAATCACCATTAGCTGAATTTTTTTCTGATAGTGTTATAAGGTTTACAATGTCTTCCTCTATATTTGGAGTAACCTCTGGAAGTTTCATGCAGTAAGACCCTGAAAGCCAAAGAATATAAGGCAAACAGTAAGGCTTTAGGAACTGAATAATAATGTTTCTCAGGCCAAGTGGGCACTAACAAGCTTGACAAACTAGATAAATCAGTGAGCATACAGAGATCAAACTGAGGAATGCTGCCCCTCTGTAGCCTAAAGGCCAGAGATCCAGGGCATGTAGGAAACTTCCTGACAATAATCATTTATTTCAGTCAAACACTGCCTACAAATCTGTGGCACCTCCTCTGCGATTAACACTTCTCACCTAGTCCTGCAATGTCAAAGAGGGTTGATTTAGGAAATGGGACTTTTGTTCATGGGGGCTTCAGCAGCAAGATTCATCTCACTTGTGGGTTAGTAGTGATCCTTGAGCACATTGCTCCCCCTTCCCACTATCAATGATAAAAGAATGCTTTTCCCAGTGCCCCATGCAGTTTTGCTGAGTGGATAAAAGATTGTGGCCCTCTGCTGTGTCACTGAAGGCCACGGGATACAGGAATGTAGAAAACTCGAATCACAGAAAGATGGTATATATAAAAGTGTATATATAAAAGTGTAGTGGTAGATTCGATTTGAATTCCCTAAACTGCACTACAATAACAAGCATCCCTTCAAAGTAGACATAATCAAACAGAGGCGAAGCAGAGATTTCAGGCAAAAGGAATCCAAAAGAGGAAACCGGAAGTCTGCCCTCTCAGTCCATCCCACCGCTCAGATGTTAGTGGCTTTCTCTCCATCACTGGTTTAGATAGTATGTCAAGACTATGCAAGGAATAAATCTACAATGTGACTGAATAAAATAGTCAATGTTGAAATTCTATCACAATTGTTTTCAAACAACAGGACCCAATTTTTCCTTGGATAATTAAAAAGATATTTACAACAATATTCATTATGAAATCTTTGGTGTACTATGATAGTTGTTTATGTTGAAAATTAAGGACAATTATGAAAAATTATTTAGAATCATATAATATATAAAAGTCACCTTTGGGGTAACATAAACAATTCATTGCTTAGACATTTCTGTCATTACTTTTCATTGTGAATTAAGTCAAAGATTATCCTGGATTCACATCTGTGATAAAACAATTGCTCTGAAAAGGAATCACAGATTAAACAGTAGCAATGAGTAAATACTAGCAGAGAAAGGAAAAGGACTTATATTACCAGAGTTTTTCTTCAGGAGAAATAATGTTAAAACTTCAACCCACTGTAGAAGCACAGATTGGGACAAAATCATTCTGCACTAGGCATTCTGCACTAATCCAATAAAGCACATAATCATAAGAAATGGAAAGGTGCAATTTTGATTAAAGGTATAAAACTAAATAATGACTGTGATTGTTTTGGTTCCATTAGATAAACTTGCTTTACATTTCCACAACAATAAGATTGTATTTAAGAAATAAAATATTATAAGTTTTATTTCATATTTTAGAGAACTGAGGCTAGTCTGTATTTTCCTGTCCAGCGGGTCACCATGATGCTATTCTAGAAATTTTTGTCTTCACAGTCCCTGCTTTTTAAATGATATCATTGCTTTTGCACTATGCAAATGTTTAATAATCTGTCATGAATTCTGGATCAAAATTATAGGAGCACATTGAATCCTTGAAATGTGTCTTAAGTGTAAGTTTGTGAGAGTAGTTATATTTCTGTACGGTTTCAAATAATTCTTCGGTCATAAAAAATCCAGTCACAATCTTCATAAAAGACTGCACTCCCATGGTGCTTTGGGTTATCACAGGTGCTGGGGTGCTAAAAGAAATTGTATGTACTACATATTTCTCTTGAATTCATAAATTACCTCTTTCACTAAATCATAATTATAATACCTCAAAATTCTAAAGCCTGAAGAATGTTTTGCACTTATAATAATGATACTTTTATATACTGTGTGGAGTCTAACAACAATAGTCAAACAATGGGACCTAGTGTACTATTACATGAAGTTATTTAATAAACCAGCTGTCACAAACTCAGCTTCTTTTCAGAAGATCTGTTTTCTATGCACAATACTATGCATGAATATGCAGCTGAAAACAATGTATTTCAGCAGTAAGTCAACATATAGTGATGAGCATTTGCATAGAGCAACTGGTGTTTTCTGAATAAGAAAATAGAGAGTATGCAAATGGTGAGAAAGTTCAAAGGTTTTTAATGATTGCTTTTTCCAAGTACCTGAACCACTGTGAACACATATATTCAAAACCTTAGCTCATACCCCAGAGAAATCTTCATCTGTCAAACATTGTCAAATTTTATGTCCATTTGGTACATACTGTTAAAATGTATTTGTAATCTTTGTCTGCTTCCACTTTGGTACTTCCTGACTTATTGTGTCACAGATATCCTTGGTGCCTGATTTTTTTTCAGAACTACTGGCAATAGCTGGATTATATAACAAACCTAAGTGCTTTTCTTTTTACCAGAGGAATAAATAAAGAAAATGGGATACATACATATTTCAAAGAGAAGGACTTTTTCACCATAAAGAATAACAAAGTAATTTATCTGTATAAAAATGGATGAAACTGGGGGCAATCATAGTAGGCAAGAATTGTAAAGATGAGTATTATAATTTCTATTATGTGTGGATATTAAAACTTCTCAAATGCAGATAAATGGAATAGCATACACTGAAAGGAATAATGAGAAAACTTCCTAATGTCAAAAGTACATACTATTAGATAAGATTTAGAAAGTGCCTAGTATCCCAAAAGACTTTTCATGTAATGCTTATTGTATAGACAAAGCTTATGTAATTATTTGTAATCTTGACTTTTAGTTAATTTGTAAAATAAAAACTTTTTTAGAAGAAGCTCCAAATCAGAATAAAGACAACACTATGGAATCACATTTTCATTTAAGTCCTTAATTTTCAAAACTTTTTGAATATTCAGCAAGGAAATTAGTAATCCCTTATATCAGTGTTACCATTTGGGATTACTATTTCATTTTGGATTATTTACATATATACAATAAATACATATCATTCTAAACATCTCATCAATAAAGTTTTAAATGACTTACTAAATGATTCCTACTTTTAGACCTGGCTTTTATTTTATTTTCACTTTTTTAATACTCTCAACATTAGAATTTAAATGCTTACATTTAAATATAAAGTATCAAACTTAAAATTCATCTCTACAGGTTATTATGAATTTTCCAAACTAACACTTATTCTCTAACTGTACTGGTCAAAGAATATATTTTCTCTTTCACTAGAATCTTAAAAACATGTCTCATTCCACCAAAAAAAAAAAAAAAAAAAAAAAAAAAAAAGGACAGGGAGGTGATTAACAAATGGCTTTCCTCTATCTTGTTCTAAAGATTTCTGATAAAATATTTGGTGTGAAAGTCTTGAGGATTTCTTTATTTACTTAAATATTATCTCTTGAATTCAGTCTGAAAGATCCTTACCTAGTTTCCTGTTATATTATTAAAAGATAAAAATTAAAATAATATGGAACAATTGAAATTAATTATGTAGGTATTAATCTGTGGCTGAAGTCATCTGTTTGCTAATCTGGATAATCTGATGATCTATTGGAATATCTTTTCATATGTATTTTACTTAAGTTACATATTTATTTGCGAAATTAATTTTTGTATTTTAAATATGACATTTGTCTCTATGCATGTCAGAAAAGGTCATAAATTGCCTGAACCTTGAGTACACAAGGTCTTGAATCACCTGTGGATGCTGAGAGTGTAAGCAATGTGCCATGCAAAAGCAGCAAGTCTCTTAACCACAGAGCCATCTCTTCAACATCTTAGGTAAAATTTTAAAGTATATAGGCATAGGTTTTAATTACTATATATACACTTTCTGAATGTTTGGTCTAGACTTTTTAGTGTCATGTCTGTTATGTGGTTATTATTGTTGAATATAAATATAAATATTTATGTTCATATTTTCAGTTAGTTATTTATTTTTATAAGTAAAACTCATTAGCTAAATTTATATGAGAGAGTAATACTTGTAGGAAACAGTTTATGTCTCATATATCAATGATATAAATTTATCTAATCCATATCCAAAGCAAATAATACTTTGAATACACTCAACAATATGCATCCATACATTTACTGCATGTATTTTACTCAAAAATGTAGTAGTTTTACAATTATGAACTCTAGTGTTTCTCTTGAATTGTAATATTGTGTAGTTATTTATATTCTGTGACAATTTCAGCTATTTAACATTGGGAATGCATAGATAGCATAAAATATATATCTCCATTTCTATACAATATACATCTGAGTGAACATTCTTTCCTTGCCAGTCAGCAGTTCTCTGATGCATAATTCATTCCTTGCATCCCATCAATTCCCATATAGATTTGCAGGGTCTAGATTTATGATGTGCATTTAATGGCTTCTAGAAGCTAGTTTGCCAAAGCCATGATTATAAGAATGACTTCATGGGAATTTTATGCTCCCTCAAAACCTACCTATATTTTGGAAGATGAAGTCTGAGCTTAATTTGTTTTTTGACAAACAGGGAGGAAAAATATTGACTGGTAGAAGAAATTACTTTAAAATGTATTGTTTTGGTCATTCTGGAAAGTGTTTCCAATGTATCAAAACTAATACTGGGATTAGGGAAGACCTCAGAGTTCTATGTTTACATGTGGGTTCACAAATAGAATGAAACAGACTAATAGGATCTTCGTTGTAGTTTTAAAAGATTAATTCTCTTTTAGGACTTTGACCCCAGGTAGGGCAAGGTAAAAGTATAATGTAAGATGGAACCATTTTGGCTTACTTTTTATTTTTTTACTTTATTTATTTTATTATTAGTTTTGTGTGTGTGTGTGTGTGTGTGTGTGTGTGTGTGTGTGTGTGTGTGTGTGTGTGTGTGTGTGCTCATGCATGCTAAATGGTGCAGTTTCAAGAATATGTAGTGACACAGTACCCCGGTAACCTTCAATTACTTCATTAGAATGGTCCCTTCTGACTCAGACTGTGACTAAGGATAATAACTGGAGGTATGCAAACTCCTTTCAGTTAAATCAATAGAATAATAGTAGTTTAACCACTGAAGAGAATTTTGCTGGGGACACAGTAATGGCACAACCAGAGAAAAACAGGCAAATTATGCAGGAGCTAGAGCAAGTGGTTGAAGGTGCAGTTTGTGGGAGCAGTCCCATTTTCCAGGCATTTCAAATGGGGCATTTTTCTATCCTTTCTCCATTCTCCTTAGAGACAAAGAAAGATCTTTAGTTCTGTGTTTCCGTGTACTAGTTAAAACTGTTACTGAGATTTTCTCACTGTTTTATGTGGTGCAATGGGTATGCCTGCATGGCCTTAGAGTAAGTGTACTTACCAAGGGTTTTACATATCCAACAGCTCCAGATGGATTGAGTTTTCTATATTTTCCTTTAAACTGTCTTTAATGTAATCTTAGGAGTGTTATGTAGAAAGCTTTACAGTTTCAGGCCCTAAAAGTAAACACACATACGTCCCACGAGGCAATGTTAGAAAATTACATATTCTGAGTGTCAATTCTCATGCTGTCAAGTTCAGCCAGTTTTCAAAATATAACATATGTTCTTTTCTAGTTAAAAAAAAATACTGACATTAAAGTCATGTCAGACTTTTCAAAATGATAACAGGGAAAAAAAAGCGTAGATAATTCAGTTCTTTGGCAAAAAGTGATAAATGAGTCATGCTGAAAGTGGGCAGTTATATCACACAAGAAGATAATGACTAAAAGCTTTCCAAATAGCCATCTGACTCGAGCCAAGAAGGTGGTCAGCATGCTGGTTTAGCAGAATGCAGGGCTGATTGCCAGAGTCTTTTTGAGCAAAGCAGCTATTCATTTCACCTGCAAAATCAGCAGTTCACGTTGACATTGCACATAATGAGAAACAAGGCAGTGGCTATTTTTAGGGTCAGTTAATAAAGAAGTAAAGTGAAATAAAAGCAACCTTTCTCCATTGAATAACAGCCTCGTACACAACACATAATGCCCCCCTTTCTCTCTTTCTCTCTCTCTCTGTTTCAATATTTTTTTTAAAAAAATATCAACTTTTTATTGAAATTACATCAGACAAATGGAACATAGTTTTCATTAATATGATTATGCCCATTTCCATTTTGTTTTTGTGGTTCGCTTGGATAATATTTTTTCTAAACACAGTTGTATTATTTTTGTATGCATACATAATAGTTGCTGACAATCTTCTATAAACCAAAACTCATTAAAATTGCCAAAATATAGATAGGACCAGAAAGTTTTATTTCAGATGGAATATAATGCTTCATATAGAGGTGTTCTTAACATACTTATATATGTATGCAGATAGAAAGTATAGAGATAATAAAATAAGAGAAAAACAAAGGAATATTTAAAACCCGAGGGAGTTAGAAGAACATGGATGTTAATCAATAATACTGAATATATTAAAGTTACAACTAAATCTATTTAAGCTGGAACATTATCAAGTAGAAATGACTTTTACCATTAGGAGAAATTATACTAATATATGTGTGTTAATGTGGTTATGAAGTATAATTGAAGGTGACATTTTAGAATTACTGGATAAACTAATAAATATGAATGTTAATGCATTCCATATTTAAACTAAATGTTAGCATGTGGTACCTGTTTCTAATGTACACATGCTGTAGAACTTCTAATTGTACATATTTGAAGTGAATTTTTAAAAGCTTTCTTGTGAAAGGCAAGATGTTTGAACCAAGTAATTCACATAGTTAATTGACTCTAGGCATTCTCTCTTTTAATCACTTTTATTTCACAACAAATGCTAATATTATGATACCATTTTAGTTTATTTACATCTGAGATGCTTTTGCCTGTATCTGGTAAATTAAGGAGGGTAAACAGAAAACAGATGTATAAATAGGTGCATATGTATTTATTTGTTATACATTAATGATTGTTCTAAAGGCTGACTTTTCTTGCTTTTTCTAATTAAGGGGTGTCAGTATTCAAAACAAATTATGATTCAAACAAAACTTCATCAATCAGAGTCATATTTCAAAGGTACATATCATATCATGCCTAGTGGCCTTTCTAACTGGAAAACATCTTCAGATATGCTGAGAAGTAGCTTTTTACAATATCTCTGACTGATACCTGGAAGTGTTAGAATAAAACATGACCCCAGTTTAGGAGTGATGATTGTCAAAGAAGTACTATTGATTCATGTCTCCGTTGAAACAGTGAAATCAATACCAGACAGCTCTGTGGGAGATGCTTCTAATGTTTTCATTGTTTCTAAGTCAATTGGGAAATGCCTTTGAAGATGATCAACATGGTGCAATTAAATCAGTTCGTCAGTATCATGGCCCAAATCCACTGACCCCAAAAATGTAATTCAATTTCATTTACTATTCCTAGCCACAAAAGTAGTTTGCAAAGCTTAGGTGTACATACCATACATAGTTTGAAATATAATTTAATAGAAATACTTCTTGTCGATTGATCAAAATGATATTGTAGGCATTAAAATATTATGCTGTTTCTAATACATGTCTGTGTATGGGGTTTGTTTATGTGTATATAGCCTAACATTTCAGTTTTTACTACTACACTTTTGTTCCTTCCCACATATTTAATAAAGCTAAAATCAATGTAGAATGTCCAGCTAACAGTTTGGGACAACAATGCATAACTCTAGATAGTTGAGAAGACATTGAAACACATCAAAAGTCTGTGTTCTGGTTCCTCCTTTTTCCATTTTCTTTTCCTTTCTTCTGATAATTGCAATTCTGCCCCATCTCCACCATCTAAATACTTAATGCTGACATAATGCCTAATAAGTCAAATTTTTGATAAAAGGTAACTACGCTTCTCACCCTAGGGTCCATTTCAACTTGTTCCACTGTCAGAGGTTCTTTAGACTGCGCAGGCCTTCTAAGACCCATGTTCAGGGGGGACTGCGTCAGTCCAATGCTGGATTCCCAGCTATCAGTCTAAGGGCCCATTAGCTCCTCCTTGTTCAGGTCAGAGGGGAGGGTGGTCAGGGGGCATGGAAGGGTAGCAGAGAGGGAGAGAGGGATGGAGAAAGAGGGAACTGGTATGGATATGTAAAACAAGAAAAATAAAAAGCAAAACGAAACAACAACAACAACAAAAAACAAAACAAAACAAAAAAAAAAAAAAAAACAAATCAAAACCAAACCAAACCAAAAAAAAAAAAAAAAAAAAAAAAAAAATGAAGTAATAACAGGACCAAATTTTAAATTGTCTTTCTCACTGAGATTCATATTTCCAAGCTTTTTTTCTTTATTGTTGATGGGGAAAGCTTTTCTGTATTTTTGATAGCCTTTTCATTTAGAGAAAAGAAAATTACTAGCATAAAGTATTCAAAAAATACATAGCATAAGGCAGAATGATTTAACTTACAACACAATGTAATTTATTTGATAATATTCTTAATCATGAAGGTTTCCCCATGATTTAAGTTATTGCATATTGAATAATGCACATTTGACTAAGGTAAATCAAAATGGTATTGCTTACAGATTTAGTTTCAATCATTCTCCCTTTGTTAATTGGGTAATCTGCTGCCATTTTTGTTACTTAATTTGTTTAATCTTCTGATCTTTACCTATTTCGCTTATCAATATATATCAAATATTTTAATTTTTATTTTTCCATTTTATTTTTCACTAATATAGTGGTATTTGAAAAATAAACTCAAACATCTTTAAAGAAAATCATTATTCCTTTGAAAGTCCTGTGAAAATCTGCTATGTCATTATGTAAGATAAGTATAAAAGTGTATAATTTATGTTCCTATACCCATAATCTAGCTCGTGTTCTGTACTTGTTAGATAGCTGATTGATATAGTGAAATTTTGGCTGGGATTTTATTTAAAATCAGTTTAAATGAAAGGGAAACCACATCTTAGTGGACTCATATAGCTGAAATTAAGGAAGAACCAGCATCATCATGTTGTCATTGCAGACATAAGACATGTTACTGATGCTCTCCAAGACTCATCTCTGTGTGGAGCTGCTGTTCCTGACACACACAAAAGACAGCAGTAAACAGGTTTGAATTTATGATCACCTTCTGCTTCTAACACACATCACCTCTGTTCCCACAGCACTGTACAAACTGTACCACAAGAGACAGACACTCAATGGTGACCTCTTCAGTGAGTAGGAAGAAAAGAACTATGGAGAGGAAAGTGGAATAATGCATATTTGAGCAGGCTACTGTGGCTATAGATAATATTTTGGGAATTTCATTTGTCCTTATCAGTATCCCATACACATGATCACCTACCAAATAGAACATAAGTTCTCACTCTTCCCAATGCTGTGACCCTTTAATACATTTTCTTAGGCAATGGCAACCAGCAATGATAAAATTATTCTCCTCACTAATTCATACATACAAATTTTCTACTGTTATGAATTGTAATGTAAATAGCTTTGGAGATAAAAGATTTGTCAAAAGGGTTTGGTTCTAAAGACATGGGTTTAGAACCACATTATTAGAATCAAATTAATATTTTCAACAAAACTCTAATCAAGGAAATAAGGATTTAAATTGAAGGTTTACACATGCTGTAGTGTTGATAAAGCTATGCTTGCAAACAGTGCTACAAAGACCCAAAAGAAATCAATAGAGATGTGCTATTACTACTCTATACTTACTATGATTAATTCACAGACACAGTTGTGGTGCCACACTGAAATCTGTTAGACTGTTCCTAATATGCAAGATCACTCTCTGAAACATTAAATCATGTATTCTAATTGTTAGCATAACAGGTGAGGAACAAGATGGACTGAGTCTAACACTGTGTCCAATGACAGAAAAAATAAGCAGTTATAGGAACAATTCGTTATAGCTGATTATGTGGCATCTCTGTCTTGTTTTTTAAGATGGTGATAGATATAATTTTCCTTAAATTTTATACTAACCTTAAAGTTTGTTTGTTCCATTTCACAAAAAAAGAGTAAATTTTGGAGAAGTGATGCTTTAAGGAAGACCAAAGAATATTTGTAAAATTATTGTTAAATCTGCCTAAGTATAAATAGCAGTCCTCATAACCAATTGCTTATGCTGCCTTATATGTGACAAATGATATTATATTATTGGTTGCGAGCCTAGCCTTTTATGGCTGAGCCATCTCTCCAGCCCATGAGAGATGATTTTAATGTAATTTTATTTGTGAAAGATAGACCTGATGAGGAACAAGTTATGTTTCGAGGAGTTATTTTTAGCCATATAATTAGGAAACAAATTGATTACAATATGTTATTAGAAATTTAAGCATCAAATTTATGAGCTCATAAGGGTGAGTAAATCATTTGAATATTATCTCTGTCTAAGAACCTTTTTATTATGGCTAAGAAAATTTTACAGATCCTAAATCAAAGATCACTTGAAGTTATATTATGAATCATAGTAGGGAAAGGATTGCTTACCTCACTAGACTCAGAAGCAAGAACTGGAGAAATTGTAGAAAAACATGCATAAAACTCTTCAGACAATAACCTGAGAAACACCAAGTAAGACACTTTCCCAAATTTGTTATTGAAAAACTGACAAATAAGACAAAAGCTCTTTATAAAATAATGGGAATGTACCATACTAACAGTGACTCTTATTCTAGATGAACCTGGGAAGAATCTGGAGGAAGTTCTGACTTTGAAGAAATTATATGAGGGTTTTACACAATAGGGGAATAGGAAACTCCTTTTTTTCATTTCTTTTCTTTTTTTAAAAAAAAAATGAACATAGCTAGGATCAGCGAGGATCCTTGCATTTTCAGAACATCAAATGATGAACATTGAGTAAAAATACTTTTTATATCAATTATTCTTTAATAAATCTGCTTCTTTAAAAATATTTAAATTGTTAACATTTTGGCAAGAGACTTGCCATATTAACAGTGCTTAAAAGTAAAATACCAAGGACCTAGTGTTAAAAAGCATTTTAGGATAGATTCAGACTTTTCCCCTTCCTAACATCGCAGAAGACAAGGAATAGTACAAGACTAATCACGTGTGGTCTATGGTCAAATGAGATCTGCCACTATTACCTCAGAAAGCACAAAGTCTAACAAAACCAATAAATTTCAGTACCACAATTATTGGACTCTAGGGCATTCATGCATGAATGTGTGTGTGCGCGCGCACGCATGCGCGTTTATGTGTGCATTTGTGTGAAAGGTTAAATTGACCAAAAATACAATGACCTATGAAGAGATTTTTTGAAACCTGCTCAACTTCTGGCAAGACCAAAGTGACTATTTTGTATAATAGCTTCTTCTTTAGATTGGATCCCCCTTTTATCAGGGTCCAGGTGAATACATTGAGTTTCCTTTTTTTTTTTTTTCAATGTCTTCTGATTTGGTTTATTGAGAAAGAAATTATGTGATTATTTTGTTTGTTTGTTTTTGCAGAATTGGTCATTCCAGTTAATAGCATAGCACTTAGAAACTTAGAGAGTAATTTTTCCCAAGCCTACCCTGACAAATACTCATTGGGGATCATGGGTAACAAAGGATCAGAACAAGAACACTCTGCCTTGCCCTAATAGAGCCATACCCCAGTGAGTCTGGAAAGAGCCTCCACTCTGGAGAGAAAACAGAAGTGCTTGGTCCCCTCAGACAGGATATTTGCACTACACATGGGCTCTAAAGGATAGAAGAGGAGGCTTGAAATCTTGAGATTTCATGAAGCACATGAAGATTTCATGAGGCATAGCAGTTACTCCAGGGATCATGTGTGATGATTTCTCATAGTAAAAATATTCGGAGTATCAATTCTGTCTTCCTGAGGAAATACCCAGCCATTCACTTCTGTGGTGGGTGGCATACAATGTATATCCCAAGATATGAGGAACAGCAACCACAATCTTCCATTATCAAAATAGAAAGCAACTCTTTCCAATGGAAGCACTAATCATTTGTTTAAAGAAGCATATTTCAGAAGTTGCAGACAGACCTAATTCAATGAACCTGAAATCTTTGTTGTAAGTAAAACTAGTTTATGTAGCTGAGGTTTTTGTAAATATTTTGTAAATATAATAAAGATGCCATATAGGGCTACACAAACCAATCATTGGTTCTAAACACACTGCCTCTTCTAGCATAAATTTATGGGCAGAAAATAATGAATTCCATTGTACATTGGTGTTTTAGTTCAATTTCTGCTCAAAGACTGGCTAATTGGAGAGCCAGGTATACAGGGGCAATTATGAGCAATCATAATAAAAAAAATAAAAGGAAAAATGCATAAACTACATCTAAATATTAATGGTTTCCCACTATTGCTATAATCCATAGAAAATAAAATGTCTCAACACTCAATAGACTAAGATAAGGTAAGGATATAAATAACAGTTTCAGGTATGTTTGGATTACATACCTAATTCATGTCTAAACCAATAAATGTATTAGTTAAATAATTAATTAGATCAATTGAATAAAAAATTTATATTCCACCAATTATTCTATGTTTAGCTAATAAATACCTCATCTTAAGTGTGTGCATTTGCAGAATTGAATACAGAAGATTGGTCAACTCTCCACTGAATTTCTATACATGTATATAAAAATTTTCTCTGAACTATTTTCTCACAAAACTAGTTTTGCATAGGAAAACATTGTGGGAGCATTGTGGGTAGAGTGATGCATTCTAAGTAATGCTACAACCCTGGTTACTGTTAACAAGGGAATAAAGGACAGAAACATAGTAACAAAGACATTGAACCTTGGATCAAGTGTAGTTAACTAACCACTACCACTCATACACCTGTAACCTCCCATGTTAATTATGCACAACAAAGGAGGAGTAACTCATAGAAGGAGCTCTCTGTATACAGCGCCCTAAGCTGTAAACATCCACATCAAAGAAGAGGAAGTTGCAAGCTCTAGTCATTGTAAGCACTTAAGTTTTGTAAGTACTCATTCTTGAAATCCTGAAGAAATTTCTGCCATTCTTCTTGATCTAGCCAATATGGATAATGGCATTTACAATTTACCATAGGCCAATTGGTCTGGGAGTTTTGAGAGGCCTTGTTTATGTCCAAATACATAGACAGACAGGATTTCACTCACTCACTTTCCTCTACTCCTTACAGAATAGAGATATTATATTAGTTAATAATAATAATCTATATCTAGATAAAATAAAAATTAAAGAGGTTGATTAAGGATGATTAAAAGTTTATCAAAATACTAGGGATGCTACGTTCTGCCACTTCATTTCTGTCTCCAATATTAACTACTCCTTTATCTCTTATGGTGTCTTGGGAAGTCATTGATTCTCTTATATTTGTGTAGGCATTTTGTGTGTTCTTCTAAAAGTACTGAGATTGCAACAATCTCACCAATTTTTGAAGAAAAGATCTCTATAACTTCACATTTATATATTATAATTTTAATTATGTATTTTGAAATTATAATAACATAATTTCTTATTATATTATCCTCATAACACATACATAGCCATTGATTTTTTTAAAAAAAAATTTACGTCCTCTTTTTTTATACATAAGAGCAACCTACTCAGACTGTATAATGCTACTTATGCATGTGTTTGAGTTTTCAAGGATGACCATTTGGTATTGGATAACCAACCAGTGTGCTATTTCCTGAGCAAAAGTATAAATTCTCCATTTTCTGTAGCACATTTTGTAAGGTTGAGGATTCCAGGGACTTTCCATATGTACATGATCATATATAATACAAATATGGACAATATGGTTCAAGGGTCAATACATTTTATCATCAGCAACATAACATACCAATATGAGAAGAGAATTCTAGAATAATTTCAAGTCTATACATTGTATTATACAAGGGTATTTTATAAGAGTAAATGCAAAAGTCTCAAATGAAACTAAAAATAAATACAATAAAGACTACTACAAAATTTGAAATATAGGCCACTTCTGGAGAGACAAGGAAACTCATTAAAGGGTTGAATGAATAGGTTTACCTCACTGTAAGACCTCTTAAACTGATGGAACTATGTGGAGTTACAACTTATCTTTAATTGTAGTTCTTGACATGTATACATGTATATAGAGTGTCATAAAGTACATATTCTTATTTAAGTAAACCAAAAAGAAAAAAAACAAGTGGCTTTGAGTTTTTAGGCATCTTGAAAAACAAGGAAGGCCTAGAGATTATGACCTTATAATGGTATCAGTTTCTTGAAGGGTACACTTTATTTTTTTGTCTCATGAAGAATACTTCAATCCCTGTAGATGAGTGGGCATGCAGGCCTTCTTTTAGATATGCAACGGAGGTAGAAGTGGTAAAATATTTGTGAAGAATTTTGTAAAGGAAGATATGAATAAAAAGGGAATCCTTGATATTAGGAAGTCCAAAGATATTAAGTGCATAACATAATTGTAAAACAAAAATTAGCATATAAGTAAATGTCTGTGAAAATGTTTAACTAAAGTGGCTAAGTGAAAAAAAAACAAAAAAACAAAAAATCTCAAAGTATTCTTTGTGAGGTAGCAGAAGGGAAGAAGGGCAGATGTCTTAGGAGATAAGTGCACTTGCTGCTCTGTTACCTGGGTTCAATTCCCAGCAACCACATGGTGGCTCACTGCTCCCTGTAACTGTAGTTCCAGAAGATCTGACATACAATTGAATCAGGCACACACATGGCGCTCATAGAACTACTTAGCAATACACATATACACGGAAAAATAAGATTAATTATAAAAATCAAAGAGCATATTTTTTTGTATTTTAAAGATTTGTACATGAACTGGCCACATACATTGAGTAAAATAAAAAGTCATTGCTCATAAGGAATAGCATTGCTTGATGGAACAGTTGTCTCATGGATATATATTTAAGCAGAGCAATGGAAACACTTGAACCGAATGCATCCATAACCAAGTATTGTGCCCAAATCACTATATATATATATATATATATATATATATATATATATATATATGAGTTGTCATTCCATGATTGAAAATGAGAAAACCAGCAGCTACTGCAAAAATGAGAAACTGTTTTTTCTATTTATTCATGGGGATACTTTCAAAATAATGGACAATATGATAACAGTATATGTTTAAAAGTACATAATTACAATACAGTTCAGATAGGAAACAGTATCAGGGGATAAACTGGACTCAAGGTATTATTTTCCAAAATATAACATAACAATCATATAATCAAAATGTTTCTGATTTTATAGAAATTTTACAAAAGCCCACTGGTACAATTTTAGTTGTTGCTAATATTTGGAACTCTTTTATTCTCTATATCTTTGGGTTTAACTGTTAAGAAATTTAAATATCCCAATATCTTTATATTATTAATCATCCTGTCCTTTACCCTCAAGATTTGGCTTCAGTCCAGAATGTAAGTCCAGATGTCTGCACAGCAGGTAGCCTACATGACCAAGTTTGGATCTGGTGTGACACCAGCTGTTAAAATATTTTGACAATCACCTCTGTGTATACCTGCATTTCCATACAGAAATGTCATGTGCATATATCTTCATATTAATAAAACATAACTCTAGCAATGCCATCATACTATAATCTCCCCTTAGCATTTTCTTCATGACCACTCTTCAATGAGTGACCTTCTTCCTTCACTTTACTTGGTGTGGCATGAAACTAAAAGTTTTATATCTCTGCTATTATATTTTGAGGTTTTACCTTTGTTTCATTTGTTATTCTTATTTTTCATCATTTAATATTTTTCTTATTTTACATATCAATCCCAGTTCCCTCTCCCTACCATTCTTCCATGCCTCCCACCCTCCCCCACCCCGTCTGATCACCCATCCACTCCCTAGGGAGGGTGAGGCCTTCCATGGCAGATTATCAAATCTGTCATTCATTGGGGTAGGATCTGGGCCCTTCCCCTGTGTCTCTAGGATAAGAGTCTAACACACCATGGGAAATGGGCTCTCGAGGTCCCTTTGTCCACGAGGGATAGATACATCCTGGTTCCACTGCTAGAGGTCCCATTTATTCTCAGTCCTCTTAGCTGACACCACTTTCAGGGGGCCTGGTTTGGTACTAAGTAGGTTACCCAGCTGTCTAACTGGGGTCCTCCACAAGTTCCCACTTGCACAAGCCAGCTGTTTGTGTGGGTTTTTCCAGTGAGGTCTTGATTCCTTTGTTCATCAGTCTTCTCTCTCTTAAACTGGATTCCAGGAGTTTGGCTCAGTGCTTAGTTGTGGATCTCTGCTTCTGTTTTTTCATGCTACAGGATGAAGGCTCTAAGATGGCATTTAAGGTAGTTATTTTTCTTAAACATAAAATATCAATATTTCCATGGTCTATGAACTCTCCTGCTGTCATTCTCAGATTCTTTCTTAACCACCCATTCTGTGTTGTGTGGGTGTAGGTGCCAGAGCACAATTTGGGTAACTAGATAATGCAGCAGGCAGGACTCACAGCTCCACCAAGGAAATGCTGTTTACTGTGAAAACAGGATAGGAGGTCGCTGGGAGGCAGGGGAACAGGGGAGCAGGGGAGCAGGGGAAGGGGAGAGAGCTGGGATTGACACATAAAACAAGATTGTTTCTAATCTAAATGAATTTTAAAGAAATACCTGAATAATGATGTTTGTGAATATCCTTTTATTCCATCCTGTGCAGCTGCCCAGAAGTGCTTAATGTCTTCAAACTAGGACAGATGTTTATCTTTCTGCCTGCTGGTAGCTAGACCAGAAATTTCTCAGTACCTCTAGCCTCTTGTCATCTATTTATTCTTGACTTCATCAAATTCGGGCATCAGTCTTATGTCCTTAATGTACTTTAGTGTTTATATAGGTGATCACCAGATTCTTCATTAGTCCATTTGTTGTGTTTTCTGTTGAGCTGTGTCTGTTCACACCTCAAACTAGTCCCTCTGTTGCCAACTTTACTGAGAATTACTCCTGGAATTTCCAACACCAACACCACATCTCCTCCCAACATCATGTTGCTCCTCCTTCTCTTCTTCCTCCTTTTAACCCATTGAATTCAATGAATGCTGCCTAAATGGGCATAAGTTTGTGCATCCACTGTAGCACGAACTTTACACCTGGGAAAAATTGATTTTCCCTCTTCTATTAGCCATCAGCTTCCACTAGCTTCTAAGCTATGTGTAGGGCTTCTGATCACATTTCTTCTTAGCGCTGACTGGGTTTACATGACATATGCTTTGTGCAGATAACCATAGCAACTGTGAGTTTACAGGTTAATGGCCTATATGTGTTAAAGGCACTGTTTTGCAACTGTCCTACCTATCTTGTAGCTCTTAAAATATTTTGTCCTCTTTTCCACAATGTTCACTGAGCCTTGGGGAAGCATAAACATGGTACTATAAATATTATAATTTTGTTGTGCTTGTTTACTATTTCAAACTCAAAGAAAACTAGTTAGCTATTTGTTTCTATGTATTTAAGCTCTTTTTATGCTATTAGCTTGAAATCAATAATACCTGCATTTGTAAGAAACATCACTTCTGAAAACTTACAAATTTAACAGATTTATGTAAAACTACACAGACAGAACAAGGAAATTTCAGAGCACAATTTGAAGTCAGATGTAGGAAGTCAGCCATGATTCAGGTGATTAGTCACACATCGTTTCCATTAAATTCTCTACTCAAAGCCATTCTCTGTACTTCTCTCTTCTTTCTCAATGGCTCAATGGCTTTCAATTCTCATGCCTTTTTATGTACTTTTTTTTTTTTGGAATGTGTCCTTAAGATTCGTATTACTATATTTACTTTAAAATGAACAGAAACTTGAGGACCTTTAATTGACTGAAAGTTATGTTTCCTAGTAGAAATTATATACATATATGATAGTTTACCACTGATGGTGTCTCCACAGATTAGGTTTCAATAACTGTCTCAACAGTGCAACAGTGTCCCCAAGGAACAATGTCACCAGATACAATATACACACAGTTCAGTTTTAGAAGATAAAATTTACTTAAAGAATTTGAATATAAGTAGAGAGACAATGCAGGAGATGTCTTCTACACATTTATTTTACATAGGCATTCAGTTCTCACTCCATGGATCTGATATTCAGTGTTAATTCCTGTCAGATCCTGGCATACATCTTACATATTTTTAAGTTTTCTTTGAAACGTTTTTATTGATATAACTCATATATCATACATTTCCTACATTTAATGTGTATGAGTAAATGTATTTCATTATACTTCTGGAGTTATAAAACCATAAATTCAATCTAAAGTTATATATATATACATATATATATATATATATATGTATATGCCCACTGAGAATTTAAAACCACACACTCTGACAGTTCATCAGAAAACTTAAACCTATACTTAGCATAAGTTTTCAAGTTTCATGTCTGCTCCAGTATCCTTCCTTACTTTATCTATATTTAATTTTTGATTGTCACATAGTCACAAAAATAATGAGTCTATATAGATTATTACAAATTTAATATATTATGAATTACATAAAATAAAATGAGTTAATAGGCCATAATAATCTATGAAGTACACTATAATCTAAATTTTAATTAAAAAATAAGAAAAATGTATATGAACATTTTTTTATTGAAATTCTGTGATTAGCAACAATGTAACTTAAAACATGGTTTTTGTATTGTTGGTATGCTATTTTAAGCATTTTAAATATTAATAAATCTTACTACTTCCTCCCTAGATGTCCATGTTTCAGTTTCATGTCATTACAAAATTTATCTTCTGATATGATAATTATAACTAGGGTTGTCTGTATAAAAACTGGTTTGGAATTATTAATTGAAGTTTTATAGGTTCATTAGTGGGTAGAAAAACTGAAGGAATCTACTCACTGTCTGCAGACAACAATTTAATACTGAGTGTTAAGAATTCATGAATTTCTCCAAGTTCAATTATATTAATAAGCCAATTCTTGGGTAGATCCAGTGTAATCAACTGCCGCGTGTGTCTGTTTCTTCTTGTAATGGATGGATCTTGCCTTGAAGCTGTCATTTCCCTATATCTTTTGGCTCTAGCCTTTTTTTCCAACTTCTATATTGTCCCTGGATTTTAGAAAGAATGACATTACTATCTTATCAGGTCTGAACATAAATATTACTTATTATAGTAATTTTGAATACTCTCAGGTCTCTGTATTCACCACCAATCTTCTATGATTAAGGTTATTAGTCATAATGAGTGTAAACATAAATACAAACAGCTAGAAAGTAGAATTGATTTCCCTATAATCTGTGGTCTCTCTAATCAGGGATTTGGCCAGATTTTCAGTACCAGTTATGGGCTCCTCTGGGGAAGCAGGCCTCACAACCAGTCACAGTGTGGCTGATATCCCCATAACTACCCTGCCAGTGTTACTCAGGTGTTAACGTTGTGTGGGAAGTCCTGAACTCCTTCAAGATCAATTCTATTGACAAATCAATTCTCTTTTACATCCATTGCAAGCAACTTCAGCATGTGTCTGTTCCTGATGGCAATGGATGGATCTTGCATTGTCGATGACATTTACATTATTTTCCTATAGCTTCTGGCTCCTACATTCTTCCCCCACCCCCTATTATATTGTTTCAATAAACAAGGTTGCCTAACAGGCTGGTATTGTATTTTTCTATTTTTAGAGCTGATTAAGCTCCTCAGCTGTTCGATTAATGCCATCTGGAATTATGAAATTTTGCCAACACTGGAAGGACACTCAGTTCAGTTCCATTTTGACTCCCTCATAACTTCCAATCACTATGTAAAGTATTTTCAGCATTGGATTTTCACTGTTTAGTTTATGGTGGGAAACTAAGAAGGATGGTAGGAAACTATATTATTTAAGAGAACTCTGAGGCTACCCTGGCCAATACCTCATAAATATGCATCCCCTAATTTGTATTTGGACTTTTTCTTTTGATAACACATGGCTTCTAGGAACAGAATAATAGAGCCTTGCAGTGTACCTAGCTTCAATTATTAGAAGTTTTTATTCATTCTTTGAAAATTTAATACATGGGTACTTTAATTATATGATCTTTCCTTCCACTGTAATTCTTTTTACCCAACCACCATATATCTTTATTCCAAATTCATGTCTTCTCTTTTAATTTGAGCTACATTTTTATTAAATACTTATTTATTTTTATTGAAAATATGTTTTCATCAGTATATTCTGGTCATGATATCCACTCCCTTGTCTCCTCCCAGTTCCTCCCCTCCTCACCACCATTTCAATTCCCTGATTCTTTCTCTGTCTTTATAAAACATTGCAACAAAAATTAAACAATGTAAACAGAAAAAGAAAATAAAAAGACACAAATTGAAAATTGTAATATATAGGCTAGAAGACAAGTAATTTTAAAAAATGCCCAATAAACCATATCAAAAAATACTATTGACAAAACATATCAAAAAATACTATTGAGTTGTTTTTTGTTGGCTATCCACTATTGAGCATGGTACTTCCAAAATTGTGGTTTGCACACCCAGTGAGAATCTATTGGGAAAAAGTTATTGTTTTGTGGAGGAAAGGTGGCTATCAATTGGACACAGCTTCTGGGTTAGTGATGGGGGCTCATGTCAACTCACCTTTCAGCTTGAGCGCTCATATGGCTTGGACCTGTGCATTTAGGTCCTGTGCATGATGCCAATGTGAATTTATGTGTACATCAGTCCTATGTGTCTCTAAGGACTGTGCCCTCTGCATCCTTTATCCCTACTGGCTATTAAAATCTTCCTGTCTCCTACTCATTCCCTGAGCTCTGAGGAGAGGGGTTATCAGACACTTTTTTATTAGTGAGTGTTTCAAGGTCTCTTACTCTCTGCACATTGTCCAGCTGTGAGTCTCTGTATTAATTCCTATATCCTGCAGAAAGAAGCTTCTCTGATATTGTCTCAAAAAGGCACTTGCCTATGATTATAGAATAATGTTATTAGGAGTCATTTTACTGCCCTTAGCAGAACAGTAGTATTTGGATTTAATCTAGGTCCATTATGAATCCAGTCTCAGATTTTTGGCCAATGAAGCAGTATCAGGCATGGGTTCCATCTCATGGAAAAGATCTTAATTTAATCAGATAGTGGTAGGTATTATATACTTCTAAACAGGTTACAAGATTTTAGTTCTCCTTATATCCTATACATACATTTGTAAATTTGGTTGACTATCCATATCCACCAATAATCTCACTCATTTTCCAGCTAACATTTTTTTTACATACTTTTTCTTATTATCACAGCAACCGTGAGTGTCTGTGATAAAAAGCCCAAATGAAAACAACACAGGAAGAAAATATTTGTTTTACCTTACTGGTCTAGAGAGACAGAATACATTGTGATCAGGCAGACATGGCAACACACAGGGAAAGAATATTAGCAAGAGCAGAATATGATTCATGTTTTCAACACATTTCATGTAGCAGAAAGAGAGAGAAAAAACCAGAAATGTAAGGCTATTAACCCTCAAAGCCTGTCCCAAGTGACACACTTCCTGAAACAAGGCTTTACTGGATTGTTTAACCCCAACTCGTACTACCACACATTGATCAAATATTGCAGCAAATGAGAATAAATGGGGCCACACTTCTCATTCAAACCACAGTATCCCATATCTATTACAAGTAGTCTCATGTTCACCTTATGGTTCCAAATGCACCATCAAAAAACAAAGCAAAGAAACAAACAAAAAACTTCATAGACTAGCAATCTTAACACTGGTCAAAATTTTAGTTCAAATCTCTTCAGAGAATGAAAGCAAAGTCTTTACAATGACCTTGTACCTCATATGATATTTTTGCTTCCACCATACATTGTCCTGGTGTCCTGTCACTCTTGCTGGGCCACAGCACGAGTGAAGCTCTGCAGGGAAAATATCAAAAACTGTAGATACAGGTTGCAGTCAGGAACTTCAACTTGAAAAGTTTGAATAATTCTGCCCTTCAGGCACTGTGACCTTCAGTATACATCTCTTGTGCTGTTTCTAGTCTCCATATACAGCTCTTCTTGGCAGATGTCTCATAGCTCTAGCATCTCCAACAACTTAGGTGCTTGTGTGCATCCAATATTTCATTTCAGAGTTTCACATAATGACTTCTCAGGGCCAGCACACAGGGACACCAGCCCTGTGATACATTGATTGGCGTTATACATTTTCTTTTCAGATAATGAAAAGGTAAGAAGAATCCACCATTTTCTCAACCTTGCATCTGTCCTGTCTCTCAATTCAGTACTATGTACACCAACAAATTCAGATGCCAGACTAGAATGGAACCTGCTCATTTGTACTGCAGTTGCAGCAGCTCAAGTGAATGAAAAACTTTCCTAGGCTATCTATATCTAGGAGCATGCAACAAATTAGGCTCTATAGCAGGCTCTGGAGGCTTAGCTGGGTGGGATCTTACCCTCAGGGCACGTTTTACTTTGTTTCATTTGAGATGGGGAGGCTTACCATTAATAACACTAATCTTTTTTAATGATTATTATTGTCTCTTTATAAACACATAGCTTGATGACAACATTAAGCTCTTGGGCTTTTTTCTTCTCCAAATTCATCATTTTTTTTCATTTCTTTTCCATTTTTGACCCTTTTCATTGTAGACTTTCATAAAAGTAATTATTAATAAGCATACTACCAACCCAGTGTTATTCTGTTTAGAAATTTGCTGTGTACCCTAAAGCAATTAGGGTATTATTTTTAATTCAGCCTCACACAAATTCTCAGAACATAGGCAGAATATAGGCATTTTGTTTGGGCAATAAGATATCCCATTCTCCTTAATGCTTCCCTGATTCTACCAGAAACCTCATGATGTGAGCCTTCATTGTGCACACTATTCTCTTCACTGTTTTTTACCAGGCTCCCATGAGAAAAGCCTACTTCCCAACCTAAAGTTCCAAAACTGCTCAAATTCCTCCAAAAATCAAGAGACTTGGGTTTTGCGCACAGAAGCAATACCTTTTCCCTAACACTATATTTTATAATACTTACTCTTCTGTTATTGTTAAAACCTGCCCTGATAAAAGGAATAACGACTATATTTTAACTTTTGGTTCTAGACTGGAGAAGACATGTCAGCTGCAAAGGAAACAAAGGCAGCAGGATTGTCACTGAAAGCTTCAAGTAGAAAGAAATAACTAGAAATGCTGCAAGCAGTGAAACCTAACTAACCTCCCTCAGTGACACATCCTCAATAAATGGTCCTCTTCTTCAGGTCCCACATTCTCCCCTAAATAATGTCAGCATCTGGGTACCAAGGGTTCACTTTTAGGAGTCGTCTATGGGGGATATTTCTCAAGTACCCACAACACTTTAATTTTCTTCCTGTTCGAGATGTTACATCCAGTTCTTTGCTTAATATTTTTCAATAAACTAGATATTTAATAAGTGCTACAAGACATTGTCATTTTTTGATTAATAGTGGTTTTAAAGTTCTGACTTCTAATATGCCTCACTTTAAAAAACTTGGGCAGTTATAGTTGATGTGTGCTCTTCTATTTAGTATCAAATGCAAATTAAATAAAGAACTTACAGCATAAAATCAGTTCTTAGCTTCAAGGCAGATTTCTCTCACCTTTGAAAATGTTATCACATTTAAAGAGAGAAATGAGATTTAGTACTTTGAAGTTGCATTTTTTTCTCTTTGACTCTGAGAATACCATCTTTACAAAAAAATTTACTGCTGACAGATCAAACAGCACAACTGAAATATGACTTTATTCTTTTATAGATAACTTTAGGTGAAAGAAAAAACTGAGAAGAAAAAGCCATTCAGAATTTGGATCTATGAATTTATAAGAATATGTAATTATTCTGTTTTCATATATTGATGAAAAACTACAGATTTGAGTTCTGTTGCTTTTCATGCATGATACATGACATATATTAAAGTACTTCTTTATTCTACTCATCTCCATCTGTCATTTAATTGTTCAAAAACAGGGAAATTACACTGTATTATGGTACACAAAACTATAACTCTCCCCTTCCTTAGGAGGTTTCTATGGTAGGATAAGAATACCCAAGTTAACAGTGGAATCATCAGAATATAGCAAGACTAAGCAGTCCAGAAGTACATTGATTCTCACCATCAGCATTAGAAAAATTTAAATTTTCTTAACTCATTTAATGTTCATTGTAGTTCAGAACTCACAACATACTGTGACATAATGGCAGCCTTTTATTATTTTTATTTTTCCCTTCCACATCTTCTGAGAAATGTATTGTTATAATTGTGGATTTCAGCCATTCCACTAGAAATATAGTACTATCAAATTATGGGTGAATTTTCATTTTACCTATGATATATGGTACAGGAGGCTTTGTGGATTTTTTCATATTTCTACTTGACATGTGTATGTCTCTGTGGTTGTTTTGTAATGGATATTGTTACCATTAGGTTTTAAGTGTTCTTTGATTATTCTATCTGATGTAATATCAGAATTCTTCTTTATTGCCTAAATGGCATATTTTGTAAATAATACATTTATATTCATTTTAATCAAGTCTATCACCAATTGTTTCTCTCATAGATTATGCATTTAATGCTATAATTTTAAAGATTATATTTATTATTTTTAAACATTTTATGTATTCTGTTTTTCACACCATGCATCTTGATCCTCTTTATTTCCCTGTCCCTTTCTGTCTGCCCTCTGCCCTTGCAACCAACACCCAAGAAAATTTCAGACAAATAAAATTAGTCTTATCATAGAAGCTATAGTGTGACACAGTGACACATTCAGTAAACTCTTTTTTCCAAAGGAAGTTGGTTTGGCAAAATTTTATTTTGTTTTATTCCTATGATTAGCATGTATAGATTAATAAATGTTTATGAATAAATAATATACCATAATAAGAAAAGCAACAAAATGAATACAACAAAATTTGCTGTAGGAGTAAAATAAAACTCTATAAAATATTTTATGGAAGATTTAAAATCGGGATTCCCTTGCTTTCATCTGTTACTATGATAAAGAAAATAAATCACATCACATACCCATATATCTTTTCCAAAAATTCAAAGCAGCAGGATAAGTCTGAAAGGTTGTGTATATATTAAGCCCATCACCATGGGCTGACCATATAAGAAACGCAGATAGATTATTTCAAGACATCCTCGAGGCTCTGTTTTGTGACATTAAATATATTCTGTGATATTTTGATGAAGCTTCATGGAAATCAGGTGGGAACATAGTATTCATTTAGCAATTGAAACTGATCACCAACCAAGTCTTTTATATATATCACAGGTTAACACTCTGTAATATTTTATTTTAGATCAATGTTGTCTCCAGTGCCTATTGATATTATATGACCATACTCTATATTTAATTTTGAAGTTGCATTGAGAAAACACTTTCAATAGAAATTACATGAAATAAGGAAAGCAAAACTTAATTTTATACTATAACAAATTCAAACCAAGATATTAGAGGCAATATCTAAGAGAACGGTCCAATGTTTACAAATTAAAGTTTAGTATGATATATGATATATCATAAATATATCAACATATATTTAGAAAGTTCACAGTAATGATTATCAAAACTATAATTCATAAGATAATAGTAATTAAGATAAAAATAATTTTAGTATGAAACAGGTGTTTGAAATATATACAAGCCAATGACCACAAATGAACAAAATACACAAGCACAAGTCATGAATCTGGGGAAAGTAGTTTAAAGCATGAAAAATAAATGACCCAGAGACTGATAATTGGTGTTCAAGCTTCAAGCTGATAATCAGAAAAACAAAGCAGCTGGTCACTAGCTCTTACTCTATCTCAGGATGAAAGGAGAGCCTGGCTCCACCAAACCTCAGACTGCTGACTCTTCCCAAAATTACTGGAGAATCATGAGACTTCAATGTCTTCCTATTCTCAGTATGACTGGAGAATGAAAGCTTGCTCTGAGACCCTGTTGATGGAATGCCAACTGATACAACCCCTATCGATACGACTAAAAAGGTTTCTTTTAGAGAAAGAAAGACAGAGAGATCCTAAAAAATTATACTACAGCTTCATTTCCACTATTCTTGATTGTATGTTAATTCAAATAGCTAAAATACCACAGAGACACTTGTGCATTTACTTTTTATTACATGTTCACCATGACCAGAAAACAAAACCAGAAGTGAATTTCATCAACACATGAATGAGGAAAATGTGTTATATTACTGGAGTTTTTATTTACTAAATGACTAAAATGTATCAGTTGCTTAGAATGGTCCCAATTATTTTTAAGTAATATAATTACTTAAATGTATAATACAGATTGTTTTATGGTCTGTTAGGTAACTGTACTAAAAGGAATGCATGTGGTTTTCATTTTAACATTAAAGTAAATATCTGACTGAGGAGAGTTAACAAATGATCTTATTTAAAAAGCATATGTGATTATCCAGGTGTTGTAGTAGGAGGAAAGTTTGGAAGAAAGAAATTGCTCCTTTATAGCCAAGCCATTGTTCTGCCCAAATCCTTGAAGGTTACATTAACCTAGAGCTGTCAAAAGTTGCTATTAAGGCTTAAATAGGTTTAACTGAGTTACTTTTTTAGAAAAGACATTTTATTTGAAAACTAGAGAATTCAATAAATGCACCATCTGTTGCTCTTTGAAGGCAGTCTGGTCATTAAGTAAAATACATAAAAAAATTCCAAAATAATTATTTTCAGTAAAATGTTAATACTGTGTTTATTAATTTGGCTGCACAGTATCAAATAATAGTTACTTAAAATGCTAAAATATATAATGAAAGGTCATGCAATGAAGATCTATTTTGACATATTAAGTCAAATATATGTAATAGTGTAAAATAATTATTTATTAATAAATTTGAATTTCTAGCTATACTTATCCAAAATGTAATACACCTTAAGATGATGAACACTTTCATACACAGATTTATAAATCCTTCAAATGAGAACAATTTCAGAATAAAAAAAAATGACTGTTAATTTTGAATATGGTGTCTTTAAATATAATTCTATCAATATTATATATAGGAAACACATGATTCTAGAGTAACTTTTCCTTTGTCTATCATGTAGTGTTATAGCATTTATAATTTCATTTATCGTAGGTTATAAATATATAAAACATTTTATATAGTTTATATGAACTGTAGTCTAAATATAAATGAATTTATAATTTGCATATTCTGAAAATATGCTTCTGGCAAATCTAACATATTTATATTTTATTATTTGAAATACCTTTTATGACATTTTACATCATTAGTGTCATTTTTCAGTTTCTTTTCCTTGAGATTATTTAAAATATTTTCAAATAAGAACATGTTAGTCGACATGAAGTTAACACGTTAGCACACACAAATAACTAAATTTTAAAATGCAGTCTAATAACCTACTGTCACTATTTAATATTTTGCACATTATTTATATTCAATTTGCAGATAATGATATTTTTAATATTCTGCAGATTTCTTGATTGAACTTTTACATAATATGTCATAATTTGACATATCAAAATTACAGCAAATACTTGTTTTGCATTTTTAAATTATTTTATTTTTTCTCCTGTTATTTAATTTTGAAACAAGTTGGTTTTACATGTCAATCCCAGTTCCTTATCCCTCCTATCCTCCCTTATCACCCAACCAAACACTTTCATGTTCCCCAGGGAGGGTGCGGCATTCCATGGGAAGTCTGCCATATCATTTGAGGTAGGATCTAGGCCCAACCCCCCATGTGTCTAGGCTGAGAAAGTATCTCTCCATGTTGAATGGGCTCCCAAAGTACATTCATATACTAAGGATAAAGACTGATCCATTACTAAAGGCCCCATAGACTTCCCAGTTCTCCTAACTAACACCCACATTCAGGGGGGATCTAGGTCAGTCATATGCTGAATTCTAAGCTATCAGACTGGGGTGCATGAGCTCCCCCCTTGTTTGGGTCAGCTGATTCTGTGGTTTTCTGTGGGTTGCTCTCAACCCCTTTGCTTATCACTCCTCCCTCTCTATAATTGGATCCAGCTAGTGTTTAGCTATGGGTGTCTGCTTCTGCTTCCATCAGCTACTAAATGAAGGCTCTAAAATGTCAAATAAAGTACTTGTAAATCTCATTACCATTGAAGGGCCTCTCAGTATTGCTTAGATTATTAGTTGGGTTTATTCTTGATCTCTGCGCATTTCCCTAGTGCCAGATTTCTTCTTAAATCTATAAAGGCTTCCTTTATTATGACATCTCTTTTCTTGTTCTCTATTGTTCACTGTCTCAATCTGCCTGTTCCCTCATATTCTCTTCTCCCCTCCTTTTCTCTCCTCTTTCTCCTAACTTTCTCTCCCCTCCCTCCGTGCTCCCATTTTTCCTCTAGAGATTTTATCACTTTCTCCTTATCCAGGGGACCTTGTATGTCTCTTTTAGGGTCTTCTTTGTTTCCTAGCTTTTCTGGTGGTGTGAATTGTAGGCTGGTAATCCTTTGCTCTACGTCAAAACTCCATATATGAGTGAGTACATACCATGTTTGTCTTTTTGAGACTGAATTGCTTCTCTCAGGATGGTTTCTTCTAGTTTCATCCTTTTGCATGCAATTTCAGGATTCCATTGTATTTTTCAACTGAATAGTACTCCTTTGTATAAATGTACCACATTTCCACCATCCATTCTTCAGTTGAGGGACAGCTAGGTTGCATCCAGATTCTGACTGCTATAAATAGTGCTGCTATGAATATAGTTGAACAGATGTCCTTGTTGTATGAATGTGTATATTTTAGGTATATGTCTAAAAGTGGAATTACTGGTTCTGAAGGTCGACTAATTTCCATTTTCCCTAGGAACCTCTATATTGATTTCCAAAGTGGCTATACAAGTTTGCATTCCAACAGCCGGGAAGGATTGTGACACTTTCTCCACATCCTTTGGTGTTTGATTTAAGCCATTCTGACAGGACTAAGATGGTATCTCAGAGTTGTTTTGATTTGCATTTTCCTGATGGCTAAAGATGATGAGTACTTCTTTAAATGTCATGCAGCCATTTTAGATTCCTCTATTGATAATTCTCTATTAAGTTCTGTACCACATTTTTTAGTTGGATTATTTAGTGTTTTTGCAACTAGCTTCTTGAGTTCTTTGTATATTTTGGATATTAGCCTATTAGCCCTCTGTCAGATGTGGAGTGGGAAATATCTTTTCCCATTCTGTGGGCTGCTGTTTTGTCTTGTTGATTGTGTCCTTTGCCTTACAGAATCTTCTCAGCTTGAGGAGGTCCCATTTATTAATTGTTGTTCTCAGTGTGTGTGCTACTGGTGTTATGCTCAGGAAGCTGTATCCTATACCAATTTGTTCAAGAGTACCTCCCATTTTATCTTCCAAGAGGTTCAGTGTGGCTGGGTTCATGCTGAGGTTTGTGATCCATTTGGACTTAAGATTTGTGCATGTCAATAGACATGGGTTTATCTGCATACCAGTATCCAGTTTTCTACACACCAGTCTTCTACACACCAGTATCCAGTTATGCCAGCACCATTTGTTGAAGATGCTTTCTGTTTTTCATTGTATAAATTTAGCTTCTTCATCAAAAATCGGTGTTTGTAAGTGTGTGGGTTAATATTAGTGTTTTAATTTAGATTTCATTGTTCTACCTGTCTATTTTTGTGCTAATACCATGCTGCTTTTAGGACTATAGTTCTGTAATAGAATTTGAAGTCAGAGATGATGATGCCCCCTGAAGTTCCTTTATTGTATAGGGTTGTTTCAGGCTATCCTGGGTATTTTGTTTTTCCATATAAAGTTGAGGATTGTTCTTTCAAGGTCTGTGAAGAATTGTGTTTGTATTGTGATAGGGCTTATACTCAATCTAATATTGCTTTTTTTAAGATTGGCATTTTTACTATGTTGATACTACCTATCCAAGAGCATAGGAGATCTTTCCATTTTCTGGTATCTCCTATAATTTATTTCTTTAAAGACTCACAGTTCATACTATATAGGTCTTTCACTTGTTGGGTTACTGTTACCCCAAGATATTTTATGTTGTTTGTGGCTATTGTAAAGGGTGGCATTTCTCTGATTTCTTTCTCAGCCACTTTATCTTCTGTATATATTAGGACTAGTGATTTTTTTTTTTATTAATCTTGTATCCTGCCACTTTGCTGAAGGTGTTTGTGAGCTGTAGGAGTTTCCTGGTAGAGTGTTTTGCATCACTTATGTAAATTATCATAACATCTGCAAAAAGTGAATATTGGCTTCTTCCTTTCAAATTTGTATCACATTGATCTCTTTTTGTTGTCTTATTGCTCTAGCTAGAACTTCAAATGCAATAGTGAAGAGATATGGAAAAGGTAGCCAGCCTTGCCTTGCTCATGATTTAAGAATAATCACATTAAGTGTCTGTAGCTTGTATGTTTCCGCCAGCCCGCCAACCAGCCAGTCTGTGCCCTCAGCCACATCAGCCCCAAATAACACTCAGAGACTCTGTATTTGATACAATCCTGTTGGCCAGTTACCATTATTGTTTATGGGCTAGCTCTGTCTTAAATATTAACCCATTTCTACTTATCTAAGTATTTCCACGTGGTCGTCTTATTGGGGAGCTGGGTCAGGCGTCCTGCTTCTTCCCAGGCTACATCTCGACTCCCCCCTACTACTTCCTCTTTCCTCCTTGTCACCTAGCCCCGCCTATCTTGCTATCTCATTGGCCACAGAGCTTTATTAACCAGTATGAGAAACATATATACAGAATAACATCTCCCATCAAGTGTCTTTCTGTTTAGTGTGATGTTTGCTGTTGGTTTGCTGTATTTTGCTTTTATTATATTTAGGTATGTTCCTGCTATCCTTGGTCTTTCCAAGACCTTTATCACAAGGGGTGTTTGCTTTTGTCAAAGGGTTTTTAGCATATATTGAGATGATCAAGTGGATTTTGTTTTCAGTTTGTTTATGTTATGAATTACATGATGGATTTTCATATTTTGAACCATCCCTGCATCCTCAGGATGAAGCTACTTGGACATAGTGGATGATTTCTCTGATGTGGTTTTGAATTCTATTTGCCAGTATTTTATTGAGTATTTTGCATCAATGTTCATGAGGGATATTGGTCTATAGTTCTCTTTCTTAGTGGTGTCTTTGTGTGACTTGGGTACTAAGGTATTTGTAGCCTGTTAAAAACAATTTGCCAACGAACCTTCTGCTTCTATTATATGAAACACTTGAGGAGTATTGGTATTAGCTGTTATTTGAATTTCTGATAGAAATCTGCACTGAAACTATGTGGCCCTGCTCTTTTTTTGGTTGAGAGACTTTTGATGACTGCTTCAATTTCATTGGAGTTTATAGGTTTTTAAAAATTTACTTATTTGGGCTTGATTTAATTTTGGTAAGTGATATCTACCCAGAAAATTGATCATTCCTGTTAAATTTTCGAATTTGGTGAAGTACATGTTTTCAAAGTTTGAGCTGAAGATCTCTGCAATTCCTGTGTCCATTGTTACATCTCCCTTTTCATTTCTAATTTTTTTTAATTTGCATGTTTTCTGTCTTTG